>JAJEJO010002545.1:189224-250439 GCA_020662805.1 Glaucomys volans
TCTCTCTCTCTCTCTCTCTCTCTTTCTTTCTTTCTTTCTTTTCTTTTTAGAGGCTTAATAAGAGCTTACAGCTATTTAAAAATCAGTTTCCCGTACATTTTAAAGATGTCTGTTTCTTTTAAAACAATGCTCATGGATGCCTCCCTCCCATTGTTCTTCGGTCATGCTCTAGAAATTCTGGTTTAGTGGCACGTACTAATTTTGCTGACCTTCTAATTATTCGTTAATCAGAAAATGTGTCATCTTCCCTGCTTCCTCTTTTTTGATCTTGGCTATTTTGCATAATTTTAGAAATAATTATCGGGTTTTACAAAACTTGTTGGGATTTCTATGGGGATCACACAGGTCTCTTTGGGGAGAACTTAACAATACTGAATCTTCTGATGCATGGGATTCTCTTATATCCCCCTTTTATTATGTCATCTTTGGTATATTCCAAAACTTCACAAGTTTCTCCATGACGAGGTTCATTCCAGATTCCATTCCTGGAGGGAGCAGTTCTACTGTATAGATTGTGATTTGTTCCTTGGTCACAACTGTGTGAGATCAGGCAGTCCCCCAGCACAGACACACAGGTGTACAAGGAGACCAAGACAGACAGCGTTCAGGGCAGGTTTGTTCCAAGATGAGGGGAGGGCCGGAGAAAGTGCCTCACACCCCAGAGCAGAGCTCATGGGCACAAAGCCCTTTTGCCTTCCTTAGGATAGGGGTAGGAAACGTCAGGAAAAGCATCAGGAAACCTTGGCGGTGTCCCTTTGGGCCTGGTGCTTTGTGTAGCTACTTCCTGTTTGGCAGAAGTGATACACCTGCGCTGTGTGAAAATCAAGGGCCACACCTGCCTACTCAGGTCCCTTTAACCTTTTTGGCTGAGCGCCAACAGTGGAAGGTCATAACTGCTCAACTGACCCTTGGAGCAGCTAATGGGTGCACCTGTGACCTTGGGAAAATGATGTACGCCCTTGAATTTACAGGCGACTGTGCTGGATCTCTTTCTGGATGGGTCAACTCCCAGTCAGGGGCTTTGTACAGATTTTTTTCTCTCCCCCTTCGCCCATTTCTGTTCCTCTCCAGCTCCCTACCCGTGCTGACAGTTCTGTGGATCCATTCAAGCTCTGCGGCTGTGAAATAACTGTAGTCGTAGGGATTGCAGTTCAGGAGACTGTTCGGAGAGCCCTGTGTTGCCCAGGCCAGCCGTGAGCTCCTGGGCTGTGATCCTCTTGCCTCGGCCCCCCAGGAGCCAGGGCTGTAGGCATCTGCCACCCGCCTTTTAAATACATTTAAAAATTTCATGCCCAATGAACTAGATTGGCCTATAAATATTTTTTCTTGAACTTGCTTTGTTTGATATCAAGGATATTTTTATTTTAACCCCATCAAATGAATGGGGGAATTTTTGTGTTCACTGAAAGAGTTTGTGTTGGTGATTTTCATTTTGTTTCTTTTTACATGTATTTTTCATGAACAAGCAACTCATCTGGTGTAAACCCACCTGGGCCTGGAATTTCTTTATGGGAAGTTTTTTTGATTGTGATTCAATATATGTGATATCAAAAAATTGTTCTGAGCCGGGTGCAGTGGCACACACCTGTAATCCAAGCGACTTGGGAGGCTGAGTCAGGAGGATCACGAGTTCAAAGCCAGCCTCAGCAACTTAGCGAGGCCCTAAGCAACTCAGTGAGACCCTGTCTCTAAATAAAATACAAAATATGGCTGGAGATGTGGCTCAGTGGCCAAGTGTCCCTGAGTTCAATCCCTGGTTCCAAAAAAAAAAAAAAAAAAAATTGTTCTGCTTTTGAGTAATTTTTAATGTTACTTCTCTCTAGAAATTTATTTTTTTTATCTGTGCTTTAAATTCTCTTAGCATGAAGTTATTCAAAATCGTGAGTTGTCTTTTTGAAGTCTTCATATCTATAGTTTTTTTGTACAAGATTATTTTTTGGCTGCTCTTTTTCTTGATAAATCTTGCTACGGCCTGTGAATTTTATTATGCTTTTTAAAGAACCAAGTTTCAGCTTGGCTGATACTATTGTGTTTCTTGTTTCTGTTGTGTTTTTCCTTTTTCTTTGAGTTTATCTTGTTCTCTGTTCCAATTCATTTGTTGATACTTATTGATTCCCTTTTCTCTAAGTGTTCCTTTCCTACCATACACATTTGACACCATAAATTTCCCTTTAGGAATGGATTTGACTCTACCCTACAGGCTGATATGTAGAATTGATGATAATTACAGTGAATTTTTTATAATTTTATCTTGCACTTATAATTTTATTTAGAACTGTATTACTCAATTTCTAAACACATGGTCTTTCTAGTTAGCATTTCATTTCCCATTCCTAGCTTCATTATGTTTTTATCAGTATTTGCAATCTGTTATTTCACATTTTTGAAATTTGTTACTTGCTTAAACACTCAAGCATGTCCTTAATTTTTTAAATTGTTTCACATTTTCTTGAAGTATATTCTGCAGTTAAGGGATTTTGTGTTATGTTCATTGAGTCTTTTTTCTTTTTGAATTTTGTTAAAATCTTCATCCTTCTTAATCATTTTTACACTTACTCTGTTTATTGAGAAATATGTTAAATGAAATGCATTTGTTTATAGATTTTTCTGTCTTCTCCCATTTTGTCATTCTTTGCTTTTGGAGGCTGTTTTGGATGCATATGATTTCAAAAAATATCTTCGTGATTTGAACTATTATCAAGCTGTTTCCTGGCATTTAGGTGTGCTTTCAAATTTATGCATGATTAATATCGGTGTGGTGGCGTTGGTAAGACTGTGCTCTGTATTCATCACATATATATTTTAATACCTTTCACTTTAAGCTTTTCTGCACTCTTATATTTTAAATATGGCTCATAAGCAATGTAGAATTGGATTTAATAATTTAATAATTTAAATTGGGTCACTTGGTCCATTTGCATTTATTATGTTCCCACATGTGGGAGCGCTGTATGTGTGGCTGTGTGCCTGATGGGTGCAAATGTATGTGCACATGAGTTTGTGTCACCCTGTTCTGTGCCTTCTAGTTCTCCTGCTTCTTTTCACACATCTTGCTTTCCTTTAGGTTTTTTTCTCTAGTCATTTGGAAGTTAGCCTCTGTTTACGTCCTTGTAGTGGCTGTCCTCCTGATTTCAACATGCATACTTAAGTTATGAAAGTGTAAAGTTAGTATATTCTTTTCTGGGTGATATAAGAACTTTGGAATACATTTAATTCCTCTTGAGTTATGCTTTTATAGTAGATTTTAAATTTATTTTCAATTTTTTATTTTGACACAATTATAGATTCACATACAATTGCAAGAAATAATATAAAGAAGCTGGGCACACCTGTAATTCCTGTGACTTGGGAGGGTGAGTTGGGAGGATTACAAATTTGAAGCCAGTTTGGGCAACTTAGTAAGACCCTATCTCAAAATAAACAAAATGTGCTGGGAATATAGTTCAGTGGCAAAGCACCCCTGGGTTCAATCCTCAGTACCAAAATAATAATGATAATTATATAATAATTGGTAGATTCTGTATGCCTCTACTCAAGTTTCTCCCAGAGTTCTTGTGTAAGGATAGCATAGTGTCACACCAGGACACTGACATTCATACACTCATCCACTGCTCAGATTTGGCCATCTTCTGTGTCTCATTGACACCGTGTAGTTACACAGATACACCACCACCAAGAAACCCACAATTCCATTCGAAGGATCCTTGTGATACCTTTTCTTAGCTGCAATTTGTCTCTCCTTCTCTCCTTTACTCCTGGAAACTATTAATCTGCTCTTTATCTCTATAGTTTTGTCACTTCAAGAACACATACAAATGAAATGATACAGAATACAGCACTTAGAAATTGACTTTTTTCATTCAGTGGAGATATCTTAAGGTCCATCAGTTGTTTCTGTAGACTTCCATTTTATTCCTTGTGTTCATGGGATATTACTTCTATTGCTTTACATATTTAAATTTTGCTTTATCTATACTTATTGTTTGGATTTGAAATGCTCCCCAAAGTCACGTGCTAGTCTTGGCCCCCAGTGCAGCAATATTCAGAGGTGTGGCTTTTGGGAAGTGATTGGCTCTACCTCATCATGGACTAAGCCACTGATAGATTCAGAGCTGAATGGACTATTGGGAGGTGGTAGAAATTGCAGGAGGTGGGACCTAGTTGAAGAGAACGGGTCCTCAGGGGTGTGCCCTTGGGGACTATGTCTTGTCCTTGGTTCCTTCCTCTCTCTGTCAGCTTCCAGGCCAGGAGATGAGGGATTTCACTCTGCTGCACCCTCACCACCATGATGCTCTGCCTCACCACATGCCCACAGCACGAGGGCCAAGTGATCATGGACTGAAACCTAAAACTGAGCCAAGACAGACTCTCCTCCTTCAGGTTGGTCTTGAGTCATTTTGTCACAGTGATGAAAAACTGACTAGCTCATCCACATGTTCATTTTATTTTTTTCTGCTTTTTCGTTTCTTTTGTATCTCATACTCTCTTCTTGGGATCACTTTATTCCTGCCTGGGATTCTTGAATGTTTTGTTTAGTAGTGGTCTGCTGGGGTAAACTCACTTAATTTTTGCTTAAACTGCCTTTATTTCATTCTCATACTTTTAAAATTTTATTATGTGTAAGATACATATTGGTAAGTATACAGATTATCAAAATACAATTCAATTTTCTTTTTTTTTTTTGGTACTGGGGATTGAACCCAGGGGCACTCCACCACTGAGCCACATCCCCAGCCCTATTTTGTATTTTATTTAGAGACAGGGTCTCACTGAGTTGCTTAAGGCCTGGCTAAGTTGCTGAGGCTGGCTTTGAACTCACAATCCTCTGCCTCAGTCTTCCAAGTGCTGGAATTACAGGCGTGCACTACCGTGCCCAGCTAAAATACAATTCAATTTTCATAATTCACAGGAAATGGAATATTGTCTGCAACCCAGAAGCCTGCTTATATTTTCCAGTTGCCATGCTTGCCTCCACCCAAAGGTGTTGACTGTCAGGGCTGCTTCTGCGACTTTCACACTGTATCAGTAGAATCTTGCTTTCCTTTGGCTTCTTTCTCAACCCTGGGCTGAGCTACGTCCCTGGGGTGGCACAGAGCACTAGCTGGTTCACCCACCGTGTGTGCTGGTGGTCTGCAGAATGTGTATCCTTCCTGCTGGGGGAGACCTCTGGGTCTATCACAAGTCATCTGCCATAGACTTTCTTGTACTTAATTTTGGTGCAGTTGTGTGTATTTTATTGGATTTATACTGGGGAGTGGAAGTATTTTATAGGGTTTATGTATGTTTGGCTCTAAGAGATACTGCTAAAAATTTACCAGAGTGGGTGTATCAACATATTCTTTACCAGCTATGAATATTTTTCATCCTTGCCAGTAGTCACATTTAAAACTTTTAAATTCTAATTTAGTCATTCTGGAGGGTGTGTAGTACTTTCTTCTAGTGTTTGTAATTTGAATTTCTTTGATGCTTAATAAGGCCAAGCATCTTTTCATATGTCTTAATATTGGCCATCTGGTCATATTCTTTGGGGGAAATGCCTATTTGAGTGTCTTGCCCAATTTTCCTATTGGGTTGTCTATCTTTTTTTAAAAAATTGATTTGTAGGAACTCATAAATATATTCTAGATCAAAGTTCTTGGATTATATTTTCTTCTACCCAGTAACTTGATTTTTTTTTAACTCTTCCTAAGGGTTTTTTTTTTTTTGGAATAAAAATAATTTTAACATAGTTGATTTTATCAGTCTTTTAAATTTGTGTGTGTGTGTGTGGGGGGGGTACTGGGGATTGAACCCGGAGGTGTTCTATCACTGAGCTACATTCCTAGACCTTTTATCTTTTTAAAATTTTGTGACAGTGTTTCACTGAGTTGCTGAGGCTAGCCTTCTACTTGTGATCCTCCTGAGTCTCTGAAATTGCAGGTGTACATGACCACACCCAGAACAATCTTTTCCTTTATAAATAAAGTTTTGGTGTTCTTTGTGAAAATTTTTTGCCTAACCTAAGGTCATGAAGATGTTCTGTGCTGTATTTTAGAAACCTTTCTGCATACAGTCTACAGTCTGTCTGGGATTGTTTTTATGTAAGACATAAAGAAGTATTGTTTTTCATATCACTATTCAGTTGATTTGGCACCATTTATTGAAGTGACCATCTTACTGTTCTTTAGTGTCGCCTTCATTGTAAATCGCACACCACAGCTGCGCAGACGTGTTCCTGGCCCCTTCTGTGCTGCTGCTGTTTGACTCGTCTACATTTTGTTTGACTCTGGGAATAACAAGAGTAACAAAACACAGTCCTCGCTTTTAAGGTGCTTATAAGGTGGTGGAGGAATGAGTTAAATAACTTTGGCATAAGGTAGTACAGTTGAAAAAAGTTAAGATTGTGCTTGTATTTAAGGTTTTACAAGTAAAATAACTTCTTCACTGAAGTGACTCTAAGAATGCGGTAGGAAACTGTTTTCATAATTGAAAGTGATTTTGCTTTTGGTTACTTGCCTTTTTCTTAGAGTTGACTCCCTAAACACATTGGAGTTCTGCCTGTGTGGGGGCAGCATCTACCCCAGCAGGCTGGTAGGACTGGCCTGAACAGGGCTGCCAGGGAATCTCCAGTGGGCACTAGGTGGCGATGTTGGGCAAGCAGACGAAGGCTGGGGATGTCTGGCTATTTCTGGGGACTGAGCTGTGGATAGAATTTCTGACCCAATGAAGAATGGCTGATCCCAGAACCAGGTGTGTGGCGGGGAGTCCATGACAGGAGCAGTTACCATTTATTTAGTGCTGGGTACCAAGCTCTGTGCACAACACCTGACAGCTTACATAGTGGCTCAGCTCCCTGCTGCCCACCACTGCTCCCTGCTTCTGTGTGTGTGTGTGCGTGTGTGTGTGTGTGTGTGTGTGTGTGTGTAAACTAGGAAGAGAGTTTGCAGAGGTAGTTGGAAAGTGACTGAATTCGTGCTCTTGATCTCCAGGTGACAATAGTCTCTTGCTGGAATTGCCAGTTGCACCTTGGTACAGTGGCACCTGCCTGGCAGGCGTGTTGCCCTGGGCCTGGCTGAGGGGCCACAACACTGCTTTCCCTCCTGGTCTGCTCAGTGATGGAGTTTGGTTGGGTTGAGACTATGCTGTCTGCATCCGTGGTCCCATCTATCAGGGGGCGCGGGCAGAATTCCTCTCCCTCCCTCTGTTTTGCCAGAGCTGTCCTGCTCCCATAGAAGAGGCCCTGCTTGGGATGTTTCTTCCCTAGGATTCATTCCCTCACTGAAAGTTACCTGTTTTACTCTGGCATCTGTAACCCTTTGTCAGCATGGATTGCTGATAATCCCTTTCCAAACTATAGTGTGTATGTCTGTCTCTGTCTCGTGGAAGCGTGAGCTTCAGGAAGGCGGGGTGCCATGTCTGTTTGCTCACGCTGTACTCCAGAGCTTGGCCTGAGTCTGATGTCCTTTGATACTAGATGAATGAACATGAGGTGACCTCTTAAATTAGCTTTGGTTCTTAGTTGCTGGGTGGAACACCAATCACAGACCTGCTGTCTCATATTCAGCATGGTGGGAAATGAAAGTCTTGCTATGAACTTAAATCCCATTAAGGATCAATCAGTGCTTTGTGGTTCTGAAACAATTCCTTAAGAATTGTCCTTGAGAAAAGAATGTAAACTATAAACCCAAAATTGATTATACAGGATGTATCTAAAATGGCAAAGGGACAACCAATTAAAACTATAAAAAACTGACAAATATCACCAATACCATAAAAATCCACAAAAGTAACATTTACTAACTGATCACTGTAAACATTTGCATAATCTTACTAATATTTTGGCTGCACAGCATTATATCATCTTTTATATAACAATTTTTTTCCTTTTTGGTGTTGGGGGTTCAGCTGAGGGCCTGATGCATGCTAGCCAGAGGCTCTATCACTGAGCTACATCCCCAGCCCTTACATAACAATTTTTTAGTAACTTCGGTGGCCAGAATGGAAAGATAATTTAGTTTTTCCATTAATATAGTTATTAAAATTTTTCTTTAGTCTAAAACTGTTAGACTTCTTGCATAAATTTGTTATATTATATAATAACTGCATTTTTCCAAGTTAATTAGGTCCAGCAGGAGACAGGTTTACCCGCATCAATCTGTCTTTAGTAGTGGTGTGCTTGACTGCAGGTTCTCACACTGTGGGGAGTGGGGAACCTCCTTAGAGCCTCAGTCTGCTTGCTGTTGCATGCACAGAACATGAGAACAGGATGCAGGATGCATGTTAGTTTTAAAACTCAGACTTCACAAGGCTGACAGCTTGACATTTTTAATCTGAATCAGTGATCCTGGTTTCCATTGTAGTGCTTTAAACTATTTTCAGGTATTTATCAGTGTTTTTTTCTTTATTACATAAGTGAAATTTAAATATGCTTTTAATTGAAGTAAACCTTACACCGAAAAATGTATATATTTTAAGTGTATGACTTGCTGAATTTTCACAAAGTGAACCCACCTCAAGCTCTCCAAAGCCAGCCTGAGAAAGAGAAGATTGTTACACCACCAGAACACCCTCCTGCTCCCTTCCAGATTCCATCTCCTCTTCTACCAAATAACCGCACCTGACTCCTGAGAGCATAGGTTGGTTGCCCTGCTTTTGAACTTGGTCTAAGTGAAGCCATACTCTAGGTGCTTGTTTGACTCTGTCTCACCTTCCCCAAGTTAATATTGTAAGATTCATCTGTATTGTTGTCCTCATTGCCTTTCCATTGTGTGAATAGACCACCATTTATTTACCTGTTCTGTTGACAGACATCTAGGTAGTTTCTGGGTTTTGGAAATTATAGGTAGTACTGTTATGAACATTCTAGGTCATGTTTTTTGATGAGCATACATATTTCTGTTGAATATATACCTTAGGGTGGAATTATTAAATTATGCAGTTTTGCATAAGACCATCAGTTAGATGCTGCGGCAGGGCCCTCCCCTGCAGTGTGTGATTCCTCCACATCTTCACTGACACTTGGTATTTGCCATCCTTTTACTTTTAGACTTTCCAGTGACTGTTTAATGGTGTCCTGTAGTCTTGATTTGCATTACAATTTGTTTTATATTATTGACAGCTTAGAACAGGTTCTGCTACACATTTTGGTTTGGTCATTAAGTAAATTTTTAAAATTGTTGTCAGATTTGGAAAGACCTTTATCAATTTATCAATTTTTTTTCATGTGTGCACCCTACAATTTTAGGTTACTTCCCATCCATAAGATTCTGGGTCAATAAACTATAGTATAGTGGTATACCATGCAACTCTATTAAAATGAAGAAAGAATGAAGACAATTTGTGTGAGCTGTTGGGAAGTGTTTTGCTATGATATAGTAAGTAAAAAAAAAGGCAAGAAGTAAAAGAGTGTAGTGATACCTTTTGGGTACGTGTGTGTGTTTTTTCATAAAAATAAGCAAAAGAATCAAAGACTAATGAAATCAAACACAACATGAGGGGAGCAGGAATAAGGTTGAAGAGAAAGAGTGAAACTAAAAGACTCCTGTAAAGGCACAATTAGTAGTTAAGCCATGGTCATATTTTACATGTTTAAAACACAAAATTTAAAAGTTTGGGGAAAACCCCTAAAATTTAATATAAGTGTAAACAAGTGTACCTATTTTCCCCAGATCATTAAAAAACCACACAGAACAATAAATAATTCATTTGACTTTTAAACACATTTTATTTTTTCACAGTTTCTGTTGGTGCACTGTGGTGTACATAACGGTGGGATTTGTTGTCATGTATTTGTCCCTGCACACAATGTAACAATACGGTTCAGCCAATGTCATTCTCCAGTATTCCTCCTTTTGCTCTCTTCCTCCACCTGGTCCCTTTCTTCTGTTCTGATTTTCATGAGATCCTGCCCCCACCCTGCCCACCTTTCTTTTCCTTTCGCCTCTCCAGAGTCCACATATGAGAGAAGACATAAGACCCTGGACCTTCTGAGTTTGGCTTATTTAGTTTAGCATAATGTTCTCAAGTTCCATCCATTTTATTGCAGTTGACATAATTTCATTTCCCTTTGTGGTTGAATCAAGCTGCTGTGTATATACCACATTTCTTTTATCCATTCATCTGTTGATGGACAGCTAGGCTGGTTCCATTAATTGTGCTGCTATAAACGTGGGCACGTCTGTATTGCTGCAGCAGGATGACCTTAATTCTTTAGGAAAATACAGAAGAGTGGTATCAATGGGTCATATGGCGGTCCCATTCCTAGTCTTTTTTATTTTGGTGCTGGGGATTGAACTCAGGGGCACTCAGCCACTGAGCCACATCCCCAGCCCTATTTTGTATTTTATTTAGAGACAGGGTCTCACTGAGTTGCTCAGTGCCTTGCCCATGCTGAGGCTGGCTTTGAACCTGTGATCCTCCTGCCTCAGCCTCCCGAGCTGCTGGGATTACAGCATGCACCACCGTACCCAGCTCCATTCCTAGTCTTTTAAGGAAACTCCACACTAATTTTCATAGTGGTTGTATTAATTTAAAAATCCCACCTACAGTGTAAGTGTTGCTTTTTTCTTCACATCCTCTCCAGCATTTATTATTGTGTGTATTCTTGATGACTCCCATTCTGACTGGTGTGAGATACAGTCTCAGTCTCAATGTAATTTTGATTTGCATTTCCATAATTTTAATGTTGAACACTATTTCATATATATGTTGATCATTTGTATTTCTTCTTTTAAGAAGTATCTAATTCATTTTTCCATTTATTAATTGGGTTATTATTATCATTTTTTTGGTGTTAAGTTGAACACATTTGACCTTTATTGACACACAATCTAAAGACAACAGACTGTTAAGGCTTTTTGTTTTGTTTTGTTTTGTTTTGTGTTTTTGGTGCTGGGGATCGAACACAGGGCCTTGTGCTTGTGAGGCAAGCACTCTACCAACTGAGCTAGATCCACAGCCCCTCTATAGTGCTTTTGATACTGTTTGTGTATATTTTGGGATTGAGGAATAGTGAAAATATGTTGGTGCTGTTGAAAACCAGAATTATCCTTTTGGAAGAAGGAATATATAAATACGGAGGGAGAAAAAATATTTTCATGTTGGTTTTGAATTTAAGTGATTGGTATGAACTCAGGATTAAAAAAAAACCCTGACAATCTACCGGAAAGCCTGGAATGGACAATCTACTGGAATGAACAAACGTTCCAGATCTTAGTTTCTTAATATATTTCCCATTAAAAGAAGTGGGAGATGCCTTCGTGAATTGAATGCCTGCAGTGTTGGAGCGTAGAGAGTGCAGGTGACCCTAGAATATCCAATTTGCTAGAAAAGCAAGGAAGTGCTTAAAAATCTATAGGAACATGCTACAGGGATACAGAAATTAGCTTGGAGGGTCTCTCACTGACCAAATTTGGAACAATTTGAGCATCAAAAAGGATACTGTTCATACCTTTCCAGTGGAGAGATCTGGCAAAAATCACTGTAACCAAGTGATCACTTCGCATCACTAATAATGGAACTTGCCAACACGAGGTGCTGCCTGGTGTGTACAGGAAGTACCTTTCTGTCCTTACCATAAGAACCCTCAGTATGAGCTGACTGTGAACTAGTTAGACAAACTCAGATTGTGACACATTCTATAGAGTAATGGCCTGGACTCTTGAAAATCTGAGTGTGATTGCAGACACCAAAATTGGCCATCTGTTCTAGAATAAAGGGACTAACAGACCAACCAAATATAGTTCACCATTCTTCACTAGACCTTCGATTCAAAGTGGAAAAAAATCCTAGCTGCAGGGATATAGTTATGGTAATTGGGGGAAATCTGAATATGGCCTGTGTATTCGGTAACATTGTGGGTGGGATTGGCTTATGTAGGAGACTGTCCCTCTTCTTAAGAGATCCATGCTGCAGTACTTAGAGAACGGTTCTGACATCTGCAACTTACATTGAAATAATTCCATGAAAAATAAAGTGCACACATAAAGCAAGGGTGGCAACATTTAGATTTTTTGGAGGGGTTACCAGGGATTGAATCCAGGGATGCTTAACCACTGAGCCACATCTCAAGCCCCTTTTTTAATTTTTTATTTTGAGACAGGGTCTCACTAAGTTACTTAGGGCCTTGCTTAATTGCTGAGGCTGGCTTTGAACTCACGATCCTCTGCCTCAGCCTCCTGAGCAGCAGGAAATACAGGCGGGTGCCACTGTACCAGGAATAAATTTTTACACTGTTTTTGAATCTTTCTGTGCCTTTGAAACCTACGAAATAGGGAGCTGGAAAGTGATTTCAGGACATTTCGAGTGTTTTCATGTAGTATCTCATGCTCATCTGTTTTCATTAAGGATACTAATTTACCATTTGTTATTGATAGTTCCTAGTAGCAAATCTGTTAACTAAAGTATCAAAAGAATGGTGAAAAAGCATTTGATAAAAGTAAAAACCCTTTTCACATACAGATGATGCCTTTATGTGGATAGTCACACACATTCTTCTAAACGCGAGCATTGTGACTTGAGGCAGCAACCCCTGGAAGCACCCCCGTTACAGACAGGGTCAGGAAAATAATACCTGATGTCGCTATTCATTTTTGTAATTGAGTGGTAGTGGCTTAAGTAGACAAGAGAAAAAATAGAAATAAAAGTTAGAAAAGAAGAAATTTTTCATTGATTGGAGATATTGTGATTATTTAGCTAGAAAATTCAAGAAAAGTGACATCATTATTAGGTGATATGTTCTTGTTAAAAATTAATAGAACTCTGCTTCCAAAAGTATGGAAAATGAAGTATTTGGAAGGACCTTCCCTTCTGTTACCAAATAGCTAGGTCCTGGCTATGACTCTTGAATTGCTGGGCTCACGGGAAGTGGAGGATACTTTCCCAGACCTTCTCCTTCCTGAAAGAACCACCAGACCATGAGAAGTGGAAGCAGTGAGCTTCAGGCTCAAACAACGTGAAGGTTAATGTGTCGCCAGCATTCTGTTTATTTAGAAATATGAGCCACAGTCTTGTAGCAACTCTGCATTTGCAACTTATCTGACAAAAGATTAGATTCCAGAGTAAATGAAGACCTCCTATAAATAAAAACAATAAACTCAGTGGGAAAACAAGCATTGTGCAGACAATGGACATCTCACAGAAGAGGGAACATGTTGCAAATAAATATCACAAGAAATTAGTTGCTTTGGTAAACAGAAATTTAAACCCTGATGAGATACCATTTTGCATTTACAGGATTGGCAATAATTAAGAAATCCAATATTTTTGAGAAACAATTTGGGATTATCACATAAGGCTGAATATTTGTGTACTTATAGATCAACAGACTTCACTGCTAAGCCTAGACCCAAAGACACTCTTGCATCTGGAACCGGGAGACCACGAACACTCATGGCTGTCCCACATGTAGTAGCAAGAACCTGGGGAACCATGTGTCCGATGGCAGGAGGAGAGCTGGATAAATGGCTGTGATGCACGTGATGGCGCGTAACACGGACGGCCCCACAGCTAAAAGTGCAGTGAACACACCAACCTACCAAGCTCCAGACCGTAGCAGCACAGCACGGTTGCTTCCCCTGTGACCACATGGCTGGCTGGGGACTGTGGTCACTGCCCTGCTGGGTGACAAAGTATCAATCAGCATGCGTTGAGCCCAGGACAATATCAAAACAAAATTCAAGGTGTGGTTTCCACGGAGTGTACATCACTGGTCGTGCACTTGGTGTATCTCAGTAATGACACTGAAATAGCAAGTCTCAGGAAATAACACAATTTAGTCCATTGTTAAAACGTATATGCAGAACTCCATACATATGTGAGATCACTTTGAGAACTACGGGAACAATCAATGCAGAATTGATGGTAGTGTTGTCTTTGGTGGGTAAATGGATAGGGCAGCAGCACGGAGAGCCCTGGTGTGTGTTCTGATGGCTCTGATCCACAGCGCACGCTTGGTGGCTGCTGTAGGGTGTATATGTTCTTCCACGTGCTTCTGCAATGCCAAATAGCATGATCACGATGAAGAGACAGTGAGATGACTAATAAAAAGTCACCTTCACACATACAGAGTGGTAATCGATTAGAAGACAAGAACGGACTGTCCCAGGTGAAACGCTTGGAAGACATCTCAGGAAGTGAGACCTGTGCCTGGACAACTTGGAAAGGCTCCTGAGAGCCACAAAAGGAGACGTGAGCAAGTGAAAAGGCATAATTTGTTCTTAGAAAAATTTATTCATAGAAAGACATCAGTTCCTCCTAAATCTATGAACTTAATATTTTGTAAAAATGCTAAAGCTTTTGTCCATCCAGACATGGTGAAAGTCCTCAGCAGATTTTAATTTGGGGGTGGGGGCATTGCTTAAGGAAAAGAATACAAAATCAAACAAAATTAGGTACAGAAGTTAATGTTAACTAGAAATGAGCACATAAATACAAATATTAAAAAGCTGGAAAATATGATAAATATCACCAACTTCAAACATTCAGACAAATAACATTTTTTTAATCCACTTTTGGAGACAGTCATTGTATTTCCCCCTGTAGTGTTTGGCTAGGTAGTTATTAAATTTATGGTATTTTCTTTGGGAAAGAAGATCATTGGATGGAACTTTCTGATGGTTTAGGAGAGGTTCAGCCTTGCAGCCCAGTGTTGTGGTGACGTGTGTTTTCAGGATTGCACTCACAGTGAAACTCTGCAAGTCTCCTATCTGTAGGAACAGCACTTCCTCAGATTATTTCAGGGTTTCTTGAGCTAGGATACTCCTGACATTAGTACTCATTAAATGAGGATACTTTCTGTTAACGGGTTTGTCATTGATGTCTTCCTAAGAGTGACAGTTATGAGTTTCATTTCATCTTTCAGTCTGTTTCATGAAAATTCAGGAGTTTAATATTTTCGCCATGTGTTCATGACTTACTTTTCATTAATTACTAAATAATCTGAGAGCCTATTCATTCTATTTGAAATTTATCTCTTTCCTTTAATTACTGCTTTTAGGCAGTTCTGAGAAGTTTCCTTATAATTCGCCTCTTGATGTTAAAGTAATTTCTATTCTATTTCATTGTTCATTTTTAATTGTATGCTTTATAGTCCATTAATTTTATATATAGTAATAAATGGAGACCCTTCATATATGTCTAAATAAGGAATGTAAAATTTAAAAACTTTAAACTACTCTGAAATTGGTTTTCCAAATTGTAGTTAAAATGACATATTCAGACAGGCACAATGGCACATACCGGTAATCCCAGTGACTTGGAAGGCTGAGGCAGGAGGATTCCAAGCCTGAGACCAACCTGGACAACTTAGTGAGACCCTGTCTTGAAAGGGCTGGGGAACATAGCTCAGTGGTAGAGAGCCCCTGGGTTCAGTACTAAGAAGCACAAATAGAAACAAACAACAAACAAATAAACAAAACCATATTCAACTTTTGTTAACTTTTAAATTATTGAGATATGATTGACATACCATAAAATTTCACCCCTTAAAAATGTAATTCAGGAAGTTGTACAATCATGGCTACTGTCTAATTTCAGGGCATGTTCATCACCTCTGAAAGAATTCAGCTCCCATTGATGTTCATTTCTCACACCTCCTCCCAGTTCCTTGCAGTCATTAATTCACTCTTTCATATAGTATTGTACAATATGGGGCCCTGTGTGCAACCTTTATTAACTTTTTGAACAAGCTTTGAGTCTTGTTTGGATTCAAGTTTTCCTTTTGAGTCATAGAAAGTATATTTCAGAGCCTTTAACATACTGTGTGCTTTTACTAGAAGAGATCCACACTTCATAATGGACAAACCATCTCATGGCCCTTAGATTCTGAAAAGGAAATCCCAGTTGATGTGGATGTTTACATAAGACGTCTAATATAGGGGGAAATCCAAGAAGAATGTGTAGCTCTTGCAAAACCTGAAGTAGTAAGTGACTTCAAGGGGAGGAGGGCCGCTTTCCCAGAGACTGATTAGTTGGGCTACATCCAGAATGTATTTTAAGTACTTATTAATGTTCTTTCAAGGCACTGGAAACTCCATCACCTCTTCTGATAGTTATTTTGTTATATGATGGATCACAAGTATGTGTTACAGGCTCTGTTATCCAGAGATGATGCTTCGTTATGTAGAAATGCCAAAACTATGTTTGGTATATCCTTGTGTATGCTTTAGTTTTAGAAGGTTTGACCAAGTTAAAACTGGGTTTTCTGTGTGGCAGGTGGTTTCTAAGCTCACCGCAGTGGGACACACAGAGCAGTTTGGGTTGTGGAGTTTGCAGCAGCAATAGTAGTTGGTACTTGGCTCATTATTTACTTACTTGATTTCTCATTTAATTTCACATGTTTTCCCTTATTTTGATTAATTCTCCATGAGTTGTTTTGGATAAATATGTCACTTTCTTTATCTTGATAATTTTCCAGGCACTTATGTAAAAATAGATCAAATCAAGCAATTAATATGATGATTCCCTGAGATTTCTGTTATTTGAACAGCATTACTTTTGAATTTTTTTGTGATGTTGGGGATGGAACATAGGGCCTTGCTCATGATGGGAAGATAGATACTTCCCTGTCCTGATCTCTGATGGGCAAAAACCCTTTTGATTTAACAATTTAAGACCTCTCACTATTATTTATCCTATTTTAAGAATAATATTGTATATTTGCTCTTGTAAATCCTTCAATGCTAAGATAACTTTTAATTCACTTAAATGGTGTAATCAGAGTAAACATAGCTTCATTGTGTTCTGTGATGATTTCTGATTTTTGGGAGCCCTCAATACATTCAATTCACCTGGTATCAGTCATGTGTGTCTTGTAAAAAAGACTTAATAATATCCACTTATGAGAGATAATACTTGATCCTTGACTTTCTGAGGCTGGCTTATTTCACTTAGCATGATGTTCTCCGGATCCATCCATTTACCAGCAAATGCCAGAGTTTCATTCTTCTTACTGGTTGCATAAAACTTCCCTGTGTGTATATACCACATTTTCCTTATCCATTCATCTGTCGACTGACATTTGAGCTGCTTCTATAGCTGGGCTATTGTGGATTGTGCTCCTATAAACATTGATGTGCTTGTATCATTATAATAATGCTAAGCTGGACCCCAGCAAGGGGAAAGGGTGTGAGGGGGACCCCATGATAACAGAAGGGAGATCAGTGGAGCAGAAGAAGGGGATTGAAGGGGAGGGAAGAGGGACAGGAAAAGAGAGGAGCAATGGAACAAAATTGACCAACTCATGCTCTGTACATGTATGAATAGACCACAGTGAACTTTCACCTTCATGTGTATCTATAAAGCAGTATTTTGAAAGGGAAATATAAATGAATACAAGTAAAAATCAGCATAGTAGAGGAAGAGGAGCAGAGGGAAGGAGGAGGGGAGGGAAAAGGGAAGCACTGGGGACTGAAGTGGAGTGAATTATATTCCATGCATGTATGGTTATATAAAAATGAACCTTAATATTATGTACAGCTATAATGCACTAATAAAAATGTGAAAAGACTTAATTACAAAAAACATTTTATTGAACAAATGATTCTTTATTGTGGAAGAGACTTGCCCAATCTTACAACAATTTGTTCATGTTTACATTTGTTTTATAATACCTGGTTGGTGGTCATTTTTAGCAACTCATAGATGTGTTCTATTTGACTTGTGGTCAGTTGGAATCAGGATTTTGGAGATGAGAAATGTGCATTCCTAGTGTTGCAGTGAAGACATCTTGGTCACAGGCCAGGAGGAGACTTCTCCCACTTTTGGAAGTCATCACCTTTATTAAATGAGGCTGTAGAAATGATGATATTTCCTTTTACAAGTTTCTGTGTTCTGTTTGGATGTATTCTGATTCTTACCATATTATTTATCACGTTTGTTGTCATTGTTCTCCATATTTTCTGGGCTATTGTGATTCTTTTTGAAATGGTTCTGCATGTCATTTCAACCATCAGGAGTTTCTAGTTTCCATTGTTTTATGGTATGGAGTTTTTGACATTTTGAAGCTCCTGCCAATCTTTATTTCTTTATTTTTTAGCTTCAATGAGAATACTTAATTTCCAGTGAGCTTAAATTTTGGAATGATCAATAATTGTAGAAAAAGTAGAAAATTGATTTGAAATTAAGACTCACATAAGAGAAATTCCAATATGTCTAGAAATTGCTATTGTGTTCAGTTGTGCCCCGCAATTGTGTAAGCAGATTATTCATATACTACAAATATTGAATTATTGATGGGAGATGTGTGGGCGTTTTTCACTGGAACATTCATTTCTGCAGGCTGGTTTGCTGTGGTGGTTGCAATTCTGCATGCTGTTTTATCTGGAGCTGTCAGACTTTGTGAGGACAAGATGCCTCAGATAAGTGAAGGTGTGCATGAGAAATGCGTGAATCATGGCACCAGTCCTCAAGGAGGTTTGCCACTTGGAGTGGTACTTCGTGGGTGTCCTACAAACCCAGGATTTTGACATATTTTATTTTGTGTGATTTGCTGCAAAAAAAAGTGTGCTGCTTTATAAAACTCTATGCACTGTTTATTGAGTATATTTTTAAGAAGTGAAAACTTCTGTTTTAATTAGGTATCAATGAGAACAAAATCCTCTGCTAAAGCTTTAAAACTTTAGTGTTTAGAAGAATTTCCACAGACTAGCTTCTGGTTTATACATTAAAACCTGGCGTCTTCCCCAGTGAAGTGCACATTTGTCTGTTTGACCTGTCACCCTGTCCCTGTGTGATGGCAAGTGAACACTGTAGGTGGTGGGAGTAGCCCTGAAGCGATGGCTTCCAGGAGTAGATGGGTCCTGTTAAACCAAACTACGTGTATTTCTCGGTCACCTTCCTTTTAGTCAGATCCCAGGAATACTTAACACCTGCAATATCCTGAGACACAGTAAGTGCACAGAGGGGCATTTGGAATAGGAAGAGAATGTTTTCACAATACCTGGAGTTTAAACATTGCTGGCAAATTGTTTCTTCCTTCCTCCTTCCTTTGTTTTTGTTTCAGGACTGGGGATCGAAACCCAGGGTGTTCTATCACTGAGCTCCATCCCCAGCCCTTTCTATTTTTTTTTTTTTTTTGAGTCATGGTCTTGCTTAGTTGCTGAGGCTGGCCTTGAACTTGTGATCCTCCTGTGACCCTCCTCTGTAGCTGGGATTACAGGTGTGCAACACTGCGCCTGGATTGTTTACAAATTTCACAAGACAGTTTGGTCATGGGAACACGTGCTTGGGACCCTTTGTGGTCTTGAAAGGGGCCCATTACAAGTGGAAGGGTCTTTCACTTAGGCTTCTTTAGCCTTCTAGCCGTCTTCCTCCAGGGACCCCCTCCTCATATATTCAGTAAATGTGGGTTTGACTCAACAATATTTGTTTACAATGTCATTGTAAACAAATTTGCCTGCACTGTTTCCAAGATCCAAGGTGCAAGCACCTTGTGTGCCCCATCTCTGGTTCACAGGGTTGCTTTCTGCATGGTCCCCCTGCCAGCGGCAGGATTTTGCCCAGGTCTGCTCACATGCTGAGTACAGACAAGTTGCCTTTAGCCCCTGCTTGGGGTCTGGAGGAAGGGCAAGCAGAACTGTTTTCTGTAATAGAGGAAGCTCCTTTGGGCACCAGATTCCAGTTCCAGGCATATTGTACTTTCCCTGTCCCCCATTGCTAGCTCAGTCAAAGTCTAGCATCAAATGAGGACAAGGTCCATAGCACAAGTTTCAGAACCTCAGGTTAGATCTGCTTTCAACCCTTTCTCTTTGGGTCCCAAATGTGGCTGATAATTTTTGCATGCACAAGGTCCCCCAGCTGAGAGCACTTTCCTGGAGCTTTCTGGGTCAGTGTAGGTAAACGGCCCACAGCTGCTAAGCCTGCTCAGAGTTGCTCTGTCTTGCCCAAGGGCACGATTGCAGACCCCAGCACTTCCATTAAAAGAAAAAAAAAACAAAACAAAACTTTGAGATGGTTGCCCAATCCTGTGAATACGCTGAAAACACTGAACTATCTGCTTTAAATCAGTAAATTTACGTGTGGATCATCTTAAAAAAATTCAGATGTTCTTGAGTGAACTCTGACCCAAACCAGCATCACAAATGTGTTTGTCCCTGGTGCTGGAGGGAAGTTTGGACACCTTCAGAACGTCCTTTTGTCTCTGGAAACGTCCTGTCCACTCTGCCCAGAAGCTCAGGTGCCATCTTGGTGGGACAGCCCTTTAGTGTCTGCGGCAGAGCTGAGCACCCTGCCTGTCAGAAGAGCTCTGCGAGGCCTGTCCCACTGGACAGCACTCTGTGGGTGTTTGCTTGCTGAATAGCTCCCTCTTGCCCCCACAGCCCCTGCAGCAGTGAGCAGACCCCGGCCCTCCTTGAGAAAGGGCCTGAGGCCACGGACCCACCAAGGGTTGAGGTGGCAGCCTTCTGCCCCTTCTGCCATGGAGACGACGGCAGAGAATGCTGGGCTCTTCGTGGCTTATTTCAGGTCTCCACATATCTAAGTAGGGCAGAGCTACCTGGGGGTGACCTCTGCAGATGGGGAGGCTTCACACCTCGTGTTCTAACCAGATCAGCTGTTTTCTATCTTAGGCTTTATCCTTTTATCAGATCTCCAGGCAAGTTTGTCTGGAGAGTGGGTCACACCTCAGGAAAACACAATAACAACAAAGCAAATAACCATTTTTTAATGGTAACAACTTGGATCCTGGGCTCTGGAAAATGAACAGCATATAAATGTTCTGATACTTCCTCTGAGGTCTGGAGGCCAGGGGGCCAGGGGGCCTCTTGGGTGCCAAGCTGTACTTTTCCATGTCACAGGAGCCACCTCTCCAGTGTCAGTCTGGTTTTGTGGGTCAGAACTCTGGAGCCAGACAGAGATGGGACGGTGCCCTGGCGCTCCCAGTTGTACTGTGTGTCCTGGAGCCTAGTGCTCTATCCGAGGTGACCTTTTTTTTCTCTTGCCTGATTTCTCTGGACAAATTTTGAGTATGGAATGGCAGTGGTGATAGTGGACCCCTTTGCCTCATTCCTGTGTTTTCTCATTCAGTATGGGGTTGGCAGTGGTTTTGCCCTGTGTCGCCCTTACTACGTTGAGGTACACTCCTTCTGTCCCTGGTTTATTCAGGACATTTATCATGAGGGGTGTTGAATATTACAAAAGGCTTCGTCTGCATCCATTGAAAGATCATGTGATTTTAGTTCTTGGTTCTATTATGTCGTGTATCCTGGTTTTTGATTTGCATATATTGATCCATTCTGAAATGAAACTAACTTGATCATCCATCAAGGGGTGTGATATCTTTAATGTGTTGTCGAATTTGATTTGCAAGTATTTTTGTTGAGGATTTTTGCATTTTTGTTCATCAAGGATATCGGTCTATAGTTTTCTTTCTTTTTGTTTTGTTTTGGTAGCAGTGAGTTTGGAAGGGCTCCTTCTTTTCTTTTCTTTTCTTTTCTTTTTGTTTTGGAACTGGGCATTGAACTCAGGGGCGCTTAACCACTGAGCCACATCCCCAGCCCTATTTTGTATTTTATTTAGAGACAGGGTCTCACTGAGTTGCTTAGGGCCTCGGTAAGTTGCTGAGGCTGGCTTTGAACTCGTGATCCTCATGCCTCAGCCGCCCAAATCACTGGGATTACAGGCATGCGCCACCCCTTCCTTTTCTTTTTAATGAAATAGTTTCAGTGTTGGTTTCTTCTTTAAACGTCTAGTAAAAATCTGCTGTGAATCCATCCTTTTGGGGGCTTTACTTGATAGACTTTTTATTATTGCTTCCATCTCATTGCTTGTTATTGGTCTGTTTGGGTTTTTAATATCCTTTGGGTTCAGTTTTGCTGGGCTATTTGTTTTAGTCAGCTATTGTCACTGTGACTCAAAGACCTGACAATAGCATTTATAGGAGGAAAAGTTTATTTGGTGCTCACAGTTTCAGAGATCTCAGTTCATAGAGGGCTGACTCCATTGCTCTGGGCCAGAACTGAGGCAGAGCATAAAGGTGGAAGGGCATGGAGGAGGAAAGCAGCTCAAGACATGCAACAGGAATGCAGAGAGAGAATGCCACTCACCAGGGACAAAATATGAACCCATATGCACACCTTCAGTGATCTAACTCTTCTTGCCTGCCTGTAATTACCATGCAGTTAACACACATCAGTGAATTAATCCACTGATTAGGTCAGACCTCTCAAATCTAATTATTTCTTGTCATAAAATTCTTATACTCTTTATGTTCACTCATGAGCTTTTGGGGGACAGCTAATATCTAAACCACAATAGCTATATGTATCTACAGATTTGTCCATTTCTTCTAAATTTCCTATTTTATTGGAATATAATTTTGAAAAATACTCCCTAACGAGCCTCCAGATTTCAGTGGTTTCTGTTGTAGTATCCCCCCTCTCATCTCTAATTTTATTAATTTGGGTCTTTCTTTTGGTTAGTTTGTCTGAAAGGTTTGTGGATTTTGTTTATCTTTTCAAAGAGCCAACTCTTTATTTCATTGATACCTTGTATTATTCTTTTAGTCATTATTTCATTTATTTCTGCCCTGATCTTTCTTTCCTTCCACTGATTTTGGGTTTGCTTTTTCTTATTTTTCTTGGACCTTTAGATGCATCACTGCAGTATTTGAGATCTATTTTTCTAATGTAGACACTGATAGCTATAAACTTCCCTCTTACAACTGCTTTTGCTGTGTCTCAAAGGTAGGTTGTGTTTTTTTAAAATTTTAGTTGTAGATGGACACAATACCTTTATTTTATTTATTTATATGTGGTGCTGAGGATCAAACCCAGTGCCTCACACATGCTAGGTAAATGCTCTACCACTGAGTTACACCCCCAGCCTGGTAGGTGTGTTTTTATTTTTCATTTGATTCTAAAAATTTCTTAATTTCCCCCTGATTTCTTAAGTGACTAACTGCTCATTTAGAAGTATGTTGTTTGGTCTCCATGTGTTTGCCTATTTCCTGTAGTTTCTCTTGCTGCTGATTTCTAATTTCATTCCATTATAATCTGATAAGATATAAGAAATTATTCCATTTTTTGTGTGTTAAGGTTTGCCTTATGGCCTAAAATGTGATCAATTTTGGAAAAGTTTAAAAAATATTTTTTTTTTAGTTGTCGATAGACCTTTATTTATTTATTTTTAATTTATTTATATGTGGTACTGAGAATTGAACCCAGTGCCTCACACATGCTAGGCAAGTGTTTAACCATTGAGCTACAACCCCAGACCTTGGATAAGGTTCTGTGTGCTGATGAGGAGAATGTGTGTTCTATAGCTATTAGATGGAATATTCTGTAAATGTCTCTTAAATCTATTTGATTTATAATGTAATTTAACTCTGATTTTTTTGGGGGGTCTGAAAGATCTACCTATTGATGACAGTAAGTATTGAAGTCACCCACGACTATCATATTGTGGTCATTTCTACCTTTAAGTCCTGTAGTGTTTGTTTTATGAAATTGAGTACTCTCACATTAAGTACAAATATATTTAGAATCATTTTATCTTCTTCTTGGATTGTTCCCTTTATACATGTGAAGTGATCATATTTGTCTCCTCTGACCTATTTTGGCTCAAAGTCTATTTTATTGGATATGATTATAGCTATTCCTTCTTGCTTTTAGTTTCCATTTACTTGCTTTCCATCTTTTCACTTTCTGTCTGTATGTCTTTGCCAGCGAGGTGAGTTTCTTGCAAGAAGCAGATTGTTGGGTCTCATTTTATAATTGAATCAGCCAGTCTGCACCCTTGGAGAATTGAGGCCATTTACATTCACGATCATTATTGAAAGATATGTGTTAATTCCTGTCATATTGTTGTTCTTCTGGTTTCAAATCTATGTTCATTTCTTTCTTCCTTGAAGTAAGTTTGCCTCAGCTTAGCTCAAACGCAGGGGTAAATGGCGCAGTGTCAGGACACAGACACCAGGAGTTGGGTGAAAAGCAAGCAAGTTGCGAGCTGTCTGCGGACTCGTTCATTGTGGGAATGTTTTGTTCTTAAATAGCCAGTTAAGGTTTATTACCTGTTGGCCCTTATGTTAATTAGAGTTTGTAATGGTGTCCAATCGTGTAACATCCAGATATGCAAAGTAAGGATTGTACCTCGTCCAATCATGCTTTCACTAATATCGAATTGTGTCTTTGCTTAGGGTCCAATCTGGGCCCCCTAAGGTTTCCCTGGCAACAGTTATGCTAATTATGGGGGGGGGTGGTCTGCTCTACTGGTCTGCTAGAGTGGAAAGCTCCTTCCTGCAGGTGTGCCTGTCAGGCTTGCATGAGTGTAGGTTTTCCTTACACGCTCGAGACATTCACAGCTGCCAGCCAAGAACCAGGGGTCTCTCCTACACTTCCTCATTTGTCTTAGAGGTTTAATGGTTACTGAATTATCAATATTTGATTTTACCTAATTCTCTTGTATCTACTCTTCTAGTGAAATTTATTCTTTCCTGTATTCTGATGATTGTGTTTATCTTAGTTTCTCTTCTGTGTGTAGACTTTCTTTAAGTATCTTCTATAATGCTAGGTTACTGGTCATGAATTCCTTTAGTTGATGTTTATCTTGAAGGTTTTTATTTCTTCTTTGATTCTGAAGGATAGCTTTGATGGACTGAGTAATCTAGGTTGGCAATTGTTTTCTTTCAGGGCTTTTTAAATACAGCATTTCATGCCCTCCTGGCCTATAGAGTTCCTTCTGAAAAGTGTTATTCTGATGGATTTGCCTTTTTAAGTAACTTGGCCCTTCTCGCTTACAACCCTCAATGTTGTTTCTTCCATAATTTTGGCAGTTTAATTTTCCCAAGGTTTGGGAAATTTTCTGATACTATTTCACTAAATATGTTTTCTGTGCCTATAACTTGAACCTCTGCTCCTTTGTCAGTACTTGTGATCTGCATGTTTGGTCTCTTAATCATGTCCCATAGGTCTTGTGTAATTTGTTCTTATTTGTTTCTTTACTACTGTCTAAATGTGATAACTTATAAACTCTGTCTTCAAGTCTTGATGTTCTTCCTTTCACTTGAACTATTTTATTGGTGAGGCTTTCAGCCAAGTTTTTAAATTTGGTTTATTGGACTTTTCATTTCCAAGATTTCTGTTTGGTTCTTTTTCCAAAATCTGTCTCTGTTTATCAGATTGCTTTTTCACATTCTTATTATCTTCCTTAATTCATTCAGTTACTTATTTATATTATATTTGAATTTACCAATCACTTTTAACATTATGCTTTTGAACTCTTTTCCATTTTGTCTACTTCCGTATCTTTGGAATCAGTTACTAGGAGTTATGAACTTTTGGAGGGGTTATGTTGCCTTATTTGGTCATATGTTGGGATGAATATATCTTTCACTTTTATGTGAGAAACTTTCTTTGGGAATAGTCTTCACTTGATGATGTGTCCTGGGCTATTGGTTTGTTGTGTAGTGTTTAGTTTAATTCCAAATGGACTTAGTAATGTAGTTTCTCTGTGGCTTTTCTGGGTGTGACTGGTTAATTTTGACCCAGCACATACTATGTTGGAACCCAATGGGACCCTTCCTGTGTAGGTCTTGGAAGAGTTGGGTCCCTCTTTTAGTTTAGATAGCTGTACTGTAGGCAGCAGGACATATGGGGTACATCCTCTGTAATTATTCCTCCAGTCTTGTCCACAATATACTGTCTATAAGGGTATGAGAGTAACCCATGCTGAGGTCCCTCATGGGTGGAGTGCCCACAACAGGTTTGTTATTTCTCTCTGCTATTAGTCTTTGGGCAGGTGCCAGGAGCAGGATTTGGGGCCTACCCCAGATGTGCCTAGTTGAGGCTGTATCATTGGCTGGGGGCCTTTTATCTCCCCTCTTCCTAAAATTGAAGTTTCATTCAGGTTCAAGTGTGACTAGGTCATGGCTGAAAAAAAATGCAGTTTCTCTCAACTCTGTTATGGGTAGAGCTCAGTGGTAAAGCCTCCACCAAACTTGCTTGAGATTCTAGGTTTGAACACTTGCTCCACTTAGAAGGGAAAAAACAAACACAAAACAAACACATATCCACAACACATAAACAAACCAGCTGGAGAAACATACTAATAATTAGTTAAAAACTAATAATTAGTAATGCCAATAACTTCAGTAAAGAAAGGCAAAATATTGGAGAATAAATTAAAATATTAAAAATTAATAAAAAAATGAGACAATAGAAGAGATAAAAATTCTATTAAATATAATAAAAAATAAGCATAATAAAACATTAATAATAACAAAATAAAAGTATAAGGTAGACTAGGATAGAGGAAAAAGAAAAGAAAATGAGTCAAAAAAATTCCTCCTGAGTTGTTTAGATTGCAGATGCTTCTTTCCGAGTGTGTGCAGACTTGTTCCCGAGGCCCTTAGTCTCCTGCCTCATGGCATGGCTGCTGTCTGGGTCACAGCAAACCTTTCTCACTAGCTGGCTTTGGTGCTATGGAGGTCACACTAGTGAGGCCGATGTTCAGCTCTGTAGACTTCATCCTGGGCACCCAGGGGCATGGCAAATGTCCAGGCTGCGCCATGTGCAGAGGATGTGGCGGGGCATAGCTGAACCAGTGAGTTCTGTGCTGGAGAGGGAGGCATGGGGCCAAGCATTTCCCACCTTCGGTACCGACATTCTCAGACCTGGCTCCCAGCCACCTTACTTGCAACAAGTCTCACTCCTTGTCACAGAGGATGGGACCACTGACCACTGTGTCTTCCACTCTCCATCTAAACCCATCCTCTGTGCTGCTCAAACCACTGGGTTGGCTTGTTTCTGGCTCTCCCTCCAGGCACAGCCATCTTGCCTGTTTGTCTCTTGCACAGTCACTGTGGTCACAGTCCCTGAGACACTTTGTTGAGTTTTCTGCTCCCCAGAGCAGTCTGTTCACTAACCGTAAGACCCCCCTCAAGATGGCTTCTGGTCATAGTAGTCTGAGAGTTTGCAGAGAAATGTGTTGACTTTCTTTTCTGAAGTGAATGTGCTGTGCAGGAGGAGACGCTCTTAGACCAAATCCCCAAGCTGGATTTGAAATTTGCATGAACCGTGGACCCTCCTGCAATTAGGACTGCCAGCTTGTAGCCATTACCAGGGTTAAACATATCCTTCAGCCTCCCAGAAGCTTGTGGTGTCTGGTTGCCCGACCCTTGCCTGGGATGGAGCTGCTGAGACTTGCTTTGTCATTTTCTCTCCATCACCTCTGTCTTTCCACACTGCTTAGATTCACCATCACTTCTCTGTTGGTTCTCCTTTCCTCTCCTAGGAATATAGTTTCTCCTTTGTTTCCTTGACTCTTTCCCCTTGCAGAGTTGCACAAAGGGAACTTCTATTCTTCCATCTTGCATAGGCTTATTCACAATTTAAAGTTAGAGGAAAATGGAGATTGAGATAAAAAAATGTTGCTGTCTCACAGTTGGACTGGAAAGCATTCATCCTACCTAGCAAGAACAAACAGTGCACATAAAACATCAGCTCTTGAGTTTTGAGCCAGCACTTCTGTGGGGTAGAGGGGGCAACAGCTGGCATGAGGATTGAATGTATTTGAAGTGGGATTCAAAGTGATATTTTCTTAGCACTTTAGAAAAGCAAAGAATCAAAGACTTTCCTAAAGATTGTACAGGAAATATGATTTATTGGCAATATCCCTTGCCTGCAAGCCTCCATATATAATGCAAGTTATACTAGTATAGAAAATGGGGAGGAACAGGCAGATTTATTGTCATGTGTGAACATGAATAATTTTTAGTTTTACTGCTTCCCTACTTTAGACCAAGTTGGAATTTTTTGCTTTTGACCCAAGACTGTTGGGTTTGCAAAAATAGTAGCATAGGTACATGGAATTATTTGTCGTGCATATTTGTAATGGTATAAAGTAATTAAAGTAATTTAAAAGTTATGGTTAGGCAGCTGAAAATTAAAATTGTAGTAATTGTAAGAGTTAAATAATTGTGTGATAATCTGTGGGTGTATTTATGTAGGGGTTTTGGTGACATGAATGGACTTAAGGTTTTTTAAGAGAGTTTCTGACAAACTAGAGGGAAGATATCTAAATGAACAACTAATGAGGAGAAACATGAACTTGTCATAAGCTTGCACCAGGCTGGATCTTGCCTGGTACAGACTTGCAATGGGTGATGAGTCTTCTCCTTTAGTGGTTTTGCTCTAGGATTTGAAGTCAGCATCTTTAACCTACCACAAACCTTCTTCAACATGTGTCTTTACAGTGTGCTTTACCCCACCCTCTGGGCTGCTGTCACGCATCTTCTCTAGCCTTTTAACCTCACAGGACATTTTTATCATCTTTGCTTTAGGCAGGCAACATATTTTTATATTTGCCCACATATTTTACCTCTTTTTCTTTTAAGCATTCTTAGTTTCTTTGCATGGATCGAGTTTTGCTTCTTGTTTGGATTCTTTTCTGCTGGAAACACACTCCCTTTAAAATTTTTTATAGTTCAGGTGTCCTTGTGATGAATTCTTCCAGCTTTTTCTTCTCTTTTTTTTTTGCCTAAAAAAGACTTTAATTTACTTTTATTTCAAACACATAGTGTTACTGGGTAAAGAATTCTAGGTTGATACTTTTTCCCCCTTGAGTTCTATAAACATCTCTCTCCATTGGGATGGGTGTACATGTTTCTGAACAGAGTTTTGCTGTCGTGTGTGTGTGTGTGTGTGTGTGTGTTTGCACCTCTATCTCTCCCTCCCCTGTCCCTGTCATGGCCTAGTTTTGCTCATTAACAACTTATACCAACATAGTGCATTTGTTACAAATAATGAACCAATGTTGACACATTGACTAAAGCCCATGCTTTATTTAGATGTCCTTACCCAGTGTCCTTTTCCTGTCCCTGGATTCCACCCAGAACACCCCATTATACAGTGTCACATCTTAAGTTCCTTTCCATTGTGACAGCTTCTCACATTCCTCTTTCTGCCGACCTTGGCAGTTCTGAGGAGGGCTGGTCAGGTGTTCTGCAGATGTCCCTCAGCTGGGATACGTCTGAAGTCTTTCTCACAATCAGGTTGGTTTGAAAGGCCTTCTGGAGGAGGCCCACAGAGGCCAAGTGCTGTCGTCATCACCTTGAAACAACGAGGCCTGCCATCCACACGACTCGTCCCTGCTGGTGCTCGTGCTGGTCACTCGGCCGTGGTGGTGTTTGTTGGGCTTCTCCACTGTGAGTCGAAGGTCTCCCTCCTTTCCACTCTGCGTGGGAAGGAAGTTTCTCTGCCCACCATGTTTGAGAATGGTGAGGGAGGCTCCACTTCCTTAGGCAGAGTGTTCTTGAAAATTATTTGCACTTCTCCCATGTGGGTGTTTGTTACTTCCACTTCTCTTCCTTAATTGATTTATGTTAGTATAAATTTATGAATTTTTTTCATACTTTCAATCATAATCCAATGCTATTTATTTGTTGTTTAAATCTTCCAGGTTTGATCATGGGGAGTTTCGGTTTTTCCTATGCCCCTTGACCTACCTTGGTGGGTAGTGGGCTTTTAAATTTTTTCATTTCTAGCAATAATTAACTTTTTGGCACTCTATGGTGCTTCAGACTGATTTTGTACTATTTCCTGCCCCAGTTCTAGAATCAGCTATTTCGTCAAGGAATTCTGGTTCTTTAATTGAAGAATGTCATTAGGAACCAAGACCTGGATGCTAGATGTGCTCATTGCTGGTGGGGTATCATCGCTTTAGGCTTTCTCAGCTGTCAGAGCAAAGAAATATGTGACTATAGAGTGACTGTGTGTCTACATGTCACGTCTCCAAACGCTTGTGTAAGCTAAGCTGGGCATGAGCTGGTACTGATGTCCCCACCTTGGTTCATTTCTCACGTGGATCATTCTGGCCTCTTTCCCTGTTTACATGTAACTCCCACCATCTGCCCTCCATTTTCTTAATTGCTCGGTTCCTGTGGAATCCAGTGTACCTGCACAGCAGCCTCGGAATTGCTCACCCGAGGCCCTGTGGGAACCATGCTGTCCACCAGAGCACAGTGCAGTGCTCATGTCCCCTTTCCTTTGCTTTGGAGACTGCTCTCATTTACTCAGCTCCTTGGGGTGAAACCTTTCCCCCCACCCCTTCAGGAGGTGGTTTCTTATGTTCGTAATACAGTTAGGTTGTTTGGTCATACTCTGTATTCTATTTTGGGAGTCCCCAAACCCCTAAGTGATTCTTTAAAGTTTGCATACATTAAACTTTACTCTTTCTTTTTTTTTTTTTTTTTTTGGCACTGGGGATTGAACTCAGGGGTACTAGACCACTGAGCCACATCCCCAACACTTTTTTGTATTTTATTTAGAGATAGGGTCTCACTGAGTTGCTTAGGTCTTTGCTTTTGCTGAGGCTGGGTTTGAACTTGCCATCCTCCTGCCTCAGCCTCCCAAGCCACTAGGATTATAGGCATGTACCACTGCCCCTGGCTTTATTCTTAGTGCTATAGAGTTCTGTGAGTTTTGACAAATGCAGAGCCATGTATCCACTATTACAATATCACAAGAAAATAGCCTTATATCCATAATAAACTCCGCTTTGTTTCACTTATGTAGCCATTCTTTTTTTTTTTTTTTTGAACCAGGGATTGAACTCAGGGACACTCAGCCACTGAGCCACATCCCCAGCCCTATTTTGTATTTTATTTAGAGACAGGGTCTCACTGAGTTGCTTAGGGCCTCGCTATGTTGCTGAGGCTGGCTTTGAAATCGTGATCCTCCTGACTCAGCCTCCCAAGTTGCTTGGATTACAGGCGTGCGCCACCATGCCTGGCTATGTAGCCATTCTTTTCCCTGAAATCTCTGGCACCCACTGACCTTTTTAACAGTTGTCATAGTTTAGTCTCTTCCAGAATGTCCAAGTTAGGATCAGAGAGATGTGTCCTTTTCAGACAAGCTTCTTTCACTCAGCAATGTACATTTAAGTTTCCTCCATGTCTTTTCAGGACTTGACAGTTTTTTCTTTTTTCTTTTTTTGGTACCCAAGTGTGCTTAACCACTGAGCCACATCCCCAGCCCTTTGTACATTTTTAAAAATTTGAGACAGGGTCTTGATAAATTACTTAGAGCCTTATTAAGTTGCTGAGGCTGGCTTTGAACTTGTGATCCTCCTGCCTCAGCCTTCTTAGCCACTGGGATTACAGGTATGTGCCACCATGCCTGGTTTGACAAATCATTTTTAAAAAATGTCACCAAATAACAAACATCCCATTGTTGGGGTATATCTGTTTCTTTATCCATTCACTTCCTATAGGACCCTATTGCTTCCACTTTCTGGCAATTATGAATAAAGGTGGTATAAACATCCATGTGTAAATGTTCACCTAGAGTTAATATAAGTTTTTAAATCAATTGGGAATTTACCTAAATGCATGATTGCTGGGTCATATGATAAGAGTATGTTAACTTTGTAAAGTAAGTTGCCAAATGATATTCCAAACTTTTTTTCATCCCCACCAACAATGAATGAGAGTTCCTGTTTTTCAGCATCTTCTCTGCCATTTGGTATTGTCAGGCTTTTGAATTTTATCCATTCTAATAAATGTGTAGTGTTATCATAATTTACAGTTCTTTAAGGACAAATGGTGCATCTTTACATAAGCTTGTCATCTGTATTATCTTCTTTGCTAAGCTATCAATTTAGACCGTAATTGTTTAAGTGGGTTTCCTTATTGTTGAATAAGGAACACGAATTCATTGTATATTTTTACTTTAAATCTTGTATCCAAATATTTTGCATATTTAAAAAATTGATAAATGTGCTTATTTCATCCTTGTTCCTGACAGGGAGTCTTGCTGGTATGTAGCCTAGACTGACAGCTGCTCGTTCCTTCTTTCTGAAGGTCTTATTGTTCTTTGTTCTGGTTTCCATTGTCATAGTGGAAGATTCTGCTGTCATCCTGACCTTTTTTGTCAGTGCCGTGTATTTTATCTCTAGTTGCTTTTGGGATCATATCACTGCCTTTGAGGTTCTGCTGTTTCATTTTACATGTTGAGGCATGTTTTTATTTATCCTGATTGAGATGTGTTTTGCTTCCTGGAGTTGTGAATTCGTATTTTTGTGTGTGCATGATTTGCTTTGAGACAGGGTCTTACTATGTTTCACAGGCTGGTCTTGAATTTGTGATCCTCCTGCCTCAGTCTCCTGAGTGGTTGGGATCATAGGTGTGCACCACCAGGCCCAGACCCTGCTTTTTACTTTCCCTTTCTGGCTCTCTGATTAACTGTATGGTGGGTCCACTCATTCTATTTTTCATTCTGTTCTCTTACCCTCTATTTTATATTTTACTTCTTAAATTTGCCTTTTAATCCACCCACTTAATTTCTTACTCCAACAGTTTTTTTCATTTTTATAATCTCCATTTGCTTTTTTCCTTGAATATTTCTGACCATTCCTAGTTTTGCCATTGTAGATTCACTTTGTAACTGGATCTGCTGTTTCTTCACGCTTTTGTCCATTGCTCCCAGCTATCTGGATCTGACAGTCCCCACTCCTCAGTTCTCAGAGACTCTGTGTTTTGACTCTGTGACTGCTTGCCTTCCTTGGTGTCTGCCAGTTTTTGCTTGATTTGAAACCATGGGGCCTACATGGCAAGTCTTGCCTTGGGTAGCACTTGCTTCTGCCTCTGCAGGTGGTCAGGGCTTCCTTGAACCAGGACTACTTTGGATGCCCTAGAGATTTGTGATCAGAGCAGGAGTTTCAAGTCTACTTCTTTTTGTTTGCTTGCTTGTTCTTTGTTTGTGGTACTAGGGATTCAACCCAGGGTCTCACACAGGCGAGGCAGGTACTCTACCACTGAGTCACATCTCCAGCCCCTCAGGAGTCAGCTTCTTGCTGTTTTCCAGTGTCCCCACAGCACTGTTGCTGTATTTATCTGTCCTTAGGTAACTCATCCCTCCTTCCGATGCACGTTGGGGCAGCTCTGCTTTTCTAGTGCTCTGACTCCATGCTGCTCTGCCTCTGTATGTTCCTTGGTTGCTGTCTTCTGAGTGTTCCTGCAGTGGCTTTGAGACATTGACAAACTGGTTTCTGTTCTTTCTGGTTCCTAAATAGTATGAGTCCTGCTCAAATATTAACTTTTAATTTGGCAAAGAGGGATATGGGGAGAAAGAGTGGGCTGTCTTTTATGGTCCTTATACCTTTTGCAAAAATAGAGGTGTCTTAAAGCATCCCAAGTGTTGTAAAGTAACAAGAAAGCATAGTGTTCTGTTTGTGTTGGCCTGTTCTTCTGTTGAGCAGTCTTTCTCCTTTCTTATGATCATCTTTGACGTGATCATCCTTGACGGTCCTCTTGCAACACCCGTGAGTGTCTCCAGACCTCACACCTGCTAGTGGAGGGACTGATAGCACTTCTGTTGGTCCAGATGTGAGAAAATGGATCTCTTGCATACAGTTATCAATATGTACCAAAATTAAACATATGCACATAGAGAGACTCAATAATTCTGCTTCCAGGGATTTGTCTTGCCTTATGTTTTAGGTAATATCTTTATCATGGTGTGAAATTAAATGCACAACTTATGTTAAAGTGTTGTCTATCATAAATCACTATACAGAGAGCAGTTTGTTTTTAAAAGTTGAGTTGAAGTCACATGGCAGCATACAAAAACATCTACCAGTAGCTTAAGTTAAAAAAGCAGGCTGCAAAACAGTACCTTGAATATGATGCCTTTTTGTAAAAGTCTTGTAAAATTTTTTCCATGCTAATGATACTTTTGAAAGATTATTCACCAGGCTGATGTGTGCAGCCATCTTCTGTGGGCAGGAGTGGGTCAGGTAGAGCTTTTATTTCCTGCTTCAAAATGTCTGTATTGCTTGATTTTTTTAAAAAGAAAATCACAAGTAGGATTTGTTTTCTTTTAAGAAAATAATATTGGCATTTTGGGAAAAATCTTGCTTAATGAAGAAAGAAGTATTTTTAAAAATTTCCAATATCTGAATATTGGAATACCTTTTGAGGCACTAAAGCGTGTTTCTAGAACCCCTCTTACTTCATGGTAGTTATTATACTCCTTGGTAAGCAAGATTATGCCAAAATGCCCTACATGTGCCAATTTTCATTAGTGGGATTATTTTGTAATTTGAGATATGAAAGGGCTGTATATTTAATTCTGTAGTAAGATAGTGTGAATACAAAGAAACATTGGTGGCTTAAAGATAATTTCAATTTAATGAAATGGTTGAAAAGGGTGCTGAGCTGGGCAAGGGGTTGGGGAGGAGGCTGGAGGCCAGGAGAGGGATGCCACACCTGAGCAGGAGGTGGAAGGGATTTTTTGCCTTTGAGCCGAGATCAGAGCTGCACATTGGTGACTCGTGCAGAGAGGGAAGTAAATTTTTCTTTCAGCTGTGTTTTGTAAGCAGGAGGACATGATGTCCTTTTGAAGGACATGATGACGTAGTAGCTGCCTTTGAATTTTGTTGGCAGCACCGGGTTAGCTGCCCTTTGCAATGGAGGGCTGAACGTGAATCGTGACTGCTAAGACATGCGTGGAGCCAAGAATCAGATGCACGTGAGAGCCCTCCCACAGAGGGAGCAGGGATTTCTTAGGTAGGCTGTCATTCTGATAATTGCAGAGAACAAGGCCATGATTTACAATTAATATCCAATTTATGGTCTTGATTCTTTATGTACTGGCTCCAACAATACAGTGTGTTTTTCTTTGTATACCCTGGTGACCAATTCAGAGTAAGTGTGTTTGGTGTAATTTATGGTACTAAATTTGTATTTGTATGTTAAATTCATCCAGCTCTTTTATTTATTATTTCCTTTTTATTGCAAGCGTGTCTTGGGAAAACTGTTGGAGAAGCAGGGACGTGATTGCAGGTTATCCAGGGACCCTATTTGGAAAAGGCACAGCAGGTGGCAAATATTATGGGTTAGTATAAACAGAACAGTGTAATGTTTCCAACACTAGATCATAACCTAAAGATTTCTGTTTATCAGGAATGTTGATGATGAGGGTTGGATTTTTCTCCAGAGGTCTTGATATTAGTTGGATTACTCCATTGCTATTAGAATAACTGGATTCATTTTTAGGTTTGGATTTTCATTGGCCAAGTTTGCAGAGCCAGTTCCTGCCACCGTGAGTGGAAGAATGAGTTCCTTTTCTTGCCCCATAGTCTTCATTGCGCTCTCTGTGCTTCATCCTTGAGGTATGAATGGGAACATCTCTCAGCCCTCGGGCTTTTCCTTGAGTTCAGTGCCAGCAACTGGGGTCACTGGGGTGCAGCTGCAGTCTCTGTCAAGTTGTGTCTCCTGCAACACTGTATGCTGGGCGAGGGCTGAACTCACCCATCCCGTTCTCCTTATTCTGAATACTTGGCAGAAACTCCTCGCAGAGTAATATCCAAAAAGGTATTAAGAACAAAAGGACAGAGAATGATAGGACAGGGGCAGTGGGAAAGCAGCAGTGGAGGACAACTTAAGGAGAAGATCCCTGAGTCATCATGACCCCTTTTTGGCACTGCACTGTGTGCTGAATCTGGCTCACAGATTCTGATAGTCTGTGTCAGTCCATTTTCCATGTATGGATAAGAGAGGTGGGCTCCGCACAGTGGAATGATTCCTGTTCTTGCTCGATGGAGTGTTTCTTCTGAGTTCCTTGCAAGGTTGAGGAGTCGCCTCAGAGTTGGAAGACAGTGTCACATTCTAGGGGATGAGTCGTTGATCTGGAGGTCAGACTCATGAGATGATTGGAATTCCTGCAACAGAGGCATTGGAAACCTCTGCATATTTGAAGTGAGTAGCTGTCTACTTTTCACACCTACTGGTAAATAACGTTTAATCTAAATGTCAATAAGCACTGACAGCTGTAGAATAAAATGTGATATTGTGTGTTAAGATACTACTTACAGCCGGGCGTGGTGGCGCACACCTCTAATCCAAGCGACTTGGGAGGCTGAGTCAGAGGATCACGAGTTCAAAGCCAGCCTCAGCAACTTAGCGAGGCCCTAAGCAACTCAGTGAGACCCTGTCTCTAAATAAAATACAAAATAGGGCTGGGGATGTGGCTCAGTGGCCGAGTGTCCCTGAGTTCAATCCCTGGTTCCAAAAAAAAAAAAAAAAAAAAAAGATACTACTTACCTGCCCTGCTTAATTTACCTGCAACACATTCTAGGGAGTTATACAATAGAACCTCATGAATATCTGAATCCCATCTGATCAGCTCAAACTAAACCTAACAAATATTGAGTGGGGCAGGGGAGTGCAGGAAACTCAGATCACCCTCCTCAAGGAGCATGGTCTCCAGGTGGACTGAGAAGTGTCATCAGAACACAGAAAATAGATTCATAGCTCTCACAGAGTTTCTGAATTTGAGCTGAACTACTTTGATATAACATTTTAAGATTATTTTGAAGTACAACTCACCTGGATACCCATTTACTTGGGAAATGGGTAAGATGAGAATAAGGATAAAAACATATCCATGCATGCAGGACCTTGTTATTTTCTTGTATTAAATAGTTTAGGCATAAAGTATGTAAAACAATAGAAAAAACATTCATTTGCTACCATGCAAGCTTAAGAAACAAGACATTGCCAATAAATGCCATTCCATTCCTTTCCCTCCATCCTACATGAATATAGATTTTTCATGTAGATTCATTGTATCTCTGCAGATCATTTCATACCTTTCTTTTGTGAGTCAACCTCTGTAACTAGGAGTGGGATTGCTGGGTGGTGAGAGTGCACATCTTTGCTCAGCCTCTCCAAGTTGCTTCAAAGAAACTTCGCAGTCTGCACTGTGCAGTGTGGGACATTCCCACTCTTCTCTTCATGGCTATTGGCAAATTTCAATTTTAACAAATTCTATGAATATGAAATGTTGTCATTTTAATTGCATTGTCCTGATGATCAGTGAGGTCGAGTGTATTTGGTTAGCATTCCTCTTCTGCTGAATTTGCTTGGAAATTACCTTTAGTGGCCCATTTTTCATAAGAATGCATATAAGCTAATCATATGCATTTTGAACATTTCCTTGTGCTTCAGATAAATTATCCTACCATTTTCACTGTCATTTAAACTTCAGTGACTTACCGTGTTGCAAAAAAAAAAATAAAAAAAAAATAAATATCAATACCTGATTTCCAAAAACTGTCATTTTACAGATTCATTGTTCATTTACATAGAAAAGCCCTGGAGCTCCCTTTTAGGCGCAGCCTGGGGGAAAGAGCAGTGTGAAGTTAGAGACCTGGGTTGGAACCTCTGCTCCCCACAGGCAGGATCTCCAGCCTTGAAAAGCTGCTTTCTCCAAGCCTCGATCTCCTCCTCCTCTCCCCTCATCGGTGGGCTGAGAACACTATTGATGGAGTGTCCTCTACGAGACTTTGCTTAGCACACACCTGCAGGAAGTTGAAGTTATTACATTTAAGTAAAAGAAATGTCTTGGAAGCACGTTTCCTATTTTGCCTACCACCTGCTACCCATAGAGAATCCCAAGCAGGGTTTCCATGTAGTAAAAAGTGTGAAATAGGTGTGTGTTTGGTGTTTTTCAAAAGCATTACCCTTACCTTAGGTTTGAGGAGACTTTTTGATATCTTATCATGTTATTTTTTTCTCTCTGTAGTAAATCTTAATAGGGAGGCAGGACAGGATCCTTATTTATTGCCATTTTCCTGATGGGGAAAATCCATGGTAGACCAGAAGAGGAAGCTGTTTCTGGATTTCCACTCTAGGGGACAGGGTCTTTGGTCATATTTTGTATCTAAGCTGACTCTTGTCCTTGAAGAGAGGTGAAGGGCCTGGCTCTGGAGTCATGTTCCTCTCTGCTGCTTGCTGAGTGACCTACCTGGCAAGTCATGTGACTCTCATATGCTGATAGTCTCATCTGTAGAATGGGGGAGATGCTCCCACCTCACAAGGAGGGTCATTGTGAAGTTTAGATATTGTGTGTAAAGAGCTTAGAATACAGATACAGAGTGACATCTCATTAAAACTAACCATTACGTAGCCCAAGTCTGGGGAGAGGTGGAGGTGGATGAAAGGTAAGGTTGGCCAGGATCGTGCTGATTGCTGAGGGAGCCGGTGACAGGCACAGGGGGATTTGCTCTACCATTCAGTTTTTTTACGTCTGAAAATTTCTCTTATAATGAAAACTAAAAGCGTGTATAATTCAGAAGCTTATTACTGTTTACACGATTTGGTTTCTGAATTCTTTCCTTTGGATACTTTTCTAGGAGTGGGATACGAAGTGAGATGTCTTTACAATCACTGTTGGACACGGGTGAATTGCTGGAGTAGAGAGTGGGGGCAATCCATGAGCACCCCAGTTTCACCAGAGCTTTTACAGCCCGGGGTGTCCCAATTACATGTTTTTCATCCAAAGTTATACATAATACCTCAGGTTTATTTTAATGCCCCCCTTTGATGAGTAGAAACTGAACATTTTCTTAATTGTGTTTGGTGGTGGTTATCATTTTAAAAATTCTTTATCCCATCTACTATGTGCTTGGTGCTGTCGTCCATTAGAGCTTTATAGGACTACGTAGAAGAGTGGTGGGATGAAACTGATTTTAGCTGCCTAATTTTTAAAAAATATTTTTTAGTTGTTGATGGACCTTTAATTTATTCATTTATTTATATGTGGTGCTGAGAATCAAACCCAGTGCCTCACACATGCTAGGCAAGTGCTCTACCACTGAGCCACAACCCCAGCCCATGGCTGCCTAATTTTTAAGTGAAAGGAGAAACTGTCCTCAGGTGACTTTTAATATTTGGTTTTAAAACTTCCTTCTTCAACATGTATTCACAGCAAACATGTTTTTGATACTTTAAAAATCTAAAATGCAGGCATGCTTGTGATTGCCACAGTATCTTGATTGTGAGTGCTTTGGACTTGTGGGCTGTAAGCACCAGGCCAAGGGGGGTCAGTTGCTCTGAGGTGCAGCCTCCATAGCTCTTCGCCCAGTGCTCCATCAGCCTGGTGTCCTTTCCATGGTGGACATCTGCTGCGGGAGGCCAGGCTGCAGTGGTCCCTTGTCAGTCAGATTTGGCCTCAGCAAGTTTTCAGGTGTTTTTCCAGAAGGACAAGGAAACGATTTTGGTCCCGATGTCTCTACCTGTATAATGAGTACACTCACCTTTCTCTTTATTCCCCCTCTCACTGATAAGATTACTACTGCTAACTCCAGTTCAGAGTATGCTCACCAGTTATCTCTACAGATTTTGAAATATGATTAGCTGGTTTTAAGAAGAATCTTGAGTGATCTGATATTTTTCAGGAATTTGTCTTTTGAGTCTTATGGTATTGGTAATTTTCTCTTGTACTAATTTTAATTATTAGGATCCTTTTAAGAAAATTTGGGTACTAAATCTTAATGTCACATAGTAGTTTACTTAAACTCTACAGATTTCTTCTTTTAAATCTATGATTTTTAAGGTAGCTTTTTACTGTGGGTTTCTTATGTACTTGAGCGTTGAGTGTTATGCCATCAACTAAGTGACCACGGGGACCGAAAGGTGACAGTGCAGGAAGTCTTTCATCCCTCAAATCCACATTATTTATTACTGGGCAAATGGCACCAGGGCATAGCAGTGTTTTATTTGTCCTATTTGCATGAGGACTTTCTTATGAAGAGCTTTTATGGTACATAACATGCACATAAATTCTCACATAATCACCCCTTTGAGCCACTTCTTATAGTGTTGTTATTTTTCAGTTTTCATTTTGGGGGAGACATTCAAGATAAGAAAAGTTGGAAGATCATGTCAGTTACTTAAAGGTACCATGCAAAATTGCATGCAAGATCTGTTTTAATTTTTGTTAGTAATCTTTAGAAAAGTTATCATTATTATTATTATTTTTTGGTACTGGGTAATTGAACTCGGGGGCACTCGACCTCAGAGCCACATCCCCAGTCCTTTTTTGTATTTTATCTAGAGACAGGGTCTCACTAAGTTGCTTAGCTCCTTGCTTTTGCTGAGGCTGTCTTTGAACTTGGGATTCTCCTGCTTCAGCCTCCCGAGTTGCTGGGATTGCAGGCATGTGCCACTGTGCCCAGCTAGAAAAGTTAAATTTTAAACCTTAATTTGTGATTTGAAATTGAAATAATTTATAACCTGGTTATTAGACTTAAAATAAGTAAGTAAAAGTAAGTAAGTAAAAGCTCCTCTTAAAAGATCTGATACTTATAACCAGGAAAAAGTAGAGTTTTTGAAGTATTGTGTGTAAAAATTATGCAAATTGTGCCTATGGATGTCTGTCTATGGATAGGTTGCACACATTTTATAAAACTCATTTAACATTTATGAAAACATTCTGTTTAAAAAAAAAGCAAAAAGGTCAGCTTTTGAGTATTTCAAGTTGTGTTTTTGTTTGTTTTTTGTCTTAGGAAAGATGTGTTACTTGTTACACAGACAGTAGGTTAAATCCCAGGGCAGAGCGAGCCGGGTGATAGTCACAGATTGGTGTACCCGTCTGCAATCCTAGCTCACAGTGGAAGTTGGGAATGATGAGCTTACAAGAGGGAGAGCCTGCTCACCTCCTGGTGCTCAAGCCAGCTCAGAGCGCCTTCCCGCTGGAAGTGTGTTCTCTGCGAAGCCCAGAGCCTTTCCAGCTGTGCTGCATCTCTACTGGTTTCACCCACATTCTGGGACCTTCTCTTGCCTGTCACTGTGGTTCTTGCTCCTCATCGTCCCATGCTGAGCCTGAGGAAGCACCTGGATGGCTTCTGCCCCTCTGGTGTGTAGAGGTGAACTTGGGCCCGCCTGCTGCCCTCCTGGCCTCCACTTCTGGTGGCTGTGGACTTCTTAGACCCTCTTCCTTTTCAAGGACTGGGTTCCTGAAGGTCAGTGGACTATGACTTCTGCTGGGAAGCAGCTGCCTTCGCGTCCTCCTCCTTTGCCCAGCACCCCTGTACTTCACTCAAACAATTTCCTGGCTCCCCTGGCCTCCCTGTTTGGGTCAAGTTTTCTTATTTTAAAATTTCATTGTGGTTAAATCTGAGTTAAAATGAATGATTTGAGAAAATCTGGAGAATAAGTCAATAAATGGAAGATTTTTTTCTTTTTTTTCATCCCAGGTCTACGTTTTACATCTGTACTCTTGAGAGACGGTAGGGCATGGAGTTGAAAGTCAAGACTACTGAGCCAGACTGTTGTTTGTAATACTGATTCTGCCGGCTACTTCTGTGGGAACTTGGGCAACTTACTTAAACTCTGTGCCTGAGACTGTTCACGTGGAGTTGGTGAAGTGGAAAGAGCAGCGTGAGGGTCTGTGACAGTACCTGGCACACGGTTACGTAATGCTGCTGCTGTTGCTGTTCCAGTAGTGGCTGGGCCTGTGACTTGCCCTCCTGACAGCTCTCATTCGAGCGGGGCCTCTGCTCCCTTGCCTTGGTGATGTTTTCACTTTGGCCGGTTACTCGCTAATATACATATTTTAGGATCCCCAAACAAATATCCTAAAATAAGCACGTTAGCATGTTATGATGACTATACCAATGTAGGGAATCAAAACTTAATAACTACAGGTGTGCTTGCAAACAAGACACCTCGTAGTCCTCGGTGGCATCTGCCTGCAAACGGGATTTTCTACCAAGAGAGAAATCAGGAGTTTTAACTACAGGTGCGGTTACAAACTAGGGACTTTGTGGTCCTTGGTGGGAATTGCCTGCAAACAGGATTTTCTGCCAAGAGGTTAGAGACAGATAGAGAGAACATTGCTTGCAAACAAGAATGTTTCTCTGGCCCTGAGAAAGGACAGAGCTCAAAATGTTTGAGTCTAGGTTAGATTAAGATGTAGTTCAAGGAGTGGTTATCTGGCTGTTGTGCATTGGCCCTAGCCGTTGCTGTTGGTGATTTGTCTGCTTTTGCCTGGGAATTCATTGCTGTTGGCTTTTTGCCTTCTTTGTCTGTAGGGGTATAAAAGGCTAAAATCATAAGTAACAGGGAGAAGGATATAGAAGGATGGAAGAAGGATATAGAAGGATGGAAGAAGGATAAATAAGAATGGAGAATAAAGAATGATTGCATGCTGACCTGTGTCGGAGATCTCCCTTTCCTCCTTTCTCTCTCCTCCCTTCCCTTCTTTTTTATTTCCCAACATACCAACATTTTTATCACAGAAAACAGCGACTCTTTGCTGTAATGTTGTAAGGATTAAAACACGCCTGTCCAACGACTCCAGGTTGGTCGAGAAACAAAGCAAAAATAAGCAAACAAACATAAAGCCCTTGCCCTCACGTACTGTTTTTTCCTGGCAACCCAAGAACAATCCGCTCTTACCTGATGAGGACATTCGTTCCTGTCTTGACCACCAGGTTCCATCTGGCATTAATTGCTTTCTATGAAAAGCCGTTCCTCCCTAAATGGACACCTGCATCTTGGTGAGTTTTATATCAAAGTGAAAGTTGATGGAGGATGTCAGTCCTGATCCGTCCCCACCTGTCAGGATTGTGGCAGTGTGGTCACATTCTTGGGTGACGTGCAGGCAGTAAGGCTCACTCACACCCAGTGCCATCCCTGAGGCACATTTAAGGAGCATTCCTTAAAAAGAATGGGTGAGTAGTAATAAATTGACTTTCTAAGCCCCACCAGATCTGGAGGGTGACACTCAGCAGCAGGGGCCCACGCTGCGTCTGTGAGCTGGCTGGGAATGACCCTGTGGCCAGCTCTGGCAGGGTGGATAATCTGTTGCCGGCGCCACGTGTGCTGAGGGAGATTTCTTGTCATTTGCCTACACCAATGGTTAGTAGGGAGAAGGTACGAAAAACTCGCAAGAATAGTTTTTCTACTCCTCCTAGAAATCCACTGGGAACCGCTTGGTCTGCCCCTTTTGAGATTGGATATTAGTTTAGAATTTCTTGCCTGTCCTGGTTTCTAGTATTCCTGGATTGCAGGCTGGCTGTCTTTGGGATTGACGTATTTGTTGGCTTTTAGCTATGTTGGGGGTGATCTGTGATACTATGCAATCCTGGCCTTTGGTTTCAGGGTGCTCTGAGGATCAAGTCAGTTGCCCCTGAGTGGTGTCATGGTGTGACACCATGAGTGGTGGCATCTGCACCACGAAAGCTGGATCAAATGAGAGGCTCAGGCTGGAAGGCCGTGGTCTGTCTCGTTGCCTCCTTCCCCACGTGTGAAGTGTGGACTTACAACGTGGCTTCTTTTCTCTAAGAGCCCTGAAAGAGGAATGTGTGTCAGTTATTTTTATAGTTATTTCCAAAAAGTAGTATCTTAGCCTGGGTGCAAATAGTCATGCCCCCAAATGTACCAGGTAGGGTTAAAATGGGAACGTGTTGCATGTATTTGCTGAGTTATCTTCATACAAAAGAAGACCTTGCAATACCTGGTGAGTGCTGCCCGCCCCGTGTCTCCACCCTTCCCTCCTTCTGAGGTCATCTCTACCTTCCCCTCCAGGTCTTGAACTTTGACTACCTATCTGCGTAGTCACAAAAAGTTACCAAAGTGTACAATACTGTAGAGTATCTTTTGCAGCCGTCACTCACATTCCCCACCTATGGGAGTGTTCCTCGCACAGGAGAGCAACTTCTCCCCATGTTGCTTTCCCGTAGTCCTGGGATCTACGGTTCTAGCCTGTTGCCACAGTTTCATGAGCACTGGGAACGTGAGCGCCTCCTTGTGTATCACGGTGGCTGTTGGCTTCTGCTGTCACTCACGGCTCATCTTCCACGTGGTTCAGGGTTAGCCTTTTTTTTTTTTTCTTGGTTAGTTTGTTAGAGCTGTTTAGATAGAATAGGTGTCAACTTGTTGTCATCTGGGTTACAAATATTTGGTCCAGATTGGGCATTTGCCTCTTGGCTCGATCTCATAACTGGTTCGCTGCAGGATTATAGCAGCAGACTGAGTTTCATCAACTGAAAGAGCCATTATCCTCTTGGGAGGGTCTGGATGTCTCAGGAAGTCCTCCTGCGGAGGAGCCTGGGCACTGCCTGTACCAGGTGTCAGCACAGACGTGTGCCAGATGTGCGAGAAACAGTTGGATCCCTGAGCAGCTGAAGTCCACTCGGCAGTCTCTCTTCCTTATGGAGATGGGGTTCTGAAATCCTGTATTGTTCTTTTTTTTAGAAATCATGTCATCCTCAAAGCCGCATCCACCTGTCGTGGGCAAAGTGACTCATCACAGCATTGAGTTATACTGGGATCTGGAAAAGAAGGGGAAACGGCAAGGACCTCAGGAACAGTGGCTTAGATTTTCAATCGAGGAAGAAGACCCCAAAATGCACACTTATGGTATCATTTATACGTAGGTGCAAAGTTGGATTGCTTACCATTTTGCTTTGGTTTTCTGATCGTTGAAAACAATTTCTATTATCTCTGAAAAGCCTTTGCTTGTTTTGAAATTAGAAGAATGAGTCAGCATAATTTGCATTCATGCTCTTTTCTGAATTAAAAGTTTTGAAAAAAAGCATTAGCAGTGACTTTGAAAGCCTCCTGTACCTTGAGGGCTTCTTTGACTTCTGGATTATTCTGAGGGTATATTTTAGAAATCCAAAATATAGAGACAGAAACAAAAGATAGTCTGATTAAATTAAGCAAGGTTTCTATCAGGCCACGTTGTTCAGAGTTGTGGGATGGGGCCCCACATGGTCCACGGTGGCCAGCGTTCCTGATCTTACCTCACACCAGTGTCCCCTTGCCAACTCTCTCCAGCTCCCTTCACGTGCATGCCCATGCACACACATGAAACCTGGTTACCCTAAGTGTTAATATCCCCAATATTCAAGAAACATTTCTCTGTACCAGAGGGAGGAAAGGTAATCTGAAATGTAATAACCATGGGAAAATAATTCCTGGCCTGACTACCCAAAGATGTTATTGTCATTGTGCCCTATCTTCCCCTGTGACGGTGGTTTGCCTCTAAAAGCATGAATCACGGCATTTCAAGCATTTCTATGGAGAAAGAAACGAAGTGTTGCTTCTTTTCCTCTATCCCTCCTGCCACAGCTTGTGTGGGCCTGGAGGAGCTGTCCTAGGTGTTGCTTTGCTTCCTCTAGGCCCTTTCCTCTGCTCCATGGCTAGGTAGAGGCTGGCCTTGTGAAAGGAAAGGCAGGTGCACAGGCCCAGCCCCATGTGTGCGTTGTCACTCTCCCCAGAGCCCAGGTTGCCTGAGGCCAGGGAATGGCCTTGGATGTGGCTGGTGTTGCTGAGTGGTGGCCCTGCTGCAGACCCCAGCTCTAGGGCCGTGGGGGAAACTCCTGTGTCCTTGGGAGACTCAGTGCTCCAACCTTGACACTAGGTGGCAGGAGCACGCTGTGTTAGTCACACCTCTTTTGTTCTGTTACGTCCTGTTCTCCAGATTGCATTAAACCAGCAAATGTCTTCCTTTAAAAAAGCAATTATCCAGATCATCTGACGTTGGGCCTGTGGATTTAGGAACTCCTTCTTGACTTGGGCTTTCCTTCACAGCTTCTCAGAGACAGTCAGCTACGTGGTTTTGTGAGCTGTCCCTCTGTAGGGTGCTCCTATGCCCCCTCATTAGGCAGGGGCATTTTAGTCTGGTAGGAGGCCAGCTCCACTGTGGACCCTGGCTGACTGAGGAGTGGGCTTTGCTCCTCTCTTCTGCTTTCTATTCCTTCGTTCTATCCTGTAGGTTAATTTTCTTGTTAATCCTCCTTTTGTCAAATTATCTCCAGTGGGTGTCCTCTACCTGGAGGACGAAGGTCAAACTCTAGACTAAGGTTTGCTGCTTCTCACTGTTTGTCCCCACGCTGCCTCTCCTGTTGCCTCATTTCTGAGCACAGCGCTCTAATTGGACCTGCTTCCTGTCTTGAATATACCTCGACTTTTCCTGTACGTGTGTTCAGTTCTTTTCCGCTTGTCAAGTGGCCCCTTCATCCCATCCTTTCTCCTGCCAGGTCAGATTCTCCCTGGGTTGAGAAACCTCCTGTTGTCTACCTGTCCTTCTATTCCCATCTTGTACACTGTCGGTCCCATTGGAATCTATATTGAGTGCCTGCAATGTGCTGAGCACTGTCCTGGATGCTGAGGACATGGCACTGGGCACAGGCAGAATTCCCTGTGTCAAGAAAGACTAGTGATAAATAAGATACATAAGTAAAAATACATAGCTGTCAGGTGGTGACGTCTCAAGGAGAAAGAGCACAGAAAAGGCCGGCGTCTAGGGTGGAGGGGAGGAAATCCCATAAGAAGTAACTTCTGAGTGAAGACCTGAAGCAAGCAAGGTGTACCTGGAAGGTTCCAGCAGGACAAGGGGCAAGCAGAAAGCCTTGAAGTGGGAGTGCGCAGGCACCAGTCCAAGTACACAGGGTGGTGAGGTGACCTCTGGGCCCGTGGGTCATGGTGAGGACTCTGAGGTGGGAAAGCCAAAGAAGATGGGCCAGCTGAGCAGGCCTGATCGGGCTCAGGTTCTGAGGACTGAGGCTGGGGGCAAGGGTGCACGCTGCGGAAGGGCCAGATAGGACGCTTGGCAGTGATTGAGGTGGAGACAGCGACTAGCATGAGGAGAGGCTGAAGTCAAGATGCATTTTAAAGAGTTTAAACACTTGCCAGTGTAGCTGGGGGTGCTGAGGCAGGAGGATTGCGGAGCCCAGGTGCTCAGGGGCAGCCTGGGCAGCATAGGGAGATCCTGACTCAGAAAGTAATCATTAGCAGCTTGTGTTGGTGGACCAACCTCAGCACACGTGTTAGAGCTCTTTCACGCACAGCCGGACCCTTCAGTTGCTGCCGGCGGCTCGCGAGCTCAGTCATTCCCAGCACCACCCCAGGCCTCCCCTGCAGCGCGGGGCCTGTGTGGTGTGCAGCCGTCTGGGAGGCAGCCTCCGCCCACTGGGAGACTGGGAGATCCCCCCGAAACTCACGCACATGCAGTTTCAAACGTGGAGCTGTCATGGGTTAGAATGATTATTTCTCCAAAGTGTGAAACTTATGCAAGCCGTGGCCAGGCCTGGAGAGGACCCATGGACGGAGAGGGCATGGCTGGGAAGGGCTGGGGGTGCCAGTGTGACCTGTCTTTCATTCTCAAAGCCTTAAAAGACCCGAGATCAGCTCTGCATGGAAATAGGCGGTACTAAAAAGTTGCTCGCCCTGCTCTTGTCACAACCCACACAGAACACTGGTCAGGTGACCTGGGGTCATCAGCCGTGTGCCATGTCTCCTCCTGTCTAGCGGATATGCAACGACGCACGTTGTTGAAGGCCTGGAACCAAGGACGCTCTACAGATTCCGACTGAAGGTCACCAGCCCCTCTGGAGAATTCGAGTACAGCCCCGTCGTCTCTGTGTCCACAACCAGTGAGTACGCGGGGCTCTGTCCAGACACACGCAGACGGTGCGCGGCGTAGAGGTGGAGGTGCCTGCCTCACCCGGCCTCGCCAGGGAAGCCCACCTGGGCTTTCACAGAGCGGGAGGCAGCCGATCCCGTGCCAGGACTGTCCTGCTGGTGGGCATCGGCACAGGGTGGAGCTGCCTTGCCCGGGAAGTGGGCCAGGAGTGAGGGCGTGGCGGCGCTGTGTGTGCGTGTCCTCTGTGACGGTGTCCACACACACACGCTGTGTGTCCACTTTGGACACTTCAGCCTGTGTCTTGACTGGCCGGACACGCCTGATCCTTGGGGTGCTGTACAGCGCGCACAGTTCTGCCCCCAGCCACAGAGGGCCTGGGGGACGCCTTGCAGAGGAGCAGCTGGGGAGGCTGGCCACAGTGCCTGGGACCGCCTTGTCCTGTTCCAGTTTCCTGGTATCTCCTGAGACTGGCATCTTAAAACATTTCAAAGATGTAGTGTCCAGGGTCACCTTTGGGTTAGTATATAGAACAGGTTGAAATGATCAGGAATTTCTTCATGGCCAGTTACAATAGAGATTAGTCTTTTTTGGGTTATACAAAGGAAATCTTCTTTTTGTGAGCAAAGATATTTTTCAGTTATATTTAGTGTGTCCTTAGGCTTTTATGTACATTTTATGTGGTTTTTGATTGTGTCCTTTAGACATTTATTCATGAGTGTGAGTTAGGAGTGTGAAGAGAAACGCTGGTTTGCTTGGCTAACACTTGTGTCTATTAGGATGGATCCATTCCCCACCAGCCGGGGCCTGTCCACCTGGACCTACAGGGGAAATGACCATGGTGTTTCTGCAGCCAAGTATGGTGGGCCTCAGGTGGTCACTAGTACCCAGAGCAGGGGCTTCTAGGTCTTCTGGCCAGAGTTTACTGGAGTTGGTATGTCACATGGAACTCTTTCAGGAAGGCAGAGAGCAGCCCAACTGCCTGTCTGCCGAGAGGGTTGTTGTGCCTGCGGGCAAGGTGTGCCTCCACCTGGCCTGGCTGCCTCTGGAGAGGCTGCAGAGATAGCCGGTTCAGTCATTTGTGCTTCCCTCCCGCAGCTTCTGTGGGCAGTGAGATAAGACCTCCTGTGGAACCAGGGCATGTGGTGATGGACAGGTGCCACACTGTCTCATTGCTAGGTCTAGCACAAGCATCTGACGGCAGGCAGCCAGGCCTCCTGGGCTGCTGCCGGTGGTAGGAGTCAGGCATCTCTGCCTTCTGGCCGAGGCAGGCTCTGCTGGCTGGCGGCTGCTCCCTCACGCTACTGTTACAATATCCAGTGCAGACTCTCCCAAGGAGGCAGATCATGCTAAAAAAGAATTAAAAATGCACACATTATACAGAGCAAGTGAAAATGCTTCTGTGGGCTGATCATTTGCATTCAGTTTGAGAGTGTTTTAATGAATCACAAAAGCATGTACTTTGTTTGAATAAAGGATGCTCAGCCCTTTTTTTCCCTTCCCAGGTAAAGTACATGAGACTCTTACTTAAATGAGGCATGCAATTTTAATCAGCCGGGCCCTTAAAAAAGAAAGAAAAACAGCTGCTACTTGTTAATTGGCAAATATCCTCCCCAATGAGCTCATGATTTATTCACTGCTTTTAATAAAGACCTACATTCCACCAAGAAAGGTGATATTCCGTATTCTAATATCCGCAGGCACGTCTGCAATGAGATGACCCTGTTGCACAGCATGAGCGATGGCTTCCCAAAGACAGCTCTGCTCTCCCCTCCCAAGCGTCCAGGCCACGTGCATTACACGTAGCTCAGCTGGGCGGCCACGGGCACTCTTTCCCTGAGCAGGATCAGGGTGATGTCTGTAATTGCAGCACTCGTGACTCTTGGAAACAACCTGCAAAGGCCCGCCTTCTTTATATTCAGTTGCGCTTACCAATGGCCCCTGGGCCAGGCCCACAGAGTCTTAAAGGGCTTGCGGGTGAGAGGAGAGCAACATTCTGCCCACTCTGGAATTTCCTTTCTGTTCTTTGTGACTCCTGCCCACAGTGGGGGTAGAAGGAATTGCTGTGCATTGCAAACAAGTCCTTCTCATTTCTTTCCTGTGTCTGTTAAATTCACATCATCTCGGAAACCTGTCGGGATAAGTCACATGGTTCCAGTGGACATGCGTACTTCCTTTCTGTGGGGGGCAGTATCCTCAGGGGAGCAGGGTGAACGGGCTAGTGCTGAGAGGGGCTCTCATTCCCTGACGGATGGCGATTGCTGCCTTCTGCTGAAACTCAGCAAGCACGGAGTGATGAGCGACTGCACTGTCCTTCCTTCTCTTCTGTGAGGGCCCCTTTGTTCTCGGAAGACATGAAGTGCTGAGTACCTCTTACAGAGGCTGCAATGATGCATCGGTTTTAATTCTCTCATAAAATCAAAATACTCTGGTCTTATGCGCACAAGATGAACTTGCTGGGATGTCACGTTTGCATGCTGCAGTGTCCTGGTTAGGATGGGGCTCGCATCTGAGACTTTGCTGAGCAGGTAAGAGGGTGATGTGGATAGACGTGGGTGCTACAGTGCTTTTAGACCTTTTCTTTAAAAGTTCAAGAAACTGTCATTTTCTGAGCTTCCCTTCCCTTGAACACTTTGGTGGCAGGGGATCAGTGTGGATGTTTTTTAAAAGTTTTTTACTTTTATTTTTCATTGACACAACGCATACATACATGTGTGGGGTACAGTGTTGATATTTTGATACATGCACATATTATGCAATAACCAAATTGTGGTGATTAGCACATCAAACAGCCATCGTTTCTTTGCGTTGCACACATTCAAAATCCCACCTTTATTCAAACGTGCTCTTATGTTGGTCGCCGTCCCCCTCCTGTGCTGCAGAACATGGGAACTTACTCCTCCTATTTCACCACATTTTTTGTACTCAGTATCCAGCTTCTCTCCAGACCCCACTCCCAGCTTCTGGAAACCAATATTCTATTCTCTGCTTCTCAGGTTCTGAATATGAATGTGAACCTGCAGTGTTTATGTGCTTATTTCACTTAACATGACTCTTTCAGGCTCATCCAAGTTGAAAAAGGCAGGATTTCATCCTTTTTAAAGGCCAAATAGTATTCCACTGTGTGAATGTACCCCATTTTCTTTAGGCATCTACCCACTGATAGACGCTTAGGTGGATTCCATATCCTGGTTGTTGTAAATAGTGCTGCCATGAACAAGGGGTGCAGGTGTGTTTCCAGCTCACTGCTTTCTTTCCCTTTGGGGGAATCGGTGTTGTAAGACATCTGTTTTCAAAATTTAGTTAGAATGGAAGTGTATAGCACATTAGCCAGACACCTCAAAACAACTTCTGTTTTTTGGTACTGGTACTGGGGATTGAATCCAGAGGCATTCTACTGCTGAGCTACATCCCCAGTTCTTGTTTAGTTTTTTATTTTGAGACAGAATCTCATTAAGTTGCTGAGGGCCTTGCATAGTTGCTGAGGCTGGCCTCAACTGATCCTCCTGTTTCAGCCTCATGAGTTGTTACAATTACAGGCATGAGCCACCTCACCCAGCTCCACTTCTTAAATACTAAAGGAAAGTAGTATGACCTTAGGAAAGACCTGACCATGAACTCTGATGCTGGGTGAACTTGAGCAATTTAGCCTTCCTTAGAGACTTGGAGAACTTAAAAAGCATTGTGGTGTTGGGGGCATCATGTAAAGTCCTATGTATATCTTAATTTATAGGATTGGATTTAGGATACCATGTATCTTTTTATCAATATTTTAATATTTACCTCTAAAAGCTAAAGACATTTTTTAAAAATCTAAAATTACAACAATTTTCTTTCTTTAGTTGTTGTATTTAGTTAGACATGACAACAGAAGGCATTTCAATTCATTGTACACAAATGGGGTACAACTTTCCATTTCTCTGGTTGTACACGATGTAGAGCCACACAATTTATATAATCATACATGTACATAGGGTAATGTTTGCCTCACTCCACCATCTTTCCTTTCCCCAGCCCCCTCCCCTCCTCTACACAATCCAAAATTCCTCCATTCTTCCCTTACCCTCCTCCACTTATCAGAGAAAACATTCGGTCTTTGGTTTTTTGGGATTGGCTTATCTCACTTAGCATAATATTCTCCAGCTCCAGCCATTTACCTGCAAATGCCATAATTTTATTCTTTATGACTAATATTTCATTGTGTGTATACACCACAGTTTCTTTATCTTTTCATCTACAGAAGGGCACCTCGGTTGGTTCCACAATCTGGCTATTGTGAATTGAGCTACTATAAATATTGATGTGGCTGTGTCACTGTAGTGTGCTGATTTTAAGTCCTTTGTATATAAACCAATAGGTGGGATGGCTGGGTCAAATGGTGGTTCCATTCCAAGTGTTTTGAGGAATCTCCATACTGCTTTCCAGAGTGGCTGCACCAATTTGCAATCCCACCAGCAATGTATGAGTGTGCCTTTTTCCCCACATCCTCACCAACACTTATTGTTGCTTGTATTCTTGATAATAGCCGTTCTAATTGGGGTGCAATGAAATCTTAGGGTAATTTTGATTTGCATTTCTCTAATTACTAGAGATGTTGAACATTTTTCATATATTTGTTGATAGATGTATATCTTCTGTGAAGTGTCTGTTCGGTTCCTTAGCCCATTTATTGATTGGGTTATTTTTTTTTTGGTGTTTTTTGGATTTTTTATAATTCTGGAAATTAGTGCTTTATCTGAAGTACATGGGGTAAAGATTTTCTCCCACTTTGTAGGCTCTCTTTTCACATTATTGTTTCTTTTGCTGAGAAAAAGCTTTTTAGTTTGAATTCATCCCATTTATTGATTCATGTTTTGTTTCTTTTTCTTGTGCATAGGGAGTCTTGTTAAGGAAGTCTGGTCCTAAGCCAACATGATGAAGATTTGGGCCTACATTTTCTTTTATTTGGTGCAGCATCTTTGGTCTAATTCCAAAATCCTTGATCCATTTTGACTTGAGTTTTGTGCAGGGTAAGTGATAGGGTTTAAGTTCATTTTGCTGCATATGAATTTCCAGTTTTTCTAGCACCATTTGTTGAAGAGGCTATCTTTTCTCCATTGTATGTTTTTGGTTCCTTTGTCTAGTATGAGAAAACTGTATTTATGTGGGTTTGTCTCTGTGTCCTCTATTCTGTACCATTGGTCCCCCTGCCTATTTTGGTGCCAATGCCATGCCATTTTTGTTACTATTGCTCTGTAGTATAGTTTAAGTTCTGGTATTGTGATGCCTCCTGCTTCACTTTTTCTGCTAAGGATTGCTTTGGCTATTCTGGGTCTCTTATTTTTCCCAGTGAATTTCATGATTGCTTTCTCTATTTCTGTAGGTACATCATTGGGATTTTAATTGCAATTGCATTGAATCTGTATAGTGTTTTTGGTAGTATGGCCATTTTGACAATATTAATTATTCTTATCCAAGAACATGGGAGATCTTTCCATCTTCTAAGGTTTTCTTTAATTTTTTTCTGTAGTATCCTGTAGTTTTCACTATAGAAGTTTTTCACCTCTTTTGTTAGATTGATTCCCAAGTATTTTATATTTGTTGGGGCTCTTGTGAATGGGGTAGTTTTCCTAATTTCTCTTTCAGAGGATGCATCACTTATGAATAGAAATGCATTAGATTTATGACTGTTGATTTTATAGCCTGCTACTTTGCTGAATTCACTTATTCTAGAAGTTTTCTTGTGGAATTTTTTGGATCCTATAAATATAGAATCACGTCATCGGCAATTAGTGATAGTTTGAGTTCTTCTTTTCCTATTTGTATCCCTTTGATTTCTTTGGTCTAATTGCTCTGACTAGTGTTTCAAGGATGGTGTTGAATAGAATTGGTGAAAGAGGGCATCCCTGTCTTGTTCCAATTTTTAGAGGGAATGCCATTTAGAATGATGCTGGCCATGGCTTAGCATAGATAACCTTTACAATGTTTAGGTATGTTCCTACTATCTCTAAATTTTTTTAGTGTTTTGAGCATGAAGGGGTGTTGTATTTTGTCAAATGCTTTTTCTGCATCTATTGAAATAATCATATGATTCTTAACTTTAAGTTCATTGATATGAATTATATTTATTGATTTCCTAATATTGAACCAACCTTGCATCCCTGGGATGAACCCTGCTTGATCATAGTGCACTGTCTTTTTAATATGTTTTTGTATGCAATTTGCCAGAATTTGGTTAAGAACTTTTGCATCTATGTTCATCAGTGATATTGGTCTGAAGTGTTCTTTCCTTGATGTGTCTTTGTCTGGTTTTGGAGTATGGATGATACTAGCTTCATAGAATGAGTTTGGAAGGGTTCCCTCCTTTTCTATTTCATGAAATACTTTGAGGAGTATTGGCATTAGTTCTTCTTTGAAGGTCTGGTAGAAGTTGGCTGAGAATCCATCTGGTCCCAGGCTTTTCTTGATTGGTAGACTTTTGATGGCTTCTTCTATTTCATTGCTTGAAATTGATCTGTTTAAATTGGATACCACCCATCCTAAATTTCAGTGGTGACGGGATGAGCTTGTATGTTCCCACAGGTAGATATACCCAGATATCCTGCCTTTGGTGACAGTGGAGTCTGAGGGTCACAGAAATGGGGGCTGTATGGTGGGACAATAGACTTTACATCCACACTGCTTTTTCCTCCTTTCCGGGAAGGAAGAGGGGAAGGAAACAGTCCATGCTTAGTTTGCTCACCAAGAGTGTGGGAGGGTCACACGGCAGGTAAGGTAGGTAAGTCCTTAATCTGTCCCAGGGTTCTCTACCACAGTGCTTTGCACACATGGTTGTTGGTGGACTGGGCTGTGCCCTGCAGGGTATTTAGCAGCATCCCTGGCTTCTCTCTGCTAGCTGCCAGGAGCACCCCTTCAAGTAGTGACAACAAGGTCACCAGATGTTTCCAAAATGTCCTTTGGTGTATGAACCCTTTCCTAAGTCCCTCTTGAGGAGCCTCTAGGCCAGGTGGGCCCTCCCTGGAGGGCCACAGAGAGCGTGGGCCATGGCTTTTCATAGTTTATCATGGGATTTCACTTGAAGGCTTCTGTCTAAAAACATATGGAATGATGAAAAGGAAGTTTAACGTAGCTAAAAACCTTTTAGAGATCGAAAAACTCAGAATGGTGGTTTCACATAATTTTAAAGTAGCATACATTGATTTTTACCTGAAAATAGAAAAGGTATCAGCTCAGGCTTCTCTGGGGGAGGCACGTTTCTTCTTAGCCAGCGGTCCCAGTTTGTGCCTGCCCAGTTGACTTCATGACCAGTGCGGTCTGAAGGAGCCAGGAAAAAAGGGGCTGCCATTCGCGGAAGGGACTGACGTCCTGGAGCGTCTGCCACCAGGAGCAGGGTAGGGAGGCTGGCCGGCCTTGCAGGCCAGGCTGTAGAGGGGAAGTGAGCGCAGACCCGGGCGCCAGGCAGTCTGGGCGCAGTGCTGGATGATGGCGAGGCGCAGGCTATTTCTTTCAGGATATGGAACAGAAACAGGCTAAAAGGGGACACTGCAATGTCAACCGGCAGGAGAGGACCCTGCTTGTCTCACCGTGAGACCCCGTGCCTGGGACCACTTGGTTTGCAGGCTGCTCCGTAGTGTTGGCTTGACTGGTGCAGGAGGCCCAGGAGAGGGACAGCGCAGGGACTGCCCACTCCCGTGCCTGTGGAGGGCAGGTGGGCTTGCGGCGTGCGAGGGCTGCTGGCCCCTGGCCGTGTGGAGACCACAGGGCAGCTGGCGCGCACTCCTGCCTCAGCAGCGGGCTGTTGGCCATTTCCCACGTGTCGGGGCTATTCCAAGTGCTTCCCTTGTGTTTCCTTTAGGCTTAATTATGATCGTTTAAAAAAAATCCAAAAAGCATGGTATGGGTGACAAGTCATCGCCTTGAACGATGGGCTGCGCAGCGCTGCGCCTTGGTCCCCGCACTGCTTCTGCTCATCCCCGCGGAGGTGACGTCCTGGCAGGACCTGCACCCGCGGATCTTTCCGTCTCACGGAGGCGTGTCCCTGCTCTTCTCTAGGCTCTCTCCAGGGATCGGTGTTGCACTTGGCAAATAGCTCATGGTGACAGTCGCTGAGCTTTCCCTTGCGTGGAGGAGACAGTTACTGAGTCTTGTAAGATCCGAGGGATTATTTTCAAATATCTGAAATAATGCAAAGCAATACTTACCCACATGACACCGTCTCAAGCTTTAGGTCAGTCTGAGTGTTCTCTTGGTGTGTGGAAATGAGTTCTCTTTCAAAGAAGCAGTCATGTAGAGAACGTGGGATCTCCTTGGGGAGCAGCCAGAGCCCATGCACAGCCGGGAGGACCACAGTGGCACTGGCCCTCTTCCCTGCATCTGGGTGACTGCTTTCCCTCTCTTTCTTCAGGAGAACCCATTAGCAGTGAGCACTTTCATCGAGCTGTCAATGTGAATGATGAAGATTTGCTTGTTCAAATACTTGAAGGAGGGTGAGAGAACGCTGCTGCCTTATTTTTTTTATACATAAAGTGCATAGAAATACATGAGGTAGCTTTATTTTGTTTTCCTAAAAATTCCATGCCTTTCAAACTGCCTGGCAAATTGATCGCAGGTGTCTAGTGTGAGTTAAAGCATAGTTAATAAAGGGGATGGTGAAGGCCCAGATTAGTGTCATAGTCATTATTTAATGAAAACTGTAAAAGGAAATTACAAGTCTGGGTGTAATATGTTATTCTCAGAAGTAATTTCTGTCCCTTGTTTATATGCCAGAGCATTTAGGCAAATTTTACTTCCAAAATGCCCACACCTAATTCCGATGAGACTAAGGAATCACTAAATGAGCTGCTTTCTAATTGAGGAAGTTGGGGGAACGCTGGGGGAAAATGGTGGGCCCAGCTGCTGCAGATGAGAGGCGTGAAGCTGCCTCGCACATGCTAAGACGTTATCTGGATTCCTTTTGAGTTAGTAAATTTTTGAGCTCCTTGTCATATAAATGACTTGTGGTGTGTAATTGGGGCTCTGTGAGTTGGTGCAGAGAAGTTCCCACAGAAAGCCAGCCCCTGAGCCGTCAGCACTGATTTACATCCAGTAGGTGAGGTGGAAGTCGAGGATAGGTCTTGAGTCTCCACCAATGTCATCCTGTGCTTGGGGGAGCTAAGGAAGCCTGCAGTGGAGACACTGTCCTCGGCTAACTTCAAGAAGCTGTGTCCATCTAGTGTGCTACCAATGGTACCATGATTTGAGTCAAAGAGTGTCCAGTTTATGTGAACTTACAGCTTTTATTATAAATTTGAATATCTAAGAATATTAGGCAGGGCATTCTAAATAACACAAACTTGATGGTCCCAAAGAATTGGGGTTTTTGGTAAAATGAGTCATTGTAGCTATCTGTGCCTTGTAAGTGTCACCGGCTATAAATCTGTAGGGAGCTGCACTGGGCATATTGATCTCTTTTCTCTGTGTTTTTCCCAAGCCATGTCAAAGTTGATGTTCCCAATAAGTTTGGCTTTACCGCTCTGATGGTTGCTGCCCAGAAAGGATATACCAGGTAGGGTACTTTGCTCATCCCTGAGTGATGGGTTGGACATTTCCCTACCCCCAGAGGCTCCAGTCAGGATGGGGATGGAAGGGAAGTGGTCTAGGGAACCTAGCTTCTTTTCTCTTCACCAAACAGACCTATCTGAATTCAGCTGCTTGTATCATAAAGTTATATAGCATGCAGAAGAGAACATAAGATACGGAGTTGTATTTTTGGGAAGAGAGGGAGCCATTTAATTCCATGCAATTTATCTTCTATCTCTTGGGAACACTGGCTATTGGAATTTGAATTTATTTAAACCAATTTAAAAAGGGTAGGTGAGGAACATTCTGGAAAACAAAGTTTCCTATTAGGCTGCCAATATATGATTTTGATAACACATTCTATTATCTGTCCCACAAAGTAAGGTATAGTGCTAACATCTATTTTCCAATCATATTTATATTTTACTTACTACAGTTTCATTTTGAAAAAACTAGAAATGTTTGCATTAAAGGCTGCCATTTGAGAATATAGTTAAAATGACCATTCAAATGACAGTGTTGATAGTCTGAATTGTATTGAGTGGGTGGTTTGATCTTAATGACTAATTCATGCAAAGTGTACAAACCTGATTTTTGGTGTGGCGAGCGTCTTCCACCTTAATGATGTCCAGCTGGTTCTGAAGATGGAGGCGGTGTTGCAGGGTGTCTCTTCAACTGTGTTATGGCGGGTTCCACGTCATAAAGCAACTCATCTGTACGTTTAACCTGTTTCCTTTAGGCTTGTGAAGATCTTAGTTTCTAACGGTACAGACGTGAATCTGAAGAACGGCAGTGGCAAGGACAGGTAGGAGGGCGGATGCCCGAATGCCCTGATGCGTTTGTAATTGTGACACTCAGCTGGAGCCCAGAGGCATTTTGACGTAATCAAAAAGTTTTCTTTAGCTTCTGTGGACAGTGCAGAAGGGTGAGCACGACCCAAAGGAAAGGCAGTGACCACGCGGCCAGTCTGTTCACTGAGGCTCTCATTCCCCAGGGTGTTTGTGGGGGGTCGCTTACACCACCCCACCTTCTGCAGCCCAGTAAAGAGCCATTAGGGTAGTACCCCTAGTACCCCGTCTGTGCGGGTGGCCACCTGCTGTTCCTAGCCCAGGGCTCTCCTTGCACTTCAGCCTTTCTCTGTTTACTGAGAACTCCTGGTGTTTCTGACGAAGCAGCCAGAGACACAGCATCCAAAATACAACCACAGAACTTTCCTGAAGTTTCCATCTTGGATGGGCCGAGGGCAGTAAGGAGAAGTTCATGGAAGGAGTATGACACTTGTAAAGGAGAGATGAAGGAATGTTTCTGAAAGACTTAAGTGCTTGACAATTTATTAATTAGGGTTAATTAGTTCATCCACACCAACCAATATTTTTGGAATAACTCACACCCATCAGGCACCATGCTTGGTGCTTGAGTAGAAGAGGGAGCAAAATGCCAAGCTTTGCTCTCAGAGCTCAGGGCCACATGATCCTCACAGACCAAAGGTTTGGACACCGTGTGTGAGTGTCTGTGGGACAGCCATGGCCACCAGTCACTCAGCTTCTAAGGTCAGAAAGCCGCCTGCTCTGGTCTCTGGACACAGGGTGGTAACAGATTTCAATAACGTTTAAAAGCTTATAAATTTGAAAAGTGTTTTCCAAGTAATTAGGTTAGTTGATGGCTTCATTCCAGATTTAAAAAGTTTGAAAAGGATGATGCCAAAATTTAGAAAGAAGAAAAGGACTGGAAATAAAAAGGTAAGGAAGGAAATAAAATAGAGATAGAACTTGATCAATGGAAAATGGAAGGTTATCGAGAAAGGCGAGAGTTGCCTCTCACGTGAGAACTCATGCAATAACAAAATAATCCCTTGTAAATCTAAAACAAAGTTAGGAATGTGGAAGGGAAATAACATAGAGGGAATTTACACATGAAGTGCTACATTTGCGTCTGATAGATTTGATAATTTCATTGAATTGGATACTTTACTGGGGAAACTTTAAACCACCAAAATCAGGCAATGAAGCAGAAAATCTGAAATAACCTAAATCCATGCAGCAGATTAGAACATTAATGGAAGCATTACCTCCAGCATATGTTCTGTGGCTTACCTATCCTACCTGAGAGTTTGAGTGCTCAGTTTCAAAGGACCATTAATAATCTTGAGCTTTTCCAGAGCAGAGAGGAATCTGAAAACCTACCTACTGCCAAAACCTGGTAGTAAGAGGAAGAAACCTCTGTGTGTGTGTGTGTGTGTGTGTGTGTGTGTGTGTGTGTGTGTGTTGACAAATCTCTTCCTTCCTGACTCTGGGCATTGGAGGGCAAGGAAATTCAGTATCAGGAGAATTCCATTCTAACGCTTCCCATCAGTAGGTTAGAGATGAAAATGAAAATAGCGTGCACCCCAGTGCCTTTGCTCAAGTGTCTTATTTTTTAAAGTGAAGGATGCTTCCAGCCTCCAGAGTGTCTGGCACACGGCTGGTAGAAGTGTATATCAATGCATAAGAGCATACAAAAGGTTTGTGTTTTGTTTTTGAGGCAGGGTCTCGCTGTGTTGTCATGCTGGCCTTGAACCTGCTAACTACCTGCCTCAGCAGTTGCTGGGATTACAGGTGTGTGACACTGCGTGGCACCATACAAAGTTAGAGAAGATCCCAGACAGTTAGCCAGTGTCGTTCTTGGCGCTGGAGAATTCCTTTCCCAATGGCCGTGATGCCCGCAAGAGAGGGGTAAAGAGCACAGGCAGGGCAGACACCTTGATGTCAAATCCTGACTCCTTTGTGCATGCGGTGTGTGACTTTGGGCAGGTTATTTACCTTCTCTGTACCTCTATAAAATAGGGAGGAGAGAAGAACTTTATGATTGTATTGTTGTGAGCATTTGTTGAGTTAATATATGAAAACTGTAAACCAGCATTTGAAATTTGGTACGTACAGGTTGTATTTTGTTATTTCATGGTTGGATGGACAGTCCTTTGGAAGGCTGATCATCTTGGCGAGATGTGACATAAGAGTATGATTCCATCCTGCAGACAGGAGGACCAACTTTCAAATACTCGGACTTGGTGAGGGGGTGCAGTTACGTGGCCAAATGCAGAACAAATTTTTTAAATACCTGAAATTGTTGCTTAATAAGTATAATAGGAAAAATAAAGTAGAATAAAAGATATCTTTAAAAGCAAGCTATTTGCTGGGCATAATGGTGCATACCTATAATCCCAGCAACTCAGGAGGCTGAGATTAAAGGATGGCAGCTTCAAGGCCAATCTCAAAATTAGAAAAATAAAAAATAAAAAATGAAAATAAATAAAAGGACTGGGGATGTAGTTCAATGGTAAAGCACCCCTGGGTTTAATCCCCGGTATCAACCAAAACAAAATTTTTTTTTTGCATGAAAAAAAAAACCTAGAATATCATACTGAGAGATATAAAGATTTTAAAATATAGTTTTTCCAAATTAGCATACGGATTAAATATAGCTTCAAAAGGAATTATTCCTGGGAACTTGTCAAAATATAACTTATCTAGAAGAACAAATAGATGATAACAGCTCATGTTACTTTGTCACAGAGGACTGTGGAAGGATTTGCTTTGGGAGTTATTAAAATGCCCTAAAATTTAGAGTAATTAAAGTAGTGTAATCCTGGTTCAAATAATTGTAAAAGTAAATAGAATGGAATAGAAATCCTAAAATAGATCCCCATATGCGTAAGGACATGACAGAAGCAATACAAACCAACAAGGAAGAATTTGGAAAAGCAGGCTTTTTGCAGAAAAAAATATTGCTAGATCCTAGCCTTAAAGCATGTACCAAAATTTCTTCCAGGTGAATAAAGAATTAACTGTAAAAGGATCATAAACTAGAAGGAAGGGCATATCCTTACCTGATCTCGTAACGTGAAAGACAAGAGCATGAAAGAAATCAGTGGGGAAAGATCGTGTGCACGTCACATGTTTTAAAGAACTGAACTGCAGAGTTCAGGGTAATCAGGATATTTATGAGTGGCATGGACAAAGGATGGGCATCTTCAGTGTGCAGAAGACACGCACACAGATACATATATGAAAAACAAACATCTCTACACAGTAGAAGAAAAGAGCAATTTAAGTAAAAAGACAATTCAAAGCAAAATCAGTGTAAACAATTTGTATGAAAAATGTTTAACCTGGCTAGAATAAAAAATATCACTTATAACATTTGTAATTGGAAAAAGTAGAGTAAACAGATGTTTTCAGAAAGTGTTGATTGTAGTGTAAATTCTAACCTTTTTGGAAAGCAGTTTGGAAATATGCATCCAAAGCAAGCTGCAGTCGTTGACATAGAGATTCCACTTTAGGAATTGTGCCCTTGGGAAGCAGTCAGGAGTACAAGTAGGATTTACATAGAGCCAGGTGTGGCGGCGCATGCCTGTAATCCCAGCAACTCGGGAGGCTGAGACAGGAGGATCACGAGTTCAAAGCCAGCCTCAGCAACTTAGTGAGGCCCTAAGCAATTCAGTCTCTAAATAAAATACAAAATAGGGCTGGGATGTGGCTCAGTGGTGGAGTGCCCCTGGGTTTAATCCCCAGTA
>JAJEJO010002545.1:250539-280963 GCA_020662805.1 Glaucomys volans
AAAAAAAAAAAAAAAAAAAAAAAAAAAAAAAAAAGATTTACATGAGGGTGCAGTGTGTGTGAACCTGACTGCTACATTCACAGCCAAATGCTTCTCCCACGTGTTGCAGCCTCATGCTCGCGTGCTACGCGGGACACCTGGATGTTGTGAAATACCTCCGCAGACATGGGGCGTCCTGGGAGGCTCGAGACCTGGGAGGCTGCACAGCTCTGCACTGGGCTGCAGATGGAGGCCACTGCACTGTGATCGACTGGATGATAAAGGATGGCTGTGAGGTAGGTTCAGGGCCTGCCTCATTAGCCACCAGGACTGTTAAGAACCCAAACCACCTTTCCACGGGGTTTAGGGGAAGCAGGACCTTTGACTGGCCCAACTTAGAAATGATGGAGAAAGATCTGATCTATCAGCAAGAAAGCCCTTGAAGTCTTAGAAAAAAGAGATTGTTGTGGCGTTGATGTGACAGTAGGCTTCAGGTTGTCATGGATGTTGGTCTCCCCTAGGAAAAAGAAACAAGGCTGAAATCAGAGCTGGACCAGTTATGTCTGTTGCCTTTATTCCTTTGTTCATTCGCTTATTTGTCTCTCATGCAGTCCATCACCAAAGCCTCACTGAGCATCCTCTATAGCTCCCAGACACTCTCTTAAGGGCTGGCAACACAAAGCGTTAAGAACTCTGCCAGCCTCAGTGCTTCCTGTTGCTTCTAAAATGCTTCATTTTTACCCTTTGTTTGCTTTAAAGATTAATCATTACAAAGAGTTTCCAAAGGGCAAGAGACCATGTGAAGAATGGCTTCTCAGTTGTCGGTCTTTACCCAGGCATGTTGGTTTGCTTGGGTTTTATGTCATCAGAATGTACAATCTGATTTAGCAAATAGAAGTCATGTTGTATGGACTTCTACAAGTATTTGAAAATGGCTAGTTATAACTAGATCAATTATGGTAACTGCTGATAACTCTGGAAACTCGTGAAAGGCTTGGACTAAAACTTTCAAGGCACAGAAGTAAAGAATGATGGACAAAGTGCTATGCTGATTGCCAGGCCATGCAGAGTCCTGAGAAATTAAATTGATGACCTGAAAAATCACCCCAATTTGAGCAACACGTCTCCCAGAAGATGTTAGTCTATTTATTCTAGTTTGTCCCTGAAAGTTTGTATCTGAAAGAAAGCAGGTCTCGTGCTGGGGGATTTCACTAGTTCTGCCGCTGCTTTGGGAGAGTGGAGAAGAAGGACCCCTTGAGGGAGAAAAAATGTCAGTCATTAAGTCCTTTTTATCACATCTCTTATTTCCTTATGTTTAGAGATAGGTGTAAGAGGTGGGAAGCTTCTCCTCAGTGGTCGGGCTGTGTGCTGGCAATAATACCATGTTCCCCTGGTTTGGTTTGTGATGAGCTGTGTTCGTGCTCTGGACCCAGTAAAAGTCTGTGATTGAAGAAAAGGGTCCGGCAAGGGAAGGTTTCTGCTGTGAGCACTTAAATCCTGCAGTTTTGGGAATGTAGGCTCCCTGGACTTCAGACACAAGCCTAGTTCTTGGGACGAATCCATCTTTCTGTGGCACTGAAGCCATTTTGCAGAGGACATGGCCATATGCTGCAGGTCTCCGTGTGGCTGGCTAGGGGGCTGTTCTGCGTGTTTGCAGGTGGCTCACCTGATGCTTCTGAAGGTTGCAGAGCCCAGTGGGGGTGTCGCCACCCTCTTCCCAAAGGGGATGCTTCATACTGAGAGTGAGAGATTTGCTTGAATAGGGAACATAGGTAGCTATGAGCCATTGACGTCGGGAAAGGCACATGACTTCAGAGATTTGGTTTAATCATTTCTAAATCAGAAACAGAAATACGTACCCCTGCTTAACCTGCAGGACCAAAAGAGAACCTGTGTGGTGTGTGCTGGGAAGTGTGTGTGGCCTCTGGCTTCGTGATCTCAGTGTGAGCCGCGACAGGCTCCTTGCCCGAAGGTCGTTTGTGTGCAGGGGGGAGAGCACTGTGGCAGCGGGTGGGCTCCTGCCAGGCGCTGCTGGCCGTCCTCCTCTGATGCTCCACTAATGCTCCATCATCTGAGCGACTCTGCCTGCGTGTGTCCACGCTCGCATGCCTGTCTTCAGCACCACTCTTTGCCAATTGGTTAGGGCTTCAGTGGAGCTGGGAACAGCGTTTCTTTTTAGAGTACTCAGTTGAGAGAGCTCAGTGTGGAGCAGATCTTTGGGAGGTGACCCTCTTCTTGGCACACGCTATTTTAGAGAGGCATTGGGTTAGTGCGCTCTTCAGACTGGAGTGTGTAATGGGTCTGGTCAGTGTGCTTACTGTAGGTCTCCTGCTTCAAGCTGAGAATATCGTTAAACACAGGTGTGTGTGTGTTATTACTGTCTTGCTCCAGAAAGGACCTAACGCCCCTACAGAGATACATAAGAGCAGGCATCATGCTACATGGGTGAAGAGAGCGAGGCAGGGAACATACTGCAGGGAGTTCTGTGGGCCGAGAGTAAGGTGCCAGAGGAAGAGCTGGCTTAGCCTGGCTGCCTCTCCTCAGCGCTATCCATCTCCAGCTTCGAGGGAAGGTCTGCCTGCCCTGACCCCCGGCCTGTCCAGACTCACAGGTGGACTGGACTTCACTTGTCTGACTCCCACCTAGGTGTGTTACAGTCGCATGAGGGGTCCCTCCCAGCAGAGGGTCCCTCTGAGGGTCCCTCCCAGCAGAGGACCCCTCATCTGACTGTAACACACCTTCTCACTGCCCCTAGGTGGGAGTCAGGCGAGTGCCGTCCAGGCCACCTGTACCAAGTCTGGATGGGCTGTCCACTCATCGGGGGAGTCAGGGTGGGCAGAGCATCCTTCTGTAGTTGGAGATGGATAATGCTGAGGAGAAGCAGCCAGGCTGAGGCAGCTCTTCATCTGGAACCACAGGTGGACGTTGTGGACACCGGTTCAGGGTGGACGCCGCTCATGAGGGTCTCCGTGGTGTCGGGCAGCCAGAAGGTGGCCTCACTCCTCATTGAGGCCGGGGCTGATGTGAACGTCAGGGACAAAGACGGAAAGACCCCACTCATGGTACGCCTTTCCCCGAAGGCCAGAGCTTTTCTGCAACTGGACATTCTTGTGAGTGTGGCCGCCCACCACGGCCCCAGGCTTGGTTGTGTGTGCCCCTGCCAGCCAGCCTTTTAATAAAGGTATGAGGGGTCACTTGCTTTTAATGAGGCCTTACTGTGTTGCCCCAGCTGACCTCAAACTCCTGGGTCCAGTGATCCTGCTGCCCAGCTGGGACTGCAGATGTGCCCCACCGTGTCCGCCCGTGACGTGTCTTTCACACTCCTCCTTTAAGGACTCCAACCTTGTCCGTAGGGCCATGGTGGGACCAGAGCAGATGAAAACGCTGGTCTCCTGTGCTGGCCTGGCCTGTGGGGAGAGGGAGGTGGCCCTGTCCTCCATGGGGCAGGACACAGGCCTGGCAGCCAAAACCACACCGGCAAGCTCCGCCCTCCTCAGCTGCTGGCCCTCCTGTGCCCTCCCTGCTGCCAGTTCCCCGGGGAGGGGAGCGGGCCGCAGGCAGCACCGCTCTGTGTCTTTCAGGTGGCCGTGCTAAATAATCACGAGCAGTTGGTTGAGTTACTTCTCGACAAAGGGGCAGATGTTAGTGTGAAAAACGAGGTAAATGATCTTTATGGAAAGATTTTCCTTGAATAGAGAAATATGTAGACATGTATTTATACACACATAAATATATACTCAAATATATTCTACTGTGTATTATAATCTCCATTGTTTCTCTTTCAGTTTGGCAAAGGGGTCCTAGAAATGGCCAGAGTGTTTGACAGACAGGTGGGGATGCCCTTCTGCCCATCAAGGCTAATTTCGTACTACTTTCAGAATCACAAAACCACCAGAAGTTTGAAGGACATTCACCTGCTTGTCTTGGTTTTCTAGAATGTAGTCTCCTTATTAGAAGAAAGAAAAAAAAAGCTGCCAAAGAAGCCCTGTGTCCGCTGTTGAGAGCACAGCTGCCTGAGAAATTCAAGCAAAATAAAACAAAAAGTGACCGTTGAACTGGACGTGCTATTCTGCGTCCTTGAGGGCTATGTTTATTTATTTAGTTGAAGATTCACAGTATTTTCTTGTAACAGACAGCTATTCAGCTATTTGCAACAGACATTGAAATACATTTTTTTACCTAAGCACGCGCACATGTGGTCTCATCATTGGGCGTCTGCAGAGCAGGAATGTTTTCTTGCACTTGTGCTTTGGACTTTGATATGAAACAAAACATTTATGCACTGGAGCTACACAAACATGCACAGGTCTCCTGGCCCCCGGCCTGCAGCTGTCCTCCCAGCCACTGAAGACCCCGTGGCGCTCTCGCCCCCACGTATTTTCTGTTATCTCCCCTCCCGGCTGCGCTGCCAGGCTGCCGACACCTCGACACCTCGTGCAGCGGTGCTCCTCCTCAGAGCTCTTGGCCTCACATCAGAGCCCGAGGTGCTTATCTCAAGACTCTGGTCCTGCCCGGCTCACAGTGTCTGGTTGAAGGGCAGTCTTGGTGGAGCAGACCTGTCTGTGCGTGTGCACGTGCTGACGCTCCGACAAGGGGAGACCCAGCCCGCTGGCTCTGACGGCTTTGCCTCCGAGCAGTGTAGTGTACTGAATTTAGTCTTTAAAGCAGAAAGCTTTTGAAGCGGATCGTGCAGTTTGTAGAAGTGGGGGATGACTGCCACAAGACTGCGGGTTGGGAGCAAGACAAACTCGGTGGAGCCTTAACTCAGCAAAGGCGTTAGCTAGCATGCCACATGCATTTCTCATCCTCAGAGACAAACGAGTTAACCTGGCGTGAGAGTAGACCAGCTGCAAAGGCCTGCACATGTTAACAAATGTTAGACATTTGTTAGGAGCGAAATTTCTGGATAGGGAGAAACCTGTTAAAAGGTAGTTAGAGCTCCAAAACTTTTGAGAAGTGGCATAGAGAAAACACTTGACCAATTTTACTGATGCTGGCGCTTTTCAGCTCTGTTCATATAGTCTGTGGAATATTCACCTTCAGTCGATGATTCATGAGCATTTTTTTACCTTTTGCACAAATGCGTATCTTTTTGTATCTGCTAAATTTGATTTTTAAAATAGAAAAATCAGCATACTCACAACTTTATAAAGGCTCTTTCCCCCTTGTCCATGGTCAGTGTTGACGTTCACCTGGATTTCACTTTCCGGCCTGTCGTGGATTCGTTTGCTACCAGGCACACTCATTCCTTCTGGCAGACGGCAAGGTTGGCAGTGTTGTGCACCCTCTGGGCACACCACTGAGAACATCTCGCTGGGTGAATGGTGGGCTGTTGGGTTCTATGTGCTCATTTGCTGTGTTTTTTTGCCTTTTCTCTTCTTTTTTTTTGGGGGGGGGTACTGGGGATTGAACCGAGGGGCACTCCACCACTGAGCCCCAGCCCCAGCCCTATTTTGTATTTTATTTAGAGATAGCGTCTCACTGAGTTGCTTAGGGCCTCGCTAAGTTGCTGAGGCTGGCTTTGAACTGTAATCCTCCTGCCTCAGCCTCCCAAGTGCTGGGATTACAGGTGTGCGCCACTGCGCCCGGCGCTCTTTCTCTTCTTTTTGCTTAATAATATTTGAAGGTGGTTAATAGCTTGTTTTAATTTTCCCTGGGAGCAACTTATGATTTTATTCTATTTTTCTATTTAATTTTTAATTTATTTTTACTTCTATAAATTAGTTTCTTCTGTTTTTTGTTTTGTTGTTACTAGGGATTAAACCCAGGGACTCCTAACCACTGAGCCATACCCCCAGCCCTTTTTTATATTTTATTTAGAGACAGGTTCTCACTAAGTTGCTGAGGCTGGCTTTGAACTTGCAATCCTCTTGTCTCAGTCGCCTGAGTTGCTGGGATTATGGTGTGCACCCCTGTGCCTGTTAATAACATTTTTTTGCCTGCATTTTCGGCTTTTGTTGCTTGTTAAGGTGTTGGTGCTGGGTATGGGACCCAGGGCCTGCGCATGGTGGGCCAGCAGTCCACCACTGAGCTATACTCCCACCTTCTTCCATTCCCCCCCAGGCTTATTTTGTTGTTCCTTTTATAATTTTTTGTTAGACATTAAGTTCATGCATTCTCGCCTTTTCTGTTTAGTAATACATATTTAAGGGCTGTGAATTTTCCCCTAAGCACTGCTTTGGTTACTGTGAGAAATTTTTTCTAAATCTTTCTGATCCAAAGATTCAACTGAGAGTGTTTCAGTCAGCTTTTGTGTAGCTGTGACCAAAAGAAACCTGACAAGAACAACTTTGAGGAGAAACATTTTATTGTGGCTCATGGTTTTAGAGGTTCAGCCTGTGATTGGCCAACTCCATAGCTCTGGGGCCTGAGGGGAGGCAGAACATGATGGCCGAAGGGCATGGCAGAGGAAAGCAGCTCAGGAAATAACAAGCAGAGACAAAATATAAACCCCAAAGTCACGCCCCCAGAGACCCACCTCTCCAGCCACATCCTACCTACGAACAGTTGCCACCCAGTTAATCCCTGGCAGTGGATTAATCCACTGGTTAGGTTATGACTTCCATAATCTAATTGTTTCCCCTCAGCATCCTTGCATTGTATCACACATGTGCTTCTGGAAGACACCTTGTGTCTAAACCATTACAGAGTACTAAGTACAAATTTCGTGGGCCCATCTCAGGCTCACTGAATTGGAATGTCCCAAGAAGGGGTATGGGCAGTGGTCCTTAACTCACATCACAGGCGAGTTATTGCTGTTCAAGGAGTCTGAGAAATATGCCCTTAGTGTGTGCTATTTCAAATGTTCTAATTTGCTTTCTCCTAGATAATCTGTAATTCACTTTTGAGTAAAGAATCATTACATTTCTAGGACACAGGATTGTTTTTTGAGAATTTCTCACTCCCTTTTTCCCTTAGAGGTACTTGGAAAAAGTTCTATTCTGTGCGTTTAGAGTATCACATTTGAGAACCTTATTACATATAGTTGAAGTTATTTTGTACTTATTTTTGTCTAGTTTGTCATGAGTGAAAAGTGCTAGGAATAAAGAGTCTTTATTCTTGTTGCCATTTAGAATATGTATTTCTGCAGTTTTCTTTATGAAGTTGGGTGCTATTTTTAAAATTTGTAAGTAGATATCCATCACATTTAGATTTTCATGGCCTGTTTGTCTGATTATGTCCTTACTGCTACTTTTCGAATGTCTCTCTTATCTGAATAAGGTAAGTTTTAAAACATTCTTTGATGGGTTATGAGTTAATGTTATTCAAATAAAGAATCAGTTTCCCCCCACCTACCAGTGGTGTGGGTGAACAGGTACCTCTTCTCCGTGTTCCTCATCTGTCCAGTTCCTGAGATTAGCAGATGCACCCCTTGCTTACCACCCACCCCACCATGAGCTGTTCTTAGTTTCTTGTGCATCGCTCCAAAATGTCTTTGTGCACTTATAACCAAATGAGAATATGGATACATTTTTTCTGTTTGAGTTCTTACCCCCATTTTCATAACATGCTCAGTAATGAATGAGACACTCTATTTACCTGTTTACCATTTATTGGATATAATATTCTTAACAATGACTTTTTACTGAAATAGCAAGTTGTGTGTACCTGTAGATCCCCAATATGAGAAATGTTTACAAAAGTAACAGAATGTAACATAAAAAGGTATGTGAACAAATCAGCAAACCAAAGCATTATAAATGACTGAAGCACTACAAGATGACTGTGCTGGTTTATGTAGCTGTCACTTTAATTTGTACTGTACTAAATAGCCTGTAGCCAAGTTAAAGAGTGGCCTTGCAGTTGCCACGCACATTCGGACACAGGCTCCCTGACCACCTGCCAATCTGACCTGCTAGAAGGAGCTCAGGGAGCTGCTAGCTCTGCCGTGGAACCTCAGGGGACGTTGTCTGTCTTTCTAACTGGTTTTTCCTGTGGCTGCCTTGTGAAGGCACCTGCCTATAGACCATGATCACAAAAAGGCATTCAGCTTTTTTTGAAAACTGAAATGATCACATGATATTTATTCTTTTGTCTGATTTTAAACGTGCTAAATTGACTAAAAAATACGTTCTTAGAGAGTTACCGGGAATATAGAACATAAGTCTTGAAGATGATGTGGGAAATCAGGGTGGGTTCCAGGGCCTTCAACCTGGGGAAGCTGAAGCACTCTGAGAAGTCCTTTGTTCAGTCTTTCGGCTGTCACTGTCCATTACTGAATATTTTAACGGGTTCTATGCAGTATTTATTTTCCTGGTTTTTCTCATATGAAACGTTTATAATGACTGGATTTCAAGCTTCCAGTTCTGTCCCAGAAGTAAAAGGGGGGTTTCCTCTCCAAGAGGCAGGGAAACTACCACACTCATGTGGGTAAATGGCTTGGGGAAGTATCTTCACCGCACAGAAATGGTTCTGAGTATGGGGCTCACAAATCTTTCTTAGTGTTACTTATTTCACTATTGGAATTTTCAAGTGGGTTTAAAAGCAATACCTATTGATGGGAACTTCGGAGTGAGTCAAGAGAATTTCGCATGCATAGCTGAATTGATTTTTCTATGGCCAACTTATCCTTTTAATTAGAACAAGGCACAAGGTGGGAGGTCACTGTGATTGATGTGCTTGTGAGAGGGACTCTGCAGGACTCAAGGCTGTTGGGTGCTGGTGGGGTTGCTCTGAGCTGCGACCCTGGAGAATGCTGGGCTTTGGGTGTCCAGTTGGTAGACTTTGCAGGCCTGTCATGCACTGCAACAGTGGCCACTGGCTGACCTGAAGTAGTGACTTGACTGCTGAGATCGCAAGGGCCATTGGCACTGAGTTTGGCCTAAGTTAGGCACTTGTGTCTGGTGACAGGGAAAGGCAAACAGATATGCTAGCTTCTGGCTTGCTGTGTCCAGGTGAGAGGATGCTGATGGGTCGTGGGGAGTAACTGGTAGCATGGGGACGGCTTCTAGCATGGGGAGGAGGGAAGATGGTATCTGCAGTGTCCCCAGCAGGCAGTCAATGTGTGTGAGACTCCTAGCCTGAGTGACTTTTGGGAGGGCTGGTGGAATGTACATCTGGGTCACTTGTATGTGGCTGGAGCCATTGTAAGAGTAGTGAAGTAGGATCTGCAGAGTAAGCCTGCCCTGGACTTCATCTGGAACACCCAGTGGAGTCCTGCCGAGCAACGCACAGGAATGAAATGGGCCTCACTAGAAGAGGCTGCACGAGGTCAGGGTGCATCAGGACAGTGTGGCCCAGCTGCCTGGGCATCGTGCATTCTCAGTCATCAGGGTTCCCTTGGCTCAGAGTGGAGAGAGGCAGGAGGAGGCACAGGCATTCTAGTGGGGGTCAGCACCATGGGGGGAATCTCAGGCTCTCTGATCTTTGATGTGGATCAGAGTCTTAGCGGCTTCAGGGAATGCATTAATGTGTCGTGATGATTTGTCAGAGAACAACAATAGTTTCAGCCTGAGAATTCCCGATAAAGTTAAAAAGGCATAATAGTGTCTCCTTGGAGACTAGTCAGGAATATTTATTCCCATATAGTTTAATTTGTGGCTTTGTGGTCTCTATGGTGTCATCCACATGTGTAGGCTGGGGGAGTGCCCACTGGGACGTGGACCTCTGCACGCACATGTTGACAGTAGACGGCAGTAGGCATCACTTCCCTTGTAGCTACAGTCTCGTTCTATGTGTGGGGAAAGCAAGAACATTTTAGGAGATGAACGGATTGCCTGAAGGATGGCGTGTACCTCCCTGCAGAGTGGGGTCACCTACCCTACAGCTGTCGCCAGATGTAAGAACAGTGAGCAGCTTTCTGGCCTGCTTTTGGGTCTAGGCACTGGACTTTCTCAGTGATAGTCTTATAAACCTCAAAACAACTATTATTTGTCCCTATGAAGTATTTTAGAAATATTAAAGAATAGTCAGATTGCCACTAAAATATAAGTCCTGATTTTTGTTTCCCTTGTTTAAAGGATATAAAAAGTGAGAGAAAACCATTCCCACCAAGAAAAGACAACCCTGGTTATTGGTTTCTAAGTTACATTAAAATGGAAGTTATTGCTAAATATGCTTTATTTGATAAATATTGAATTTGGGAAGTATTCCTTTAATAATAATATCTGTGTATTGTAAAGCAATGTTAGGTTTAAATATAGTCTTAATCAGAAATAAATTGCATGGCTCTATAAAAGTAATTAGTATTGTAGAGATAAAAATGTGTCATCAGCCATAACCATGAAGTGGCCATCGATGACATGGCAAAAGATCACAGTTTTAACCTCCTTTAATATCAAACTCTTCCTGGTTCTCTGAAGCAAGAGCACAGGAATTACAGTTCAGAAAGAACAAACACAGAGAAGGCAGGTCCTATCCTCCCTCTTCCGGGCAATAGAAGGAGGGGGAGTAGAGGCCAGAGCTGAGGCCTGGGTGTGGAGAAAGCGACGTCCACGCATACACCAGGATATTCTGTAAACTTTTCAACAGTATGTGTTTTGGCCTTGATACAATTACCAAATGCAACATCAGTTATCATAATTCTGTATGTATCTCATCCACAGCAGTATCGTCTAACATGGCTTTACTTTTTAAAGAAAATAATTGCATAATAAAGAGATGCATGCTGCAAGAGTTGGAATGTCTTTAAGTTGGGTCCCTTCTTTGTGTTTGTGACATGGGTTTATTTATTCATAGTCACAAATACCATGTTGCCTAGATATGTGGGGGGATCACTGGCAAAGTGAAATGTAGTTTCGTTTTCTGGAAGGCAAACCAAGATTCTTGCTATGTACTTTTCTTTCTGCTTTAAGGCATAGGAAAACCATTGAAATGACCCCCCAAAGAAGTCTCATCATGAAACACTCAGTGACTTACAGAACTGTTGTCAAGTGCCTTCTTATGTGAAAACTAGTCATTCATGGCCTCATGGAAGACCGTGAGGGACAAAATGGCATTTTGCCTTATCTGAATATTTTTGTATTTTTCATGCTATTAGATCCAGGCATCCTAAGGCTCTCAGGAAATGAGACACTGGAAGAGTAAAATGTTTGGAGGGGCTGCCTGCCCCAGTCAGCCTTTCATGAACATATGGGTTAGGAAATTGGTTTCCTGATCACATCTTGTGATGCGCAACAGGTAGGCTGCAAGTGTTTAAGATTCCGACTGCTAAAAACAGATTCCTGCAGCCTAGCTGAGCAAACAGGGTGCCTCAGAGAGGACTTCACGGCCACCGTGGGTCTCTGTCCAGAGACAGAGATGAGGATTGCAGACAGACCATGCCAATGAGTGTGGCGTTCCATTTAGTTGTTTTTGTAAATGTAGGGATTCGGCCTAATTTTTAATAAGTTGAACTTTGCAGTAAAAGGAGATTTTTATCTAAAGAATCGATTGACTAGATCTGGTTACTAGTTCACATCTGAAAAGAATTATGGTCCCACGAAAAGCCTCATCTATCTGTCTGAACACAGGGTCATCATGTTACAGTTGAGAAGAGAAGGTGGTAATTTGCTTAGCTCCAAACAGCACAGGGAGATGGTGGTTTGCAGTACTGGGGCGGTGGCTTTCTTGTAGAAACACCACCGCTCCCAATCTAAATAATGTGCTGATGCCAGACCTCCATAAAGAGCAGCCAGAGAGAAGTCCTTGATGTTTCTATAAAGTAAAACCTTGAGCAATCCTGCAGACCTCTTTCTTGTCTGCTCTCCAATGGGCTCGTGGCGGCTCAGCTCAAGGTCAAGTTTCTGCCTGGCCTAGTGTTCCAGTCTCTGTCCTGGTGTGGCCACATCTCACAATTCTTGTCTGCAATCCAGTTTCTCTCCAAAGCTTCCTGGCCCCAAACCAGGTCATTCCCTGCTGTCCCTGCTCCAAGGTCCAGCCCCCAGGGGCTTGTCAACGCACAGGGGCCCAGGGCCTCCCTGAAGGCCAAGCACAGCCTGGACCTGCAGCCCTGGCCTGGGCTAGGGGTTCCAGAAAAATTACTTGAGGTTCTACCAGGGGTCCTGAACTGTGTCTGGTACCATAAACACAGTGGGTAATTAGGGCACTGCTTTGTAATAAAGCCTTGATCAGAAAGTAAACATCTGGTCCAGACTCCCATCAAGCAGGGTACTTCAAGTTAACTGAAATATTAAAAGCACAACAAGCCTTCCTTCCACGGAAAACTCAGTGATGGTAACAATGCCTAGTAGAGCGAGCGCACGGCGCTGCAATAAACATTCTGCATAAATTAATAATTTACAAGTACCTGAGCAAGTACACAGAGCACCATAGCACAGCACAGCACCAACGGCAGGAGCTCAAAGTTCTTGAAATAATGGTGTTTTAAACATTAAAAAAAATTCTGAAAGTTGGTACAAAAAGTCACTCCACGTGGAGTTTAAAGGTAGTGCAAACTTCTGTCTTCACTGTTGAACGAGGTGTCGGCTTGCTCACTGAGGGCAGGCGCTGTGGGTGGGTCTGGGCACGTGGTGTGGATACTTAGGAGCAGGTCTGAAATAAGAGCAGTCAAGAGGAGAGAGCAAAGTTGTAGTTAGAGGTCCTGAGAATGGTTTCTGCAGACATAAAAATCTGGGGCAGAAGTCTTTTCCTACACTCCTAGGCCAGATTCCATTGGCCACCCCGCCCCCACATCTGGAGGTCTGGAGGCCACTCTTGCTTTTGGCAGGAGTTTCAGATCCCCATCAGGAACCTTGCTAGAGCTGCGGAATTCCCAGAGGTTTACAACAGATGCCACCGAGGAACCCTCTCCAAAGGTACACCTCTCATCCACAAGCTGACCGGAGCGGCACCATCCAACCGAAAAAAGATGTGAGCCACTTATGTAACATTTTCTAGTAAGCACATGAAAAAAAGCAGAGAAATAGATGAAACTAACGTTAATCATAAATTTCACTTACTATAGAGTATTATTTCAACATGTAAAGTTGAGAGAATTGGCATCTTAGGGGAACTACGACTTCCACATTTAGCTTGCGTTTACACTTACAGCATGTTTTGACTTTTGACCAGCCACAAATGCCCAGTGGCTACTGGACTGAACAGCACAGCCCAAGACAATCAGAGCAAAAGCAGGGCATGTGGGATCCCTGGAAAATGAACGTGCGGGACGAGATCAAATAGGCTTGCCCTGCCCCCAGCGATAGCAAAGGCAAGACCGGCCGCGGCCTGAGGGCATTTCGATGAGGAGCCTCTCCCCCATCAAGTCCATGTAAAGTAGTATATTTTACTTCAAATAGAATAAGGAAAGTAACTTTAAGATCAACATATAAACCACAATGAAATAACTAGGATGCTATGCGATCTTTCTGTGTTTCTGCAGTTGGGAATTAAAACATTGTCCTGACCCTTTGACCGGCTTTATCTCTGAGATTTATTAGGCAGCTATTTCTTCCACAGGCCAAGCATTCTTCCCCAGAGCTGTAATGAAGTCACTGAAGTGTGTCTTCCTCTCTAGAGGTAGGAATTGCTGAGCACAGGCCTGGCCAACACAGTCAGTACCATTGATTTTTTTTTTTGAAGCTTGAAAGTGAGCGTGAAGCCAAGGGGCACCTCCGTGTGCTGGTCGGCATCGAGCAACCCGCCAGGGCCGGGGGTGGCTGAGCTTGGGGTTTGACCATTTCCTCGGTGTAGATGCTCCCACTATGGCTGATTCCAAGCCCCCACCACCTTGTCACCAAGCATGGAAGAGCTGCGAGGGACCACCATGATGTTGGACGCTACCATACACAAATAGCAGATGTCTGCAACCCCAGTGGCACAATTATAGTAAAGGAAATAAAAAAGAATGTAAGGGATGCTTTCAAAGTTTACTACCGATGTTTTTCATTAAGTTTATATAAACGTTGAACGGTAACGTTATACAATGCTTAAAATTGACCTGGTTTAACACCTACCTTGCAAAATTTCAGCAAATTTAATAGCCTTCACCAACCAGCCTGAGCCGACTCCAAGTGCTGAGGTCCTTGGCCCTGGCTGAAAGTGCGCTGGCAGTGGCTGCCCTGGTGACTCATGCTGACTGCTGCCTATTTTCGTATCCATTTCCTACCATTCTCAGTTGTGGGGCCTGCAGGAAGCATGGCCCAGCCCACCACACATGTCCTGGCCTGGCTGGTGCAGCTGCCCTTCCCTGATAGACAGCAAGAGACCTACCTGGAGGGTGCGGGACGGAGCCCTGGCTCCTGCTGTCCTGGACTTCTGCAGGTGTTGGCGAGCCGAGTTGTCTTGCTCAGAGGATCAGCAGGCAGAGGCTTCTGAGGAGGGTTGGGCTTCCGAATTCCCTGCAGTAAAAATAAGATTGTATGGAGTCCCTCAGCTCTGTGACCAAACATGACCTTAGGAGCTGTCCAGTCCCCTGGAAAGTGGGATTGGCAAGTTGCTGTGTCCAGGCTTCATTTGTATTCTGCAGTTCTCGCACCTGTGCTGGTCTTCGTGCCAGCATTTTCTCTAACACTTAAAAGATGTGTCACAGACTCATATAGTTAACATTCGAAGGTGGGTCCTCTATGCCCACGCTGCGCACAGGCCTTGGGCACAAGTCCACGTTGCCAGTGCTACCCAGGGATGCACACCTCCTGTACCTTCAGGTGGTTCTTTGATTTATAAAAGCCCCAAACGAGAAGCTGGAGGAAATCTTTTAGGCATGTCACTAATCCCTTTGTGGCTTCCGAGTGACATCATAGAAATGGTTCCACTCTGGCTGGACGGAGGAGGATGACTCCCTTTGCCATCCACACAGGCTCAGTACTCCAAATGCCAGTCTAGATCGCTCACTGCCGTGTCCCAGGTTCTTCCACCCACATACTTTGTTATTCAGAAAACTGACCTACGAGTTTGAGGGACAGGTAAAGCTCTCTGAGGAAGCTGAGGGGAGGGGAGCCATTGACCAGAGGCTGGTGCCGTCAGCTAGAGGTGCAGACAGAGTGTGAACTTGGGGCTGTTTTACGTGGGGTTTTAGCCAAGACCAGTGCTCTGGGATCTGTGCATATTTATTGACCTCTGAATCTGAATTTCTTCCTCTAGAAAATGGGAGAAAACAAGACCTATCGCAGAGCATTGTTGTGAGGACTAAATAAAATAATGCACAGGAAGTTCCCAACACCTAGACAATAATATCAGCATTCCCTCATGCCACAAATTTTAAAAAGCTTAATGGAAATATAAGAGTGATGGAAAAAGTATAATAGCAAAACCACAAGTCACCTCTTTTTATGGGGCCCCATCCTTGCCAACCCCAGGAGTGGGCTGGTCAGTAAGTGTTGGACATCTGTCTCCTAGGGCCCAGGGAGAGGCTGGGTGCCAAGGTACAGTCTGCTTTGGGCCTCAGGGTATGCATAAGTGCATAGAAGGTCTATAGGAAATGGTGCTGGCACCTTTAGGGAGAGAGAAGGGTCTAGCAAAAAGATCTGATGTACTGGGAAGTTGGGGATGGAGGATGGCTGGATCCCAGGAGTTCAAGACCGGCCTGGGCAACATAGGAAGACACTGTCTCTAAAATCCAAATCCTATCACTATCACAGAAATCAGTATTTCATCATCAGGAACACTCAAAAATGATCTAGAAAAATGGCGAGAAGATGGCAGATGCGAGGTACTCAGCTCCAACCTGCTGTTCCATGAGTTTGAACCAAGTCAACAGGTTTGCAGATGCATGTTGGGGGGGTGCTGGTTCATAGGAAAGTGCTGGAATATAACTGTAGAGAGTCAGTGATCAGGTAATACCCCAAATACTGATTTTAGAATAAGAGAGAGTGCACTGACACCCGGGGGGAGATGCCCTTGGGCAGGCTCAGAGAGTCCCAGTGATCTCTAGGACAATAGCTTCTGCCACCTGGCAAACACGAGACCTGGGAGGTACACAGTGGGCGGTTGCAGAAGAGGCCCTGGCACCACCAGCAAGTTCATACAGTGCCATAACAGGGAGCCATCTTGAGAAGGGTCTCATGGCATGGACTTGCTGCTCGGGAGGTAAGAAGCCCCTGTATTTTTATGTTTCCAAGACCCAGCAGCCTCTTCCTTTCACTAGCTCTGTGGTTGCCAACAGAGTTTAGGTCCAAGGAAGTGACTGTGATAAAGATCTTCAGAGAATTCTAGGCAGTGGGAAATGTGACCTGCGAGGCGCAGAGGAGCAGAAGGCGTTTCCATTTAAGATTGGTGGGTTGGCCTCTGTGAGGCCAGGTGCGTTTGGATTCAGTGTCTTGGGTCAGGAGCGCTGTGGCTAGGACTGGCAAGGTGCTTGGTTCCCACAACATCCAACCCCTAGTTCAGATGCCACTGGTTTGGTCACTTCCTCCATGCTCAGAAGCATTCAGAGGACACACTGTGATGGCTTGGACATTTGTCATGCCCCTGAGCACACTGACCGAGCATCTCGGGTCAAGGGTTGCAAACCCCATCAGTCTACAGGCTTGGTGGGTGAGAGGGGCTAGCAAGAGGCTGCTAGTGTCACCAAGCCCCATCCCTAGGGGCAAAGACAGAAGCCTTGAGACTGGATTGAGCCCTTTTGTGGACAGCCTTACCTTAGCCCTCGAGTGGCCCAGGTGGGCAGAGCTCACCTGCAGACTGCCAACGGTGTAGGCTGGAACTGAGAAGGAACGGACCACACTGCAGACAACCTGACCCATAACCCTCTGCCCATGCCTGGGGGATTCCAGAATTAGAGGTCCCAGAAAGAAGTGTCTGCATTTTAAATATCTCAGCAAGGAAAAATCTTTGATTTTTTTTCTTCTGTGATCCTTTATAATTCTCTTCTTTCATACTTTGATTTTATATATATGTATGTATACATATATATTTAAATTTTTTATTCTAATTGGTTAATTTTATATTTTTAATTACTTTTTTCTTGTTTCATTTATTCCCTTCACCCTTTTCAAAAAAATTAATTTAGTATTAATTTTACTTTCATTAATGTCCAACGTTTTAGCTTGTTCTATATTATTGCTGCACTTCCTTTGCCATGGTTAGTGGTGGTATTGATGTTGTTTCTAATAGGTTCTTATTCTACATATCTGGTTTGTTTTAAGTTGTTGTTGGTACTGGTGGTTGTTTTCTCCTCTCAAAGTGGGGCTGAGGATTGAACCTGACACTTCGAAAATGTTGGTAAGTGCTCGATGTTGAGCTAAACCCCAAGCCTAGCTGAAAGAAATTGTACCTTACTCTATCCAAGACCTGTCCTGCTCAAACCTTGGTGGAAACCTCAACTTTAAAAATGGGGAGGTAAAAGACCCCAGCTGACAACCCAACCCCAAAGTAGGGCAATCCTGAAGATCCATTACTGGACCATTCACCCCCTTAGAAATAACAGAACTGTCATGCCACCTCCCTCATGAGGGCCCTCACATAGTTTGCTCCCAGACCCGAGCAGAATGCACAGTGCTGACAAGTCTGGAGGAGCAACCAAAGAGTATACCTCACATACCACTGCCTGTATCATACCTGCCTGAGCTAGCAGCAGGACCCACTCATGGGGGTCCTACAGAGAAAGGGGCCCCTCGGGTTTTGATATAGTAGTACAGTCAAAATTCACCAAGCACAGCCTAAGAAGCCACAGGGAAACTATAACGCAAAGACCATTTGGAATTAAACTCAATACTGCACAGTAAGTCAATATTCCAGGGCACGTCATTAAGAAAAAGTTGCTAAGAGCCTCTGATAATAGTGACACTTCCATCCCAACAGAAGTGCAAAACTCACACACACACACACACAAACATGAAAAAACAAGGCAACACAGCTCCTCTCAAATCCATAACTCCCTAGTAACTGAATCCATAGATATTGAAGTGGATGTCATGCCAAAGAATTGAAAAATTGTTGAAATGATCAATGAATTCAAAGAAGATGAATAAACAGCTGGAGGAACTAAGGAAGACAATGGATATGAAAGAGCCATTCAATGGAGATTCTGAAAAAGAGCCAAACAGAAATCTTGGAAATGAAAAGCTCAATAAGGCAAAGAAAAAACTCAGCTGAAGCTCACTGATAGGCTAGATCAACAGAAGAAAGAATATCAGGGATTGAAGAGAATGTGGATGAACAAGCACATTCAGATGGTCATAGAAAGAAAAGTACAAGATCTCTAGGACAGCAGTAAAAGACTGAACCTACAGGGCTGGGGTCTCAGTGGTAGAGCACTTTCCTAGCATGTATGAGGCACTGGGTTTGATTTTCAGCACCACATATAAATAATATACAGATTCATCAACAACTTTAAAAAAAGACTGAAATTACACCCCAAAGGTTTAGAGGAGGAAGAAGAACTACAGGGAAATGTCATAAAATCCTCAGTGAAATAATAGCAAAACATTTCCCAGATCTTGGGAATGATTTGGACATCCAGGTGCTGGAGTCTTTCAGAACCACAAATAGACATGACCAGACAAACATCTCTCCATGACATATTATAAATTGCCAAAAATATAGAATGACAAAACAAAAAGAATATTAAAGACTACAAAGAGAAGTTTCAAGTCATGTATAAAAGCAAAACTCTCAGAATAACATATATCTCAGCAGAAACTCTAAAGGCCAGGAGGGCATGGAATGGTGTATTTCAAGATCTGGAATAAAACAACTGTCAACCTAGGCTACTATATCCAGCAAAGTTACACTTCAGAAGGAAAGAAGAAATAAAGACCTTCCAATATAAGCATCTAACTAAGAGAATTGTGACCACTAAACCAGAATCATGCAGAAGATACTCAAAGGAATCCTACGCTTAGTTGAAGAAGCAAGATAAACACAAGCATAAGAGCATGGGAAAGAATAAATCTACTAGAAGAATAATTAAACAAGTGAGGAATAGGAAAGAAAAAGTGTATTTCAGCAAACCACTGAACCTCTAAGATGAATAAGAGAGAAAGAAACAATTCTTAAAACAACAAAAACAATGAAATGTCAGGATCTTATAATTTCTTAAGTATAATCCTGAATGTAAATGGTCTGAATTCTCCAATTAAAAGGTGCATACTAGTTGGTTGGTTGCGTAAAAAAACCTATTTGCAAGAAATTTATCTTGCTGTCAAAATGATACAGATTGAAAGTGAAAGGATAGAGAATCATATTCTAATCAAATGGAATCTAAAAGCAAGCAGGAGGAGCTATACTTGTATCCAACAAAATATACTTCAAACCAAAATTGGTCAGAAGAGACAAAAATGGTCACTACATATTGATAAAGGAAATAATCCATCAAAAGATATACTTATTGTAAATATATATGCACTGAATGCGAGAGGACCCATTTTTTTTTTTTTTTGGTACCAGGTATTGAACCCAGGGTGCTTAACCACTGAGCCACATTCCAGCTCTTTTTTATATTTTATTTAGAGGTAGGGTCTTGCTGAGTTGCTAAGTGCCTCACAAATCTTCTGAGGCTGGCTTTGAACTCCAGATCCTCATGCCCCAGCCTCCCCAGTTGCTGGAAGTACAGGCATGTATGTGCCACCATGCTCAGTGAGAGAACCCAATTTTATAAAACAAACACTATTGGACTTTAAGGGAGAGATAGACCCCAATGCAATAAAAGTGGGTGACTTCAATACTTCAATCTCACCAATAGGTTGATGTATTTTATTGTTTGGGAAATCTGAGTTAAATGACACTAGAGATCAAATGGACTTAACAGATCTACAGAATATTCCATCCCAAAACTATAATTACCCTGCTACATTCTCTTTATTGGCACACAGAACCTTATCCCAAATCAATCACATTTCAAGTCATAAGGCAAATATTAATAAATACAAATACATTGAAATAATTTCTTGTACCTCATCAGGTTATAATGGAATGAATTAGAAACCAGCATCAAGAGAAACTGCAGGAAATATGCAAATATACAGAGATTAAGCAGCACATTCCTGATGAGCAGTGGGTAACTGAAAAATCAGGGGGAAATTAAGAAATTCCTAGAATCAAATGAAAATGAAAACACTACCTACTAGAACCTATGGGGCACAGTAAAGGCAGTTATAAGAGGGATATTTATAGCTCTAAGTGTCTACCTTAGAAACAGATCTCAAATAGTGAACTTAACGATGGATCTCAAGGTCCTAAAAAATAAGAACAAAGAAAACCCACAATCAATGGAAGGAAAGAAATAAAGACCAGAGCATCATTACCCTATGCACACATGTGATTATATGAATGGTGTGAATCTACATCATGCATAACCATAGAAATGAAAAGTTGTACCCCATTTGTGTGCAGTGAATCAAAATGAAGTCTGTAAAAATTAAAAAAAAAAGACCAGAGCAGAAATAAACAAAATAGAACAATACAAAGGATCCATGAAACAGAGTAGGTTTGCTGAAAAACCAGACAAAATCAATGACCTTTTAGCCAAACTCACCAAAAGAAAAAGAAGACCCAAATGAATAAAGTTAGGGATGAAAAGGGATACCACTGAAATTCAGAGGATCATTAGAGACTATTTTGAATAATTACGTGGCTTTAAGTTGGAAGAAATGGGCACATTTTTAGATACATATATCCTACCACAGCTGAACCAGGAGCATTTAAAGAACCTGAACAGAACATGGCCAGGGGAATAGGCAGCAGTAAGGGAAAGCTTTCAGTAGAGAGAGGCTGAGGAGGGGATGGAGTCACAGCTGAGTTTATCAGACTCTTAAAGAGCTGACACCAGTGCTCCTCAAACCACTGTACAAAGTAGAAGGGGAAGGAACTCCTCCAAAGTCATGTGAAGCTAATACTACCTTGTCACCAATACCTGATAAGGACACAACTATAGATCAATCCTTTTTTCTTAACTCATCTGCATTTATTACTCTTTAAAGCAGAATATTGACTTGGGTACTACTTACTTCCATTCACAAGCCTTAGGAAGTTACTTATTTTTAACGTACATAAACACCAAAGATCCTCAATAAAATACCTGCAAATTGCATGCAGCATCACATTCAAAAGATCATTCATTCACCATGGTCAAGTTGGTCTCATTCCAGGGAAGGAAGGTGGGTTCAGCCTAAGCAAATATACCACATGCTTAGAACCAAGAATAAAAATCACATTATCATCCATCTCAATAGATGTAGAATAAGCCTTCAATAAAATCCAACATCATGATAAAAACCCTGAATAAGCGAGATATAGAAAGATCATACCTTAACATAATAAAGGTTATATATGACAAACCCATTTCCAACATCATACTGAATGAGGGACAACTGAAAGCATTTCCTCTAAAATCGGAATGAGACAAGGGCGTTTTCACTCTCACCACTTCTATTCAATATAGTACCAGCAACTTTATCCAGAGCATTCAGGTAAGAGAAAGAATAGGTATACAAATAGGAAAGGGGAGAGTCAAAGTATTCCTGTTTGCAGACAGTAGGATTCTATCCCTAGAAAACCTTGGAGTCCACTGAAAATCTCTGAGTTGATAAGCAAATTCAGCAAAGTAGCAGGGTACAAAATCAATACACAAAAATCAGTAGCTTTCCTATCAATCAACAATGAACTCACAGAGAAAGAGAGCATCAAAGCAATTCCATTTACAGTAGCTTCAGATTAAAAAAAAAAAAGTACCTAGAAAGACACCTAACCCAGGAGGTAAAAGACCTCTACAATGAAGTGATAAAACACCAAAGAAAGAATTAAAGCAGAACCAGAAGATGGAAAGGCATCCCATGGACTGGGAGAATTAATATTGTTAAAAAAGTCAGTACCCAAAGTGATCTATAGATCCAATGCAATCCTACCAAAATACCCAAGTCATTCTTCATAGAAAAACAGCAACACAAAAAATCCCTAAAATCCCTATGGAAGCATGAGAGACCCTGAGTCTCCAAAGTCATCCTAAGCACAAAGAGCAATGCTGAAGGCAACACAATGCCCAATTTCAAATTATACTAGACTCACTGTAGCAAATGGCATGGTATTGGCATAGAAATAGACACGCAGGCCAATGGCATGGACTCGAGAACCCAGGAAAACACCCATGCATTCACAACTATGGGATTCTCAACAAAGATGCTAAGATCATTTCAGAGAAAAGACAGCCTCATCAGCACCCACCTGGAGGAGACCGAAACCAGATCCCTCGCAGCCTGTACGCAGATCAGCTGAAAATGGATGGAAGACCTACATGTAAGAGCCGAGGCCCTGAAACTACAAGGGGACAAATAGGAGAAACTCTTCATGAGTACCAACAACCATTCCTTGAACAGACTCTAACAGCTTAGGAAACAATAGCAGGGACGGACAAAGGGGATGGAGTCAAATTAAAAAGTGTCTGCTTGGCCATCAATTAATAGAATGGAGGGACAACCCACAGAATGGGAGAAAATCTATGCTGGCCTCTCACCTGGCAGGATTCACACACAGAATATGTAATGAACTGGAAAAATTCAACAACAAGACAGCAACTCAATTAACAAATGGGCAAAGGAGTTTAAAGAGATACTTTTCAAAACAGGTACAAATGGCAATAAATATGTGGATAAAATGCTCCACTTCATCCACAACCAGGGAAATGTACATCAGGATCCTACTGAGATTCCATCTCAGCCTGGTCAGAATGACTATTACCAAGGACACAAAAAATGAAAATGCTGGTGAGGATTTGCAGAAATAGGAATCCTTCTACACCATCGGGGGTATTAATCAGCACAGCCACTATGGAAAATAGTAAGGAGGTTCCCCACAAACTAAAAACAGAACTACCATGCAAGGCAGCTACTCCACTCCTGGTTATATGTCTGAAGGACTCAAACTCAGCACCACAGGGACATCTGCACTTCCATGTTCACTGAAGCACGGTTCATGCTAGCCAAGTTTAGAACCAGCCTAGATGCCCATAGGCAGATGAGTGAATAGAGAAAATAGGGTGCAGACACACAATGGGGTGTCATTCAGCCACAAGGAAAAGGATGCCACGTCATTTGCAGGAAAATGGATGGAGCTGGACATCATCGTGTTAAACACAATGAGGCAGACTCGGAAAGATGAGCATCACACACTGTCTGTCATGTGGAATCAAGAAAGGAAGGGAGGGAGGAAGGGAAGGGAAGCCATGGAAGGAGAAGGGGCTTATTAGGTAAGAAGGAGACCAGGGAAGGAGGGAAGAGAAGAGGAGGGTAGATGGATCGTGGCATACACACGTGTGAAACTGTCACAGGGAAACCCATTGCTTTGTGCCATTGATGTGCACTAATAATTATAATAAAAATGATTTTAAAACACTTGAGTTGAATTTCTCATAGTCCTTATCAACACTGAAATTCTCTCCAGCCGCTAGAGCTCAATTGAAACATGCAGTAGGGCAGATTGGGCCAGGAAAGAGCCACTGAACAAGGGACAGACTTATAAGTGACAGTTCTACATTAGATTTCATGAAAGGAAATGTTAATAGGTTGGAACATACGAAGCCAATTCCCTAGCCAGGGATGAAGCCCTGTATGGCCTCCGCGCATGGGCTGTGGATCTGTTCAACAGGCTGCATTCGCTACCTCCAGAGCACACGCGGTTCCCTTGTGGGCAGGGAGTGCATGACAACTGTCCCTTCCTCAGGTTGACATGAAGACTGATCAGGAAGCTCTCCGTGTAAGTGCCAGCTACTGTGCTGCTCTGCAGTCAACTGACGGACAGACAGCACCCCAAACTAAGAAACTTTGGGTAATGAACTATGGCCACAAATCCAGCTCCAGTGTGTGCACACTCATAAAAACGAATGTGCACACTCATAAAATTAAAAGACTTTAGGGATTCAATAACTCATTACTAAATGATACAAGTTTTGCTGCTAAGTATGACAGAGTGTCTAGTCTTGGCAGTAGAGATAATGTCAGGTTTTCGTTGCAGCTGGAGGAAAAGTGAGGCAATGTTGGAGTGTCTCATAATATAGCTGAATTTATCATGGGAATGAAGATAATTAAGTTGGCTCTTCATTCCGGTTTGCTGGGACAACCCCAATTTATGCTGATGGGCCTGCTTAATTATTAATCATCGTCTCAGATGTATTCCTTGCTTTAGAGGATAAACGACATGGTCACCATAGTTACAAAACCCCAAGCAGCTGGATTCTGATGGAAAGCTCTGCCTTTGGATCTGGAGACAGCACAGGCTGCCATTTGCTTCCTCTCACCATGGCCAGGAAATGGTTTAGAGAGAAGCACGAAGCAGGGCACGTGCAAAACTGGTGCCCGGGCAAGATGCTGGCTTCCTGCCAGCCCTAATGGGACACGATGACCATAGAACAGTCGTTTTGGTCAGGAAGAGGGTCCTCATTTTTCAGATGTCAGGTGTGGAGATGAACAGGAGCCAGCAGCCCCTCCTGCACGTGCGGTGACTGGGCAGAAGTTCATGTCCCCTTCTGGTGTCACTTTTCATGCTGGTCTTGCAAAGCCTGAACCTGGGCTTTCCTGGGGCAGCCCAGTCTAGGCCCTGGGGCTTGTGGCAGGGAGCTGCGAGGGGTTCCAGGCAGCTCAAGCTTGATGAATATTTCTTTAGATCTGTTTTCATATTAAGCAAGGAAACCTTCCTCTCAACTTCCAGACCCTGGAGAAGAATCCAGGGACACTGTTAGATAGTTTGGTCCAATACTATGTGCTCACATTCTAGCTACAGCCACATATTTCAAAGTTTTTAGAGATTTGAAAATGGACATTTTAAAATCCAAGTCTATCTTCCCTTCCTTGACCATCATTCTAAGGAATTCTCAACTGTTAATCAGCTTCCATCTGATAAGAATAGACATGACCTGTCATCCAGAGTTCTCTGCAGGAAGACTGGATGTCATCACCAGGAAACGCCAGAGATGCCACATAGGGCCTGCATGGGGTCAATGCATCTCACTCTATGTGTCCAGCCTATCTCTGGCTACATGCAAACAAACAAACAAATAAAAAAAGAAAAAGTAGAATATCCGGGAATGATGAGCACAGAACGACATGTTATAACCATGCCAGTGTAGGCCTTAGAGAACTAACCCAAGTTGAGTGGGGGAGGCTCTTCCATATCAGTAATGGCAGGATGGTTAGTGTGACCCACCCTTTCTCTGAAAGCCATTGCAATTGTTGGATAAGATATACATTTTAGATTTTTCTTACAAGCATAGATAACTACAAGACAGCAAGAGAGAATGCAGGCCAAAATCTAAGCAGAAGCAGCAGCCAGTGGTACGTGGAAACTGGAGGCATCGATCAAATTGGGGAAACCGGGCTTTGGTTTTGATACCTTTTTTCACAGTTAGGAAAACAGGAATCGAAGGTCAGGACCATCGAGCAGAAACCAAAGCCCTGGTTCAGGACCTCATCATCTCCCTGACCCCTCTCCAAAAAAGTCAGGCTCTGTGAGGGAGACCTCAGCTTAGGAGTTTCCTAGAAATAAATGAATCCTACTAATTATCTGCAGGGACTGCAAGGAGAAGTCCCCTTGGTGCTGGGCAGATATGCCAGGAAATAACCTCAAGTCCTGAAGCCGAAATCCCATCAGGTGGATGGTTCAACAAGCACAGCGCCACTCAAGGTGGTCACGTGTGGTGGCAGCCTGGGCACCTGGCAGGGGCAAAGCCCACCCTTGTGTAGGGACACACCTTCCTCCAACACCTCACAGGTTCTGTCCCCGCTGCCCCCACCCCAGCGAGCTCATGGGAAATCATGAGCAGCAGTAGACCCAGCAGCAGCGCCACGCCAAGACTTCAGATTCTGGAATTATTGGAACAAATTTCCTCACTGTGCTTAAAGAAACAGAAGACAAGCCAGCATATTTGGGACAAAGAGAACCAGAAACAAAAAATAAAACTAGAACAAAGATGAGGATAAGTAAAAATCACATCGAGGGAAGGACAAGCTGACACATGTATGTGAACCTAAAAACACTGTATGTGTTGACGAGTGCGTTTTCATGTAGAAATGGCTCTACAAAACATCAGATTTGAGACAGCGATTTTATGGGGAGGGGCTGAATTTCTCCGTAACCTTGTTCCTGTTTTTTAAAGGGAACATATGCATATTATATATCTGATATTTAAAGAGCATATATGTAGAAACAGGCCAATGACTATTTTTTTTTTTTTGGAACTGGGGATTGAACTCAGGGGCACTCCATCACCGAGTCACATCCTCAGCCCTATTTTGTATTTTATTTAGAGACAGGGTCTCACTGAGTTGCTTAGCGCCTTGCCCATGCTGAGGCTGGCTTTGTACCTGTGATCCTCCTATCTCAGCCTCCTGAGCTGTTGGGATTATAGGCGTGCACCACCAAGCTTGGCTCAATGAGCATTTTTTGTAAAATAAATGTGGATAAATTTTAGACCATTTTTATTTTTCTATATTTTAAATATTATAAAAGCGATCAAAACAGAAAAAAATAATAATTTCAATTTCTGGACCAAAGGCAGAAGACAAAAGAGAAAATAAAGACTATTTTAAAAATATAAAATTCAGGACAAATTAGAACAAATGAGTATAGGTAAAGCCATGAATAGAGGGAAATTCTTAAATTCAAATGTTCAAATTGAGAAATAGCAAAGGATAGATAGAAATAAGGATCTAATATATATTAGAGAAACAGGTGAAACCAAAGATAAAAGCATAAAATACTCAGAAAAATAGAAAACTGATCACTTCTCCAAGGTTTATTATGCATATTTTCTAACAACGTTGGCTATTTTAAAGTCAACATTGGACATTATGAAGCCACATAAGGAGATGCCCTCATCATCGGGACCCTGGAGGGGGGACTCCAGAGTGAGGATACCACTGCATGTGAAGCCGCAGCAGGTTCTCTGAAGGGCTGGTGGCCGGGAATCAGGTGAGGGCAACAGAGAAGAGCACGGTCCACAGCAGGCGTGGGTGTGTTGGGGATTTCCAGCTCATCTAGCGAAAATAGTTTGGTTCTTACTTTATTTTATACACTAATATCATCAGCAAATGGATCAAATATTTTAAGGTGAAAATGAGCATGAAACTAAGAAGTTAAAAATAAGTTTGCAATCTCGGTGTGGTCAGGCTTTTCTAAACACGACAATAAAAGATGGCCAAGATGAAAATGTGATTCATGAAAAAGAAGAAAACATGGATCTTCAGTCTGTGGAGAGATGTTCCACCTTACATGAAGGAAGGAAAAAGCAGATGCCATTTTTTTTTTAAGTTATTGGATTGGCAAAGATCAATCTCTGAACGTGCTGTCACTGGGTGAGGAGCTGGGGAAGGGAAATTGGGTCTAGAGGGGGTTTGCCCGACCTGTCACAGTTCTAAGTGCCTGGTGGCCTTTGCATGGCGTCTGTCCTACTGTCATCCTGGCAGAAATGTGCTTGTTTGAAGTAGCAGATGCTGGGGGCAAATCCACATGGCCCTCAGCCAGGGACAGTGAGATGAGTCATGTCACAGCCCACAGGGACACACCTGGCAGCCAGGGAAAGGAGGCGGCAACCGGAATAGGGATGTGAGGTGCTGTCCTTCAGTGCAAACCAAGGGCACAGGAAAGCAATGGGAAGGTAGATGAATGTCACTGTACTCGTCCCCAGCTTAAGTGTTTGAAATTTCCATAATTAAGAGAGAGAGAGAGAGGGAAGGAGGGAGGGAGGGAGGGAATCTGAAGTAGACTGAGCCTTGAGCCTAGTAGCAGTGCTTGCCTCTGGGAAGGCAGTGGCTGGCAGGAGGCGGTGCCCTCCATACGCTGGATGCTTAGTTACAGCCACATCACCTATTAGACATGAAGGGCAGGACACTGGGCACCAGGCTCACATGTGTGATCTGCGTTTATAGCGACAGAAGTGAGTGGAAAACAAACTCCTTTCAATACTGTATCACCTGGATGGCCTCCCCGGCAATTTTGTGTTCTCTGAAGTCATTCCTCTCCAGGGGGCGGGGGTAGAGATGGATGGGGGAGAGACACTTCCACCGTAGTGCAGACCTTTACAGATGGTTGATGGTTTCTACTGTGAATAATTAGGGTGTGAGTTTCCATGAAACCAAGGAAAGTTCAGTTCAAGTTCTCAAGTGCGGGGCAGGTGGAGGTAGAGGTTAGCAGGAGTCTAAGACCTCGGGAGCCACATTTTAAATTTATAGACGAACTAGTCTCAAATTTTCATTGACCAATGACCCACTGAATTGGATGCCCTTAGAGAACAGCTGATGCTGTGCAAAACCTCCTTCACGCCACCTGAAGTTCACATCAACGCAGTTCCCGTAGGTCTAATGCGCACAGGCCTGGGCTGTGGTGGCCCAAGAGGAACAGCCCTGCCAGCTCTCTGAACGGGCAGAACAGGTGTATAGGTAGCTCGGCTCCAGCAGAGGCGGGGGCTGCATGGGACTCTGGGAGGCTCAGGGCAGAGGTGGTCTTGAGAAAGGGCACAAGGGGCAGACCTGGAAAGCAGAGGGCAGCCCCGAGGGCTGCGGTGCTGCACCCGCCTTGTGACCCGCCTGAGCCTTGCCGGAGGGGATGGGCCTTTTTATAGATTGGTACTCTCATGCATATTTCATCTTATTTCCTCAGGACAACATATTGATGAATGGATTTCCTTTTCTCATTATGTATCGGCATTTCTGATAAGCAAGGACTTAAATTGTCAGATTTCCAAACTCTACAAACCGCCAACTGCACAGGTCAGAGGGTACACGCCCCATTCATTCCCAGCGGAATTCTTGGTGTTGAAGCACAGTTTGGAAGTGTGGGCTCAGCCTCAGGCCATGACCTGATGGTCCTAAAATTATGGTTCAAATTCATTTGTTCTGCTCACGTTTCTATCTTGACAGAGTACCTGTCAAGGTACTCAGTGCCAATCACTCAGTGCCTTTTTTTTTTTTAATGGGAAGGGGACTTGGACCTTTTCATACCACTGCAGCCCCCCGTCCTGGCTGCTTAAGCAAAGCTCAGTTGTTCTGTGGTTTCCTCCTGGAAGAGCCTGTCCCAGCCGGCCAGTCTTGAGACCTGCTGTGTCGTGCACAATCCTGACCCGGGAAGCTGTTAATTAGCTGTGTGTCTACCAAAACAATGGGCTGGAAATCTGCCCCTACAGGAAACACGGAGTCGCCCTCGTTGAAGACACTGCCTGCAGCTGCCCGGCAGCCTCTCCTACCCCCGAGGTCAATGTCTGATTCCAGTTAAGGCAAGAACCCCGGGGCACCTGCTGGTACTACAAAGCAAAGCAGGAGTGAGAGCAGGCTGTTTCTACAGCCCGGAGGCCAGGGCACCCGCCCACATGGCCTGGCTTCTTGGTGGCCTGCCTGGAAGAGAGGCATTAAAGACAGCTGAGGCAGTGGGGTGGCCTCCAGGGTGCCAGCCTTGCTGTTCTGCTGTGGGGTCTGCCTCCCTCGCTGCCTCCCCAGGCACGTCCACCGGAAATCTGCAGGTGGGCTGCGCCCTGGGTCTCCCCTCCCTAGCTACCTTAGGAGATGCATACAGAGCCTCGCTGGGCCTGCTCTGTAAAATGGGCCGCACGGGAGTATCTCGTCTGCTCACCCACAGGGTAGAATTCGCTCTACAGTGTGGTCGTTTGCTATGTTGTAACAATTCAAAGCGCAGCTTAGAAGCTCCTTGTACCCCGAGGACAGTCTAAAGAGTAGAGATGAGGAAACAGCAGAGATGAACCCTGCCGTTGCTGTTGTGCTACACTGTCCCTGCCAGACACACAGTGCCAAAAATGGGGTGGGTACATATTCTCACAGTCTAGCAGACTTTTTAGGAAAAGATTTTGATTCAATGAGAATTATTCTGCAAAAGATGGATTCTGTTGACCTTTAACAAATTTCTAATTGTTCTATCAGGAAGCAGCAGCTAATCCGACTGGAAAGACCATCTCAGTGCTTAGCTCAGTTTGATGTTTCACTGAGGAAAACCACTTCCTAACGTTTTCCATTTAAAGTGTCAAATTTCCAAACTCTACAAATCGCCAACCACACAGGTTTTTCTTAACCCCCAGAGGGTCAAGAGAACATCAACAACGAAAAGTCCCCAGACTGAGTGTGACCGCCCGTCAACAGGGATGGTACCAGTGCATCCCGTGGGGCCAGCGTTCAGGAAGGCGGGGGCAGTGCTGGGGAGCCTGGGCGTGGGCCCAGGGGAGGGCTTGCTGGGTGTGGCTGCGCTGTGCCCTCTTGGATTCCCTGCACAGTCCATTTGACAGCCGGAGGTTGTCTTAATCGCAGCTTCTTAGCCTGCTCCTCTAGACATGGTTTTCTTTGAGCTGAGAGTTATTTCTTAGATGTGGCCTTGAGCATGCTTTTGATTAAATGGCAAATGAATCAATTAATCTGATGACCCAGAGCAGACTGCGTGAGGGTCTCAGCATGTCCTGGAAACCCGACAACCCCGAGGGTCTTGTCCTTGGCCCTTTGCTCTTTGGCTCCAGGAATAGAGTTCTATGCACGGGGGTCTGGCAGTTGGGGGATGTCCCCTAAGTGGCCTCAGGTTTTCTAGCCTTTTGTGGGTCACACTTATTTTTCATTGAAATTAGTGAATTAGTGATTTGAGCCCCTCTCTGGTGGGACAGTGGGACACC
>JAJEJO010002545.1:285790-376316 GCA_020662805.1 Glaucomys volans
GAGACTGGCCTTGAACTTATGATCCTCCTGCCTCAGCCTCCTGCTTCCTTGGGTTTACAGGCGTGCGCCACAGTGCCCGGCGGTGATGAAATTCTTGTAGTTAATTTTGAAGATAAAAAATGTAAGAAAGCGTAACCATAATTATTCTTGGAGTGACCCTCTGTCTTGATTGTGTGTCTGTCTTATGGTCCAGGCTACTTATTAGTAGTGTCCTCTGCCCTTCTCAAAAATATCATGGTTTAAATGGCAAGTTGAAGGACCACCCTAACTATTCTGAATATTTGAAAGCATTCCTCTTAGTAAAGTACAACACATTGTGCCCTGACGCTCTTCCGGGCACTGTGTCCCATGCTTCCTGCCCGTCATCTCCTTCCACCATCTGAATAGCTTCAGATGGTGGATTTTCTTCATTTTGTGGAGTTGCCAAGAAGTTGAGCGGTTCCCTCAAGTTCACACAATGGCAAACAGCATAGTCTGGCTTTGAACTGTGTCCTGTCAAATGAGCGGTGGCGGCATACCTGGGTCTGCCTGAGCACTGGGTTGGCGGGCAGGGGCCTGGCGGGGCCGCTGGGTGCCCGCGGGGCCTGGTGGAGGGGTGGAAGCACTCGCCGAGTAGACTGGGGCTGCGGGACGGGAAGGGCATTGAGGGGTCTGCTGATGTCCACATTCTGACCCTGCAGAGATCAAAGAACCATGAGGAAATGGGTTCAAGGACGTCCATGGTCCCGAGGGAAGGGCAGCACCAGCCCACCTGCTGCAGCTGAAGGGGCGGCCCAGGGCGTCCACGGGAAGAAGGAGCACCTCGAGTCACTTCAGAATTCTAACAGAAGTGCATCCCCCCACCCTGCCAATCTGGAGTGGAGGAATCTGTGTTTTATTTAGATTTTTGAAAACTGATTTAATTAGTAAATAGGTGCGGAACACCAAGAGTGAAGACCCGGATCTCCAGGAAATGACAAAGGAGTGTGAAGCAAGACAGCCTGGCCTGGCAGGCTCAAGACCACTGAGAAAACAGACAGCCAACCCAGCCCTCAGAACATGAGCCAGGGGCTGCTCTGGACCCTTGTCCTGTGGTTCTCTGTGTTCAGCGACACATCAGAATAGGCACAGCGGGTCCTGTACTCCGTGCCCCGCCCTTTCCTCCACCCCTCTCTCCCCTTCTCTCTTTGAAAAACTGGCTGTATTGAGGTGTGATTGACATGTGGTTGCTGTGCATACTCAACGTGCAGGGTTTGGTGACTGCTGACCTAGGCTGACACCCACAGGGCCATCAGGACAAGCACAACCACGGAGCTGTCACCCGAGGAGCTTCCTTGTCCTTCTGGCCTCCCCTACCTCCTCCTCCTGCACCCTGGCCTCTGTGGATATGTGTTCTGTCCCCATGAATCAGTGTGCATTTTGTAGAGATATATACACACATAAATGGGATCTTTTGTGTGGTTCTTTCACTCAGAATAATTGAGATTCACCCACAACATTGTCGATGTCAGTGGTCAATTCCTTCTAACCACTGAGTGCTGCTCCGGGCTGTAAATATGGCGCACCTGCTCCTAACTCCCCTGTTGATGGACGTTTGGGTCGTTTCAAGTTTGGGGCTCTTAAAGCGAAGCTATGCTTTGCTGTTCTAGAATAAACCATTCTTGCTCATGACCCCAGGGCTGGGAGGAATGAGGGACCCTAATGAAACCCTACACTCTAATTTCTGGATCAAGGGAGACAAAACGATATATTGCCTACTGAATATGAGATGATGATTTTTTCCATCATTTATCATTTCTTGACATCAATCTTGTTCCCTGTTAAAATTTGAATTCTTGCATGGGATGAGTTCAACATTCAAGAATTCTTACAGACACATTGAAAACACTTAGTGGGAAAAACCTAAGCATGAGAATGAACTCGGGTGGTAATTTGGTGGGGTCGGTGGGGTGGCAGAGAAGCAAAGCCACAGCAGGGAACCAGGAGGTGCTCCCGCCGAGGGCTCTCGCTCTGAAGAATGGGCCAGCCGGCTTCCCCAGCTCTGGGCTGCAGCCGAATGGGCAAAACTGAGGCTGAGCGAAGTTCATAGAAATATTCCAGGAGTTACAGCAGCCGCAGAAGCTCACCAACCCAGGTGGAGGCCTCTGGAGACTGCAGGAGGGTCCCAGGGACAGGAGCCTGCTTGGGCCAGCCTGTGATTGGAGGGGTTGTGGCTTGTGGTATACCACACATGACGTCACATCTCAGCAGGATCTAGGACTTCCATGGAGTCACCATGGGCCTCCTCCAGGCCCACCACCACAGGGACCCTGACTTGGCCAGCCCTCATGGGCCTGAATGTGAGGACTGTCTCCTTGGAAGCAGCTAGGACCCCATCCCCAATCAATCTTGTACTGCAAACCCCATGTCTTCACAGGCTCACCGAGTCCCCATCCCTGTCCAATGCTCACCTTTGGTATGTTGGAATATGGTGGCCTGCTTGATGGGCCCTTCCCAAGGTGGGTGAGGTGAGCCTGGGTGGGCTGGGAGCCGCTGGGTGGCCGGGAGGGTCGCACACACCTGCAAGGCAATCAGACCTGCTAGCCACAGCCGTTTCCTTCTCCTCGGCGTCCCTTATCTTGGTGCATAGTGATACTCAGAATATCACTTACTTATTTTAACTTGGTGTGGCAAACATGCAAAAGATTAAAAAATAAATGTTGACCTTCTTTCCTCCAGAGCCACTATTCTGTCAATTAGTTCCTGCTCCTTATAGATGCAGCTCCGAGGTGCCCAGGAGGTGTTGGTAAGAAGCTGGAGCCGCAGCAACGACGGCTTTGAATGTGCTCGGGCCCAAAGCCACCACGTCTGGTGGAAACACCTCTGGGTGCCCAGGTGTGGTCACACCTCCTGACGTAAGGGCGGGAGGGAACCCAGCCTCGCACTTCCCCAGCACCTGCTCAGCCCCACAACCAGCAGCAGACGGTTCAAAAGGAGTGCCACACGCAGCTGCCCCTAGTCTGTCCCTTCTTTTCTAAGGACAGGGCCAGGAGGAGGAGCTTGCTCTGCGCTCCTTTAGCCAGCCCCTCGGAACGGCACGGCCGCCCAGAGCACCTCAGCTTCTCGATGGTGGTCTTCTTGTTTGTAAACAGCAATCGTATCAAGGTCCTCCTCTTGAGATAAACCACAAGTCCAGCAGCGAGTAGACACAGCACGGTCACCAGAGCGCCTATGGTCAAGCCTCGGTGATCTGAAACAACACATGGGCCCGAGAGGCACGGTTACAGTGACACATGGGAGGTGTCAGCCTGTGACACTGTCGGCAGAAGAGACAGACTGGGCTGAGTGGGCCCCGAATGACGTCCTCACAAACTAGTTTCACTCCAAAGGTCGTGTCTGAGGTTCAACCCCTCAAGGCAGCAGCAGGGAGATCCGTGGAAGCCATGGGACATCCCAGGCTGCGCAGCGGCACTCGGGGCTCCTTCTCTCAGGCCTTAGTGTTGGCGTCTTTTTTCTTGTATTATTTTTATAATGAGACTTTTAATGTCTAGACATCTCAAATTAGTGAAAAGAGAAAAAGGAAAACCATAGCTTGAATGAAAGGCCCCTGGGCTTTGTTCTGCCGTGCTGGGGACTCACAAGGCAGCCCTTTGATGGAGAACCCTTTCTCCCAGGGAGACTGCTTCTTTTCTCTTCAGAGACATCACCTGTGTGTGTAGGTCAAGGGTGGGGAGGGGGGAGCATTGAACCCAGGTTGGGTTTTGACGGCAGCTGCAGTCCCCCCAGCCCTCTGGGGAGACGGAGACCTGCAGTGTGTGGATTGAGAGGTTTATTTTCAATGTCCCCTGGACTGTGAATGCCTCGAGGGCAGGCACCCTGATTCACTTGTCTGTTTTTCTGCCAGCAAAGATCAGGGTGTGCTTCACAGAGTAGGTGCACAAGTCCCTTCAGGCTGCTGGTGATGACCAGGAAGGTGACTTCAGTTAGCCAGGCCCTCCCCCAGCCTGGCTGTCCTCCGCACTGAGCACAGCAGCCCCTCTGCCAGGAGATGCTGCCTGCGCCTGACATCGGGGCAGTGCTGGCCCCCTCTCTGCCTGCCTCTGCCACCAGCACCTGTGCTGCCTTCGCCAGCCCCCAGACCTCCGCATGCTCAGTTCCTCCTGCTCCTGCAGGTCTCTTTAGAGACACATCAAGTCCCTGGAGCTTCTCACTGCCCCTGCTGTTCCTGAGCCTCTGGGATGGCTCCCCTCCCATAATGCCCTGCCTTCCCTGAAGAGGCAGCTAGCGTGCCTGTGGTGCTTGCTTAATGCTTCTCCAGGACCTGCACGGTGGCTGGCAGGGGCAGGGCTTGCTGAACAGTGACTGAGCCCAGGCCATGAGCAGCGGGGACACACTCGCTCACATCGGCTCCCCTGGGAACATGTTTGAGGGGAGGTGCTTACAATGACCTTCTTTTTACAAACTGACAGCAATGGGGGTTGGGGGGGAGGTGGCTCTGCAGGGATCTCACCTTCACACCCTAAGTAGGGGCAACAGAGAGTGAGGCATCTCTGTGGGTTTGACTTTTTGGAACCCCTAAACCCTGAGTGCATTGGTCACACGTGCCCAGAGGCATGGAGCTGCCTTCTCCAGCCCCTCTGAACACCACCAGTCACACTGATCGGAGACAGCATGGGTGGCAGCATCCTTGATGGACTAAAATATAAACCTTGCTATTTTTTACAAAAAAAAGCTTGAAGTCCTGCTAAGGTATTAAGTGGCACCAAGAGGCCAGTTGTCATCAAGGCTGAGAGGTCACTGAGGGAAGGGGATGCCAGATTGGCCGCACTGCATTGGAGGTGGGATGAGGGCAAGACTGTCTGGTCCTTCTTCTACTCACCCAGGGCCTGAGGCTCATTCTTTTTTAAGGGAGGGAGACCAGCCCCTCACTGCCCTTCCTCTGCTGCTCGTGCAGATATGCCAGGGACATTGGCCTCCCCTCCCGGGTCTGCCTGGCCCTGCAGAGCCCTGTTGTGTCTGTTGTCATGGAAACGATGGCAAAGCCACACTTTCAACACTGCCAGTCACAGCAGGCCTTGGGGATGCGTGACCTCCCCTCTGGCAGCATTGGTCACGGTCTAAGCATCATGGAGGCTCAGGGGAGTGTCAAGAGGGCCATGTAGCCCATCCCATCCCCGCTGCCTGCCTGGCTCCCCAGCTGCACACCTGCCTGGTGCTTGGCCTCTTTTTTCCTGGTTTCTTTCATTTTAAAAGGGACATTCTCAGACTTGTCCCTGAATTGCCCCCAGGAATCCAGAGAAAACAGCACCATAGCAGGAGACCATTTGAAAAGGTGGCTGAGGAGAAATGAAGGAAGGGTTCAGGCCCAGAGGCTATCAGGAGCCTCTTTGGGGACACACTTGGGTCTCAATCTTAGCTGGGTGACCCTGGGCAAGTTACTTCACTTCTCTAAGCCTCAGGCCCTATATCCAATCATAATGCCTGCTTCGGAGTTGTCCAAGGAGCAGGTGACATCCAGCGTGTGAAGGGCTTGCTGGCGCTGAGCACACCTACTCCATGGGGACAGCGGCCGCTGCTCCTCTGCTACCGTTAGTAGGAGAAGGCTTCTTCCCGGCCAGTGCACTGAGGCTGGCCTCGCAGAGCCTTCAGGGCAGCAGACGAAGTCCATGCCCACTTGGCAGCTTGCTGTAGACCCCGCCTTCACTGAGCAAAGTGTCACAGACCAGGGGACCAGCAAACCCAACCACTTCACCAATCAGGGAGCCAGGAGCCTCAGGAAAGTTCGGGTGAGAACATGGCTGCGCTGGGAACTGGGAGAGGCCTCAGGCTCTGTCCAGTCACATCTGCACCCACACTGACTGCCCACTGGCTGTCTCTGCCCCCGGGGCTCAGCATCTATCCCCTGGGACACAGGGACCTCACTGACCTGCTTGCCGAATGGGGCCGCTGTCAGTGCTTCCTCCAAAGCCAAACTTGTCGCAGAAGGGGGGTGCCCAGTGGGCCTCGCAGTGACAGTTCTTCCTGTTGTTGCACACCTTGGGGCAGCGGGGAGAAGACACCGCAGGCAGCAGCGTTAGGGCGCCCCCTCCGCGGGGCTGTGCTACATGCTTGAGCCCTAATTGAGCACCACAGCCAAAGCAAGGGCTCTTCTCGCTCTCCCCATCCTTCTTAATTTTGGGAGACCCTCATTATCAGGCTGTGATGAGAAACCCTCTCAGCAGTAACGGGGGGCCTGCTCAGGGCCCCGGAACCAGTCACTGCCAGGGCCTTGCGAGACCCAGCAACCTCCTGGCATGGTCCTCCTCCTCCAGGCAGGAGGCCCGGGAGGCTGCAGGCTGGAGTGCTGAGGCAGCCCCGAGCAGGCCCTCTAGGTCCTGATGGTGGCTCCCAGCACTGGTGGGACTCACTGTTGCTATTTATATAATTTGCTGAACTAGCACACAAACCAATGGCACTTGACCCTGAAGGCCAGAGGTCCTTGTTTCTAGGTGGTTTGGGGACGCTGAGCCAAGGTGAATCACTAAAAGGCATCTGACAACTTCGCAGCGTGTGGGCCAAGGGCAGAGTGACCGGGGGAAGCTGGGACAAGAAGCCCTGAGTTCTCAGTTGGCCGGGGAGTGTCCCACTCTCCCCTGCACTTAAGGAAACAGACTGTGAATTGCAGATGGTGACCTTCCAGGTGGTTTAGTCACAGAGGTGACACCTGAACAACATCAGCAAACCAACCCTAAAGTCCCTCTGCCAAAAAAATATGGGTGCCGAGTACACACAGTATTTCAAAGCAAAATAAAACGTTTGGAGTGTCTCCTGTGAGGGTCCCCGCGTTAGCTGACTCCGATGGATTCGACACGGGCAGTCACTTTTTTGATGAAATCCCCCACCCACTGCTTCAAATATGAAGACCGACAGTGCAGATGGCCAGTGATGAGTTGGAAACATATATGGGCTAAAAGCAGGACTGACTAGCCTGGGGCGTTGCCCGAGCTGACTGTGTCTCGGCTGCTCCTCGCAGGGGCTGCCGCCAACCAACCACCCGGGAGATTCACGTGCTGCCCTGGAGGGTCCCTGCAGTTCCCTGTGGGCCCCACCCATTTTGCAGCTTATGGCAGAGAAATCACAGTCCTGACACCCCGCTTGGTGGGGCGACTGGTGAGCCTGGCTTCATCAGGGAGGGACTGTGGCCATGTCCTCATCACCAGATCATGGCGAGCTGGTCCCGAAAATGTGGGCCTTTCCTCTCCATTTACGTGTGAGGTGCCAGGGATGTTGGGAAGGGAGGCTTCAGCCCCCACCCTGGCTGCTGACCGGCCAGGTTTCTGTGGACACATCAACCCCCCACGTACATCTAGAATCATCAGTAAAATGAAAGGAGGGACTAGCTCGCCTCTCGCAGCCAATAGAGGGAGATCTACGACCAGCGAAGTCACGCTCTGAGCTGCGCTGCGAGCCAGCTAAGCAGCAGCAGCAAGCCCAGGAGGAGCAGCCTGCGCCATCCACCGTGGCCGGGGCTCGGCGTGAGCTCACCAAGACCCCACAGTGCCACTCTGGAGTCACTGGACGTGTCTGGAGGTTCAGACACAGGAGGTAGAATGTGATTTCTGCAGGAAGGTTTCAGGAAAACAAATGAGCCCCTGGCAGGCCGATCAGGATGACTGTGGTTCCCCTGGAAACGAGCAAACCCATCAGGAGGAAAGGACCACACCCTCAACAGGCCCCTTCTCCCCCAAGCTCCTCCAAACTACCACAGCCTGTTGTGGTGGGGACTGGCCCTGTGGGCTTCAGCCCGAGGTCACCATGCTGGAGCCTTGGCTTTAATCCCTCTGGAAGAACTTCCGTCTAGACACCATTGGGAGCGATGGGTGAAGACGGACAGCTGGGCTTGAAATGCTAATGCGAGGCCCCCACCAGCAAGGTGAGCTTTAAGATGACTTTGAAGATGACAAATCCTCAAAATCACAGAATGCTAATTTAAAAGATAATGACCACTCAGCCTGATTTTCTCTGTGAAATGAAGATGACATTTCTTCTGCTACGTAAAGGTCAAAGAAAATTAACGTCTTTAGAGGAAAATATGGAGAAGACGCTGGCTGCTCTGTTCTTAAGAAGCTGAGGGTTGCAAGAGCCTTGAGGAAGAATGACTTCTGGCTCGGCTCCCCGGGGCTGGTGGTGGGCTGGGGGCGCGGCAGGCAGCCTACTTACCCCTCGGCCGTGGCATCGCAGCGCACAGTCTTGCACCCCGAAGACGCTGATGTTCTGACACCGCCGGTTGAGGCAGATCTGCAGGAGGAAACACAGCAAGCGCCTCGGAACTGCTGTCCCCTCCCCATGGCAGAGAAGGCAGAGGATGCTTGGAGAAGCCCCCCTTTCAGGTACCACTGTGGCACTTTGCATTTGCCACGTGGACACGCTCCTGCTGTCTAACTCCAAACTCAGCACTTTGCAAGACCAAGTCCAATGATCGAATTCCACACTCATGAATCCTCTTACGCTTCACGGCGTTTAGAATGGCTTCAGTGCCCCCTGACATCGTAACTGATTTTCTCATGACTTTTGTTCAGGGACTGTGATGAAACCTACATATTATAGCACTTTTTCTCCATTGAACAACACAGGAGAGGGTGAGATGGGTTAGTCCTGACCCCGGGGCCTGGGAAAACTCCAAGAATTCTGGGTCCAAGAATCTTCAAAGAGGGACACCGAAACAGGGGAACATTTTCAAAATTCCAGCTGACAAGTCGCATCGTCATGACACAAACCACCAACAGAAACGTCTGGCAGAGGGAACCAGGAGCCTCTGTGTCTACCCGGCATTGCAGAGGCAGGGATTTGCCTGCACTGACGCTGTGCTGGCTGAGAGACACAGTCTCATCCAAGGTATGTGACCTGCTCCCGACTCCAGGGATCAGGCCCTTTCTCCTCACAAGATGTTACAAATGGTGGGGTCAAAGGGGAAGGGTCTAACATTTGGAATGCAGAAGCATTTTAATTAGGTAGAACCTTCCTATGGGAAGGTCCCCATGTGACCCAACAGCCCATGCAAGGCAGGACAAAGGTTCTTCCAAGCAAGTGCCCACCCGTGCACATCTGAGGGATGGGTGGACCCTGGCCAACAGACCGTCACATTCCAGCTGATAAACACACTGCACCCTGCCAGAATGCAGTACATAGGTGCTGCTGGCCTCCTGATCCCAGGGACACGGCCAAATACGTCCCGAAGGTAAGCAGAGTCCCTTTGAGACTCTGAGAGGGCTTTGAGAGTTCTGGCACTCCTGTCTCTGGCTGCTCAGCTGTATTTAGAAACTGGTGTCACTGTGATGTCTGGGCCTGCATGGACGCTGACAAGGCCATGGAGACATGTGGGATATGCGGCCTGCCTCATGTACTGTCCCATCTCAAGGAAAGAGCACAGTGGCAGCGGGAGCGTGGGGAGGGGGCGTGACTGCAGGCCAGCTTCTCAAGGGACACAGTCTGCATCTGTCCTTTCTTTCCTGTGACCTCCATGCTAGTGAGAGAGTCCAAATCACGCTGAAAATGTGCCTAAAAAAAAGCATTTGGGAGTTGATTCATCGTTTTCCTAAAACATTTGGTTGACTTCCTATCATTTAGTCCAATGAGAAAATTTGGTAAAAAAATAAAAAATCAGAACATGTGCCAGAACATGAAAATCTCAACTTATTTTTTCCTTTAAAAAACTGATTTTATTTCTGTATGTTAGGATATCTGTTGTTAGGATAATAAAACTGATTTTATTTCTGTATGTTAGGATATCTGTGGCTACCTTTCCCTGTTGTCTGCCAGGACGCGTCTCTGGCTCTCAGCTCCTCTCTTACCCTCCTATTCTGCTCTCTGTGCGGACTCTGAACATACACCCGACTTCCCATTCTCTCCAGGTGAGCAGAGTCCCCGAATCTTGTGCCAAAAACCAAAACCACATTTCCCAGAGCAATACGCTACCCACCATATTTCTTTCCAGAGTTATTTCTTTTTTCTAAACTCATGACATCCTGGGGGGTAGAAACGACTTATTGACACTAAAGGGCCAAAAAGACGAGCTGGATTTTTCCCCAAATCTGTACCTCAATGGCCAGGCTGGGATCTAGATTTACTGACTCTTTCTTATAGGCACAAAGAACTGGATTCTGGAGACCACATTCTGAGAAGTGGCTTTGGGGAAACACGCCGACCTCATGCCGTTCCTGAACAGGCCATCTTTCAACGGGCCCTGTTCCAGACTCACATTCATGATGCAAGTGAGAATTTGGGTCTTACTTTTCCCTCTGCACACTTTGTCCCAGCAAGCACAAGCCCTGGGTCCGGCATGTCGTCACCCAAGTACACATGGGTCCCCCGGCACAGAATCCGACCTCCTTCCTGCAGCGGGATATTTGTTTCTATGGAAACAGCATTGGTACCAATGACTGGTCGGCTGGCGCCTCCTTGACACTGGATTTTCCCACATTTAGCATCTCTGGAAGAGAAAGAAGAGAAAGGCTCAGAGAGGAGCAGTGTGGAAGCAACCCCAAGCCACAGGGAAGGCACAGTGACCACCTCATCGGGACGCACCCATTCCTTACCTCATGTCGCACTTGGCGAAGGAGCTCTTGGAGTCCTTGCCGCAGTTGCCGTAGGGATCACCTGCGGAATTGACTCTCTCAAAGCAGATCCTGGGGGCAGGTTTGGCACCTGGAATAGAAGCACAACAGCACCTTTGTTTCCAGCAAGTGTTTCTGGTTTTCTCTGAGCAGCACTAGGCTTGGGGTGAAGGGGAGACGTGTTCTGTGTTCAGAGAAATGGCGCCCAGCACCCTGGCTGGCTCCTTGGGAGCTGGCTGGTGAGAGCCTGAGGTCAGCAGCTAGCACCCACTTGGCTCAGCTCACCACAGAGACAAGGTTTCATGGATCACTGTTCTTGAGGCCTGCTGTCCAGGGCCCAGGGCACGCGCAGCCTCTCAAGGGATGAGGCCTGGCTGTGCAGCCAGATTGGATCCAGAGCAGGAGGGAGTTGGTGGTTGGCTGCAGAGAAGGGGAAGATTGCTCTCTTTAGCAACATCCCACACAATTCCGGTGAGAGAATGCAAGCCAGGCCAGGCTCCAAAGAGTCATGATGACTAACGTGGGAGTGATGAGAGAGAGAATGGGAACAAATGAGCAAAGCAGCGATTCTGAACGATACTTTCAGTCCAGAGAGCTTCCTACGGGAGCAAGCACTGGCTTCAATTAGTGCCTATTCTTTGCAAGGCAGAGAATGCTCTCGGAGGCCACGGAGTCATAAACCCTGGTAGTCATTGTGCACAGCATGACAGCCCCCGCAGAGAGGGTCAGGGCAGCTGGAGAGCTCAGGAAGTGGCCCTTCTTAGCTATCTCGCAGCCAGGGAAGGAGACAGCGCCTAACTGGAGACTGCAGTGCCATCGCTTCGCAGATCTCCCGAACCCTGGGCAGTGCTCTCGTTGGAGACAAGGAGGAAGCGGGAAACAGCGCACCTTCTCCCCCATGGCGTCCTCTTTGGCCACCTTTTCTCTCATCAATTCCAACCACTGGGTACCAATTTCCGGGAACCCTTATCCGCCCTTTGCCCTTCTCTGCTCCCCACTCTGGGATGTTCTACTGGCCCTCCAAGGTGACAGTAGAGTTTAGATTCTGATTGGACGATGGGCAAGGCTGGCCCTCCTCCCTAAACACATTCATGGTTCTTTAACATCTGCCTGTTTCTTCCTCCTCGGCTGCTGCCAAGCACAATTGTTTTATAGAACCAACAGCCCAACACAAACTGCCCTGCCCCTGGACCTCTGCACTGGGCTCCCCAGGCCACACCCTTCACTTTCCCATTCTTTAATTTTTAAGAGCCATTTGACAGAGGCCTCCCCAAACTCATATTTTTGCAGGGGGGCTACTGGGGATTGAACCCAGGGATACTCTACCACTGATCCACATCCCCAACCCCTTTTTATTTTATTATTTTGAGACAGGAACTCACTAAGTTACCTAGGGCCTCGTCAAGTTCCTGAGGCTGGCTCTGAACTTGCTATCCTCTTGCCTTGGCCTCCTGAGCCGCTGGGATACCAAACTCCTTCTTAAGGGGCACCAGCCCAAACTGGACACAATTCTGCCAGGGAAAGGGCAAGGGGTCAGCCCTTCTACCTTCCTTTTCCTGCCCACGTGGGTGCACCTCTGACCTCCTCGGCTTCAGCCTGGCACACCTCAGGCTCTTCCTCATTCTGCCGTCTAATTTTTTGTTTCCGTCTCCCTCTTGAAGAGGGAGAGAGGTGGAAGGCGAGTCTCAGCGTAGAACTTGTACCTTGTACTTAGCTTCATCCCATTGGATGGCACCTTTGATCAAAGAGCTTGGCTCTTTGTGGCTCGGGTGGACCGTGCGGCCCGTGGCACCTGGCTGTGGGCGTCGTGGCAGTGGCTGTGCTTTGCAGGGACCCCCGTGCCTCTGGCTGGCCGGTCAGTCTGCCTCCCTTCCATCCATCCCACCTTCTTTCCTTCCTCACTGCCCTCCTTCCACCCCCTGTGCTGCAGACTTGGACCACACACAGGTATTGAGTCAGCACTTCCCGGCTTCCAGACACCAGGGCCATGGGGTGACCCAAGTGGGCAATACTGTCTGCTTAGACGCTGCAACAAGAAAGAGAAAGCAGTAATGAAGTCTGGTGGCGAGGTGCTATGGGCGGGGGAGCTGAGTTTTAAAGAAATATTGGTCAGGATAAACCTCTTGAAGAAGAGGCTCTGAGCTGACTCCCACCACTCAGTCCTGCAGCGCGGGCCTCATTCCATCACACAGTAGGGAAGCCTGGGAAGGTGGTGGAAAGTGCAGCCTGACCTCACGGGGCTGTTGGGGGCGCCGGCTAAGGCCGGCTGGGCCCTGCCCTCCAGCCACGGTGATGGAGGTCTCCTGGGGCACCGCACTGGGTCTCAGGGTAGAGAGCAGAATAAGTCTGCCCTGTAGCCCAAGCGGAGCCAGGTTCAGTGATATGGGAGGCACCTGCTTGTTGCCACCTGCCGAAGGGCTGAAGAAACGGGGCAGGAAATGGCCAGTCCTTCTTTCCCACTTCATAAGACCACACAAGGAAGGCCAGGAGCTTCTGGTGGACACGGGGCGAGTTGGTGCCACTCTGCCCACAACTCCCTGCCGTCTTGAACTCATGTGGATTCTGTCTCTCTTGTGATTATAGTTTCTCTCATGGGAACTGCAAAGACAATGGGGGTGCCTGAAGATTGTGAGTGAGCAGGTGACTTGGGAAATGAGGGGGGACGCTTTTGGGAGCCCTGGAGTTGGGCACCTGCTCTGCACAGTGGCCTCTGTTGTAAGCTGTGAACCAGCCATCGAAACTTCAGTCAGAGCGCAGGGACCTGCCCGCACCGTTTCCTCCCAGCTGCCTCTGCGGGTGAGGCCCTCGCTGCTCTGAGGCCTGCTGCCTTCTGGGAGCCTCACGGCATGGGCCTCCAGAGCCCCGTCTTTCTGAGTGGGCACCAAGTGTCCTTTAGAAAGAGATGCCTGAGTTTATTCCACTGGGAACAAAGATCGTCCCTCTGGTGGGTTCCCTCTTTATCGTAGCAAACACTTCAAGTGAAAGCCACATCTTGGGTCATCGACATGCCGTCTGTGGGCACCCACTGGTAGGAATTGCACTGGGAATGACACACAGTATCTTCAGTCCTGGTAACCACCCTGTGAAAGTCCACTTGCCCTCATGTCACAGATTTTAACACCAAGGCTCAGAGTTTAAGTCCCCTGCTGGAGATCACTACAGACATGACCAAGGCGGGCTTGCTCATGGATCCAGAGCCCAAAGAATGATATTTCCACCCAGCTGCAGTCTGTGCTCCTCCCTCTTAGAACCCCTTGGTTACCAACAGACCCCTGTTGTCCCTTCCTCTGCAGGATGCAAACATGCCCTGAGATGCCCCCTGATGCAAGACTGGGCTCCAGCTCCACCAAATCCTTTCCAAAGAATAACTGAACAGGCCACAGTGCCAGTCACTCCGCGCTGAACTTAACTGGATAGTCGATCCTGTGAGTCTGAGAATGCCCAGTGGACCTTTCCCTCCAAGAGGAGGGCTTTGGAGATAGTTTTATGCCTACTGATTTGGGAAAAAAGAAATCTTGACTAGGATGGCTTGGAAACTTCTAGAAGAGAAGTCAGTTTCTAAAGTAACAAAACTGGTTGGAATTTGGCCAGGAAAACTCATTCCCTCTGGGGTGGGTTTGTCCAGGGTCTTGAACAATGCAGGATTCTAAACTCCCAAGAAAGCAAGAAGGTCTCTTCAAGAGTTTTATTCCTTTGATCTGTCACCCAGAACATGAGGGCGTAGGAGATGCCACGTCACAGTTTACTGTTGATGAATGGCCAGGGCATGTCGTTGCTGGCGGGGCACCACAATAACGCAGCTCACCGCTATGAGAAAGCCTGTCCTCGTCCACTCGGGCGGTGGTGCCTGCCCTGGGGTCTCCAGACTGGGAAGAGAAATCCCCAATTTGAAACAAACGTCTTTGAAGACCAAGAGTTCAAAACAAATCAAGCTTATAAGGCCTAAGCACTGAGGACTTGGTCTAGCTCACAACCCGCCCCTGCTGCCCTACTTCTGATATTAGCTTGTAGGATGGTGCCAGGAGGGTTCTGGGTCACCTGGGGACAATGAGGTCCCTGCTTGAGTGCTCCAGCATGCCCCTCCCAGGGTGGAAGCCCTGCTTACAGGAGAGTTTATGCAGTGGGAGGGGTCTCCTCTGGTGACTTGGGGCAACGGCAGGGTTCACAACAATGAGTTGTGCTGTAGTAGGCATGAGATTGTCTGACAGCTGGTTGTGCAAATGCCTCTCCCATGCCCCTTCTTCTAGGAGCAAAGACAGGGAATCCATCTTGCATGGTTCAGATGGAGTTCACTTTCCCATCCAAGCCAGAGGGGTAAACTGAGACCCAAATTTGCCTAATCAGAGAGGTTCATCTCACAGCCTACATGATTGGTCAGTGCTGGGAATGTGGCCAAAGCGGGCAAGTCAGTGTCTTCCCTGGATCTTGGCTGCTGACAAGGGTCCAGGCTGTCGTGTCCTCCAGGGTCCTCCTTGCTGTGGAAGCTGGGCTTGGACTCCCCCTCTCCTCTCCTCTGCAGATGTGACCTCTCCTGTATTTGTTGTGCTTGCTTTTGCCCCTTGGGATGCTCCAAGCCTCCTCAGAGCAGCTGAGTGAGGCAGGAGTGAGGGCAAGGCCACTGGGGCCAGCTTGTCCTGCCTCCAGCCCTCCCAGTGGGGGCCACGTGTGCCCTGCAGTGAAGAGCTTATGCAGATGCCCTGGGAGATGACTGTCTGCTGGGTTATCTTTTTTGAGGCTCTGGATTTTCATGCATTCCTGACATCCAATGCAGTAAGGTCATGAGAAGAGAGACACTTCACTTCCTGGGAAAAGAAATCATTTCCTCCAAGTTGAAGTAAAATAAGAAAACTTATAAGCAGGAACCAAAGTGCTGTGGTTGGGAGCAGAGGCAGCTGGAGCCGCAGAAGAAAATGTCCCAGGAAGTGGATGCAAAGGTGCCAACCCCCAGCCAGCCTCTGAGGGCCCGGGCTCTCCTGACCTTGATCCCTTAGAGTGGAGACGGGTCCCCCAGAGCCACGCTGCTGGCTGCTGTGTGTGACTGTCAGCTGGCATTTCTTAGAGGCAGAATGATCAATAATTTGTGAGTGTGAATGGCTTCTGTCCACTCGCAAGACATTACAGAGGCACGTACTTGGGTTCAAAGTCGCTGCACTTGAAAGTGCCTGACTTCAAACCTCGACGAAGACGAGATTTTAGGTCTCTCTTAGAAAGCGTTTTCTTATCGCTTCTATGTTACATAAATTTCATGTCTTTGAGTTCTTAATAATGGAACACTGAGATGTTTTGCCATTAGCAGGAGATAAAATTTAGCCTTTCAGAGGGAATTTTGACAGCATGCTGTATTTTATAATTATGTCAGAAGTGATAGATTTTTAATTACCAGTTTCATCTTCAGAGTGATATGACTTATGTTTGTAATTGTGGTTTGGAAGTTCCCAATGTCATTATGTCTTTTGAAGGGGCCATGACGGCATCTCAAATGAAGCCCACAATTTACTCAGTCTAATCTTTTACTTAAAATGATTCTATTATGCAAATGGACTTCTCCAGCTCAGTCAATCAGCTCCTCCTGCCTACCGCTCATCACCCCTGTCACTCACATCCATGGACGACAACTGGAGACCCTTCTCCCTGTCTCTCTTCTGCAGAGTGGCTTTGGCATTCATCAGGAAATGAGTCCACGGGGATGCATTTGATCATTTCCTTCTTATGCACTGGGATAAAAGGAAGGCTTTCTCGATTCCTCTTGGCAAAAACATTTTTCTTTCCCGTCTGTAGTCACCAGCATTGTAAATGATCAGTGAATGCACGGCCCCAGGTGGGTTTAGTAATCCAAACTCATTTAAACCAGCCTTGCAGATAAACACGGAGTGTTTACTAGCCCATAAAAATCGTCTGGCCGGCTCACACTGCATAAATCAAACGACACTAGATTCTGGTAAGCGATAAAACAGATAACACTACGTATTTCAGGACTTCCCCAAGGCAGATTGTTTGTGGCTCTAGGCTCGCAGTTATCATGGAATTATCTGCGAGATTGGTTGCTGAGTCCCGTTCTCAGTCTCCATGCTAGGGCTCTGATAAACAACATCACAAAAGTAAATTTGCTGCTTAAAGAAACATATCCAGCCATATTTCAGCGGGGAGGAAGGTCGTATCACAATGACAATCTTTGTGGATATTCATACTAAGCTAGACAAAGAGAGCTAAACCAAGGGGTGCTGTTTGAACTACAGATAACATTCATGTCTTTGAAACCAACAGATGAAGTCTCGAGATGCAAGACTTGTGGGAGAAAAATTGATGAGAAAAAACAATTAAGCCGCCAGCCAACAGGAAAATTATCAACAGTATCAATGAGAGCCATTGAAAAATAAATTAGTGAATAAAAAAATCCAAAAGGTATTCTGAAAGCATATCACTTTGCCAGTTAGGAATTGAAGGCATATGTTTTGAATTTTCTATCATTTCATTTGCAGAAAGGTTTGGAAGGAGGATGATTGTATTGAAATATAATGCTGGACTGAGAAAAGCCCATTTCAAAAGGAAGGAAGGGCTGCATCCGGTCAGCATTTGGGTAGCCAGCTCTGGAGCAGGAGTAATGGACTTCCTGGACATGCCTGGAGAAATCAGGGTGACTCAACAAGTTGGCCAGGTCACCAGGGTGTGAGAGGCATGGCCATCAGGCAAGGACCCAATGGATCCTGGGCTCTGAATTATTGTGCTTCCTAGGGGCCTCTAATGGCCCCAGGGCCAACATGGTCCGGTCCTGGGACCTTCATTAACAGTGGGGCAACAGACCTGCCATTGCATTCTCCACAATAAGCCCCTTTCGCCATCAGGAAAAGCTAATTCAAACCAACCTCTGAGGCAATACATTTCAATGCTCTCAACCCAGGACATCTGGCTGGCCAGGGGCCCGGCTGAGGAAGTCACCCCTGCCCCCAGGACTGCATCTGCCCAGGATCAGTGCTTCCCGAGAGGACACTGGGATGGAGTCACATCCTGACTCCACTCCAGGGCTGAGCACAGCACACAGGGGCTGTGGGAAGCATGGCCCTCTGGCAACATCAGGGCTGTTGAGTCAGCATCTCACACAGAGCAGACGTCAGTAAATAGTTCACGAGTGAGAGAACGGGGTGGCGGGCGAGGACCTCTGCTCTCCAAGTCGCAGCTGGAGCTCTGCACAAAGGGAGCCACATGCACTTCCCCAGATCAGTCCCACTGACCCCATGCATGTCCACCTCTCCTACTCTGGAGGCCGCAAACACCCTTCCTCTTCCACTCTGGCACCTCACCCAGAAAGACTCCTAGATGGCTGCTCTCCTTTACCCAATGGGTCTTTCTTATTTTTAAAAATATTTTTTAATTGAGGGTGGACACAATATCTTTATTTATTTATTTTTATGTGGTCCTTTGGATAGAACCCAGTACCTTGCGTGTGTGAGGCAAGTGCTCTGCCACTGAGCTATGGCCCCAGCCCACACTAAATGGATCTTGCCCACCATCCTCTTACAACCCTTTTCGTGAGCTCCAAGGACTTGAGCATCTTGCTCACGAGTCTGTAAATAAGTTCCACCTTATTTACAGGGTTTAGAGGCACCAGGTGCTGTGCATCGGGAATCATCCTACAATGTATGACACAGACCAGGCTATGGGTTAGGGTTAGAGGATACCCCCGGTAAGTAGGGCACTGTCCCCATTTTACAGATGAGGTACAACAAGGGTGAGCAATTGGCTGAAGGCAGCCCTGCTAGTAAGTTATGTGTTCAGTGCCAGTCCTTCCCCCAAATAAGGTCACCCCATCTGAGGGAGGGAGGGAGGGAAGGAAAAGGGAGGTCCGTGGGGATGAAATGGGTAAACCACATGATGTGCACATTTAAACATCACAATAATCTCACTATCATGTATTATTGTAAGCGCTAAAGCAAAGAAAGGTCATTCTAATCTGGAACCTGTGAATATATTACCTTGCATGCCGTAAGAGACCTTGAAGATAAGATTTAGTTAAAAATCTTGAGATGGGGAGATAATCCTGGATGACCTGGTGGACTCAGTGTGATCACAAGAGTCCTTGTACAGTGAGGTGGGAGGGTCAGAGTCAGAGAAAGAAATAAGGCTACAGAAACAGAGGTCAGGGGGACACATTTAAAGATGCTGCACAGGGGCCCTGAAGATGGAAGAGGGGCTGTGAGCCCAGGAATGCCGATGGCCTCTGGGGGCTGGAGGAGGCAGGAAACAGGCTGTCCCCTGGTGGGCTGCCAACATCTTGATCTTAGGATTTCTGATCTCCAGAACTGTAAGGTGATACATTTGGTCACAAGCCACTAAGGTTGCAGGCATTCATTACAGCAGTTACGGAAATTTACATGGTGCCCCTCAATTGGAGACCTGGGCGGCCATGCAGATGTGGCAGGAGAGGGTCACTGTACTTGCAAGAGGGAGTTGAAGGCCCATTCTAAGAAGGCCACACCTGGTGGGGGTCCTCCCTTCTCTCTGCTCTCGTGGGGAGTTTGTTGTACAGAGAAGCGACTGAAGAGGAGCATGAAAGCAGCAGTCACGGGCCTGAGGTAGGTCTGCAGACCGGGTCCCGTGCTGTGTGTGGTGCACTGTGCAATGAACCACTCTTGACAAACCCACCACGGCCAGGATCCCAGCAGGGGGTGGGCAGAAGTGGCAGAGCTGAGTTGAAGGCCTGAGGAAGCCCCTCCTCAGGGAGCGGGTGCAGCTTCCTGGGCAGTCAGCCCTCCATCCTCGCCCTTGGCTGCAAGGATGATGAGTTTAAGCAGTAACCTCTTTGTGCTCACTCCTGAGAAGCTCATCTGTGGGTCAGGCCGCCTGTCTGTCAGCCTGTCTGACTGGCTCCTTCTCTCTACGGCCAGGCAGCTGGGGGAGGATTAGTCTGATGAGATCATAAATACCAGCCTTGGTCACCACGACTCAAGGGCATGTAGCCAGCTGAGTCACACGATGCCGTGGTTCGGAGAGAGCTGTGGAGTTCCATGTGACCTCACTGTGGAAACGGGGCCAGGCGTTACGTCACGCAGGGCACGAAGGAGCGCGCTCTGCTCCAGCCTCCGAGAGCTGCGTGCGCTCTGGCACCGAGCGCTCCTTGGAAGGGAGCGCGGAACGGCCCTCGTAACTCGAGAAGGGAGATTACTGACTGCCGAAGGGCTGGGGCAGATGGCCATGGGTGATGCTTGAGGCTCTGAGGCTCTGAGGCCCTGGCCTGCAGTAGTAGCCACTGTCCCAAAGTGACCTTGCTTGCATAAAAGGTGTCTCAAGTCGCTGAACCATTCAGAGCCCGTGGCCGCGTGGCGTGGGTACAGTGAGGGCCTCTCAGTGTTGGTCACTGCAGCAAGGCGCCCACCTTGCCTGGAGAACCTCACGGCCAGCCTGTGAAGGGGCCAGGGCTGAGGGCGCTCAGGGTCCAAGGACGAAGCGCTAAGGGCCAGGAACGACAGGCCTCATGCCATCTGCCCAGGCACGTCCATGAGGGAAGGTTGCCGTGTCCAGCCTGCTCCTTCTTCAACCTCAGAACTGCCAGTGCAGAGGAGCATCATGCCCAGTTAGGGCTTGGGCTCCATGGTGGGATCTAACACCTGGTGACCTTCTCCAGTTGGTCACTGTTTCCAGGTCACATTAAAAATCTTCCTGCTTAGTCGTCAGTTTCGGCGCCAGTTCCTTCCCTCACAACCCCTGAAGCCAGAACCCCACAGGACAGCCTGACGGAGATCTGGGTCAGTGTCTCTCCAGCTAGAGCTGCTGTCTGAGCATGCTTGGCTTGTGGCCTGAGCCTGGCTGAACACAGTGGCCTTGCCATCGCTGGGCTCTCTGGCCAGGACTGAGGTCGTCTCTGTAGCCAACAGAATGGGAGCGGGCAAGGGCAGGGAGAATTACAAGACCCTCTGAGAAGACACTCCCCACAGGATGCTCAGCTGGGATCCTGAGCTGGAGACAGGCAGCAAATCCCCAGTGGATCCCAGGGTGGGGGCGCCTGTCCCCACGAGGCCCTGGATCTGCACTGCGGGACAGAGCAGGGCAGGACACACACCAGGGTTAGGGCGCAGCCTCTCCGTCTGAGCTTCTGCTTCCTCTTAAAGACCTCGGTCACTCTTTGGGGTGACTGGGTACTGTGGGAGTCACATCCACACACCGGTCACTATGGCAGGGTTCCAATGCCAGCCACATGTCCTTGGGAGGTGGCTTCCACTCTCAGAGTCTGAGCCCTTCCTAAGGGCGTATTGGAGGGTCAGAAAGGACAAAGGGGCTGGGTGCTCCCTGAGGATGCTGCCCTAGGAGGGGTGAACTTGATGATCTCATCTGACTAGGCATGGGCAGCCGTGTCCTGGCCACATGGGTGGCTTCTAGAACACACATCAAGCCCATCACCCTGCCTTCAGACCAAAGGGCATCCCAGGCCCTCACACTCTCGTCTCATGTCCTCTGCGAGGTCTTGGTGCCCAGCTTCCCATCCTGCTGGCCCTTCCACATCATAGGCTCCCTGTCCACATCCAAGTGCTCCCTGTCCTTCCTGGTCACAGGCCCTCTGGTGCACCGAGTCCCACCGGGGCCCTCCCTGTGCAGCCCCTGTGGCCCTCCAGATGCAGTGGCCTCTCCCTGGCATCCTCAGACCTCGGTCGGCACCCTGGTAGAGCATGACGAGGCCTCCCCGCAATCTGAGTGGTGGTGGAAAGTTCTGTCTGTACCATCCTGGAGTCCTGGCTGTCCCATCCCTGTCACCCCATGAAGCACACAGGAGGTGTTCACGCCTCCCTTGCAGCTCCTCGGGTGCAGCTCTGGGCAGTGTCCATTTCACCCACGTTATCTCAGCATGTTCCCAAGCCCTTCCCAGTAGCCAGCTGCCCCCAACAGGTTGGAACCACTGCTTCATGGGTGGTCTCCAGGAGCAAGGACTTATGAACAGGGCACACTTCCCCATGCCCAGCCACATACCTGGTCCCCAGAGTGTGACGCACTGCTGCTCGTGGGTCTGGCAGATGCCGTTGTAGCAGTAGCCATCCACCCCCTGACACGGGTGCCCGTCATGCAGGTACACATTGGCGGGGCAGTGGGGACTGGCTCCTGTGCAGAACTCCGGGAGGTCGCAGGAGTTGCTGGAGCCCCGGCACGAGGTCCCTGCAGGCTTCAGCTGAAAGGAGAGGGTGGCTCAGAGTGTGCACACAGAGGGAAGAGGAAGCAGCCAAGGCAGGCAGAGCAAGGCCATCTTAACACAGCCCACAGGAAGGGCGAGAATTCTGAGCAAGACACTTTTACAGCAGAGAGTCTAGCCCTGGGCTCTGGGCTCACCTCTCTGCCAAAGGGTGGGGGTGGGGGTGGGGGTGGACAATCAAGAGCAGTGTCTTTGCAATGGCAGGCAAGTAATGGGCTGGCACCTGTCACTTGGGGTCACCAGGCAGGAGATTCTTCTCTGGTTGCCAGCACCGTCCCCAGGTCTGAGTTGACATTGGCATGCAAAGTGCTGGCATTTGAGGGCAAGTTGACATAAATGATTCCAAGGGCAAAATCTGAATGGCAAGGTCATCATCACATCATGGAAGTAGTACCCTCCCTTTAGCACTTGAATGGGGAGCAGGGAGAGGTAAAGAGAGGGCCCTGTAAAGGGCATCCAGAAGTCTCTGGATACCCTTGCCTCATCTTTGGTATCCAGAAGTCTCTGGATACCATGCCTCATCTTTTTGCAGTTGGGAAAATGAAGGCTCAGAGTGACTTGTCTGAGGCTATACAGCCAGGGCCCCCCAAGTCCTGGGCTTGGTTTCCTGCATACTCCTCAAAGGCAATCAGATAAGACACCAGTCAACTTCCAGAAGGTCTGGAATCTGAAAGAATGTGCTTCAAGTCATAAATGTGACCCTCCCTCCATCCCTCCCTGTGACCATCCTGAGTCTCACCTGGGCTGGGCTCAGCCCTCTTCCCACCTTCCCCAGCCACCAGCTCCTCTCACCACCAGCAGCTGGGTGGGGGAGAGCCAGCTTCTTACAACATTCCCCACGGTCAACGACCACCAGGAAGGGTACCTTAATGCTGAACGTCAAATGTTATAATGCACTTCTAAATTACCAGGCTCCAGCAGCGAAGCTAGGAGGGAGTTTCTTGTAAGTGGCCTGCCAAGTTCAATTGCTCAATTAACAAGAAATAAGACTCCAGCCTTAGAATCTTTGAATCAAAAGCTCGGGCTTCTATTCTGTGAGATATCAGCTCTGATAACAAGACAGAGGATGGTCAAAACAAATGCCCTCAAGCAGCAAAGATGGCGAGGGCCTAAGACGGACACCCTCAGCTGTGCCAGCCGGGGGGACATGAAGGTCGAGGTGTTGATGTGAAACCTCTGGAACAGCCCACACAGGTTCTTGGCCCACCTGCCAGATGTTCTTGGCGTCAGGCAGACGGACCTGGCGTGAGTCAAGTGGAGGGTGTGTCTGATTCTCCGTGCTTTGGCCTGTCATGGGGCAGGACCCCATGGGCCACTGATCACACACACGTGGAGCACAAGTGCTTTGGTCCTGCTAGGGGGTCAGCTGGTGTATGAACAATCTATCACAGATGATTAGTAATTAAAACCTGCCTGTCCCTGGAAACGTGGAAGATATTGAAAAAAAAGAGATGGCTAATATGCATTTGCTTGAAAAGGAGTGACAGTTCTTACTTCAGAGCGCTGAAACGTCCTTCCCTGTTGCTTGCCCTGCCTTGGATCTGAACCACCAGGCCGATCTGTGACCTTGGGGCCGAAGCCGCTCTGTGAACTCACCTGACAGTCCTCGCAGCAGAGCCCGTGAGCGCACACAGCGTCTGGCTTCAGGGTACAGGTGGTGGCGTTGCAGCAGCGATTTGTACATTCCTGGGGAGGGAATGGAATCTGTTTGACAGGGTCACACAGAGCAACAGCTCTCCTAATGCCACACCCTGAATGACTGCAGGGTTAGGACCTGTGGGCCCAGCTCCTGAACTGCAGCCCTGCCTGAGGCTCAGGTCCCTCTTGTTGGACTGACTGTGTCTGCAAGTCCCTGGCTAAGTCAGTGGCACTCTGGTGCCTTCGTGAGAGGCAAAGTGGCTGGATGGCCAGACAGGAGGCCAGGCTGGACAGCAGTGTGCTGGGCCTTCCAGAGCACCTCCATGTAGGCCTCATGGCAATGAACAGCCGCAGGACCCCCGGAGGACTGGGAAATTACTTATTCAAACACATACATACAATCATTGCTTCTCAAAAATGAACACTTTCAATAGGGCTGGGGATGTAGCTTAGCGCTAGAGCGCTTGCCTAGCATGCGTGAGGTCCTGGGTCCAGTCGCTGGCACCCCCAAAACAAAACAGAACAGAAACAGAATGCTTTCATCTCAGGTGAAGTCAGATCGCATGTTGGAGCCCCAGTTCCCTGCAGTCTAGACACAGGGACGGGATGAGCCCCTCTAGTGCAGGTAAGATGCTCTGGGGGCCAGAACCGAACTTCAGAATGGCTAAGAAGCAGGGAGGAGGGCTGGGGCCAAGCCCACCGACTGTCAAGGGATTTAAGCAGGTGGAATGCCAGGGGCCCCACCCTCTCTGAAACGACAGCCAGAGAGGGAGCTCGGTACCGTGCCGGGTCTCATCAGCACCCATTTTTTCCTAACAAAAGAAATATAAGGTTAACATCTTTAACTCAGTTCTTAAATGCCTGCATACATTTAGCAAATTTATGAAGTCTGTGTGCAGGAGAGCTTTCTGATGACTGAGAGTCCACACATTATAGAAGAAATTGTAATTATCATAAGATGGAATGATTCATAGAGTCCTTAATACTGTTTGATTTATCAATGTTCTCTTAGTCAATGTGCAACATGGTCTGAAGAATTTGTAGAGTATTGGCGAGGGTGAACCTAATCGTATGCAAGTTTAATAGTGTAATGCTTTATTTCCAAACACCATCTTTTTTGAAAAAATTTATTGCAAAAATTAATTGCAAAAATGCAATTAATTGCAAAAATGCAATTAATAAATTGCCTGGGTACCTGAACTGTGTCCCATGTGGAACCATGAATTATGCTCTCATTTGGCGTTCATCATTCGCTCCTATCATACATACTTCCAAAGCTGTTAAATTTTAAATGTTTGAGAACTTTATAAACATCCGGAATGTGTAATATATACAATAAGATAAAACTGCCAACCAGAAGTCACAGCTATAACTTCCATGCCAGCAAGTGTTTCCAGCTCACGGACTTACAATTCTAAAAAAAGTTTAGCAACTTACTTGATTTCTTAAAAGGCGCTCATTAATTACAATATCAATAGTTCCCATCAAATGCACCGCCACGCTCTGTGGCTTGTTACGGCCTAAGTGGCTCAACTGGTGATAGATTAGCCAAATTAGAGATGTCCATAAAATTCTCAATTAAGTCAGCCATCCTATCTCTGGGTCCCTAAATCCTTTAAGAACCCTGCCCCCACCTCACGTCACTAAAAATATAAGCAGCTGCTCAAATGGAAAGGCAGCCAAGTAGAATGTCTGACTTCAAAGGGGATTGATAATGTGAGGAAGATAGCTGAGTTTAAGAGGTATTTGCAAGCTCCTGGCATGTAGTGACTTTAAACAGGAGATAAGGCTTCCTTCCCAGCCTACTGGCAGGAGGAGTGAGCAAGTCAGCAGGATGTCCTTCTGCGGATATGAATCCAACGCCCTGCGCCTCAAGGCTGTGACAATCATTTGCCTTTTGACTACTCTGAATCCATTTCCTCTGCAGTACCATATTTCTCAGAACTTCTTCATTGGGTGATACATTTATTATTTTAGTACTCAATAGAGAAGCAGCAGAACCGATGAATACTAAGTCTCCAAAGAAGAAAGAATAATGGAGCCATGAGGGAGGCCTCTGCATGCCCCGAAATGTCATTCTACACCGTGGGCGGGAGATATAGATTCTCTGTCCCAGTGCCCTGGGGTAGAACTGGAATGCATCTTCCTGAAATGGAGACGGGGGACTGTTTCTGGGAGTCGGGCTCAGAGGCCAGGTCCAACCCTGTGTGGGTGGAAGTCCTTTTGTCCCCAGCACTGGGGGTTACCTGCAGTGGTGACACCCTGAGTCCTTCTCTGGGCCGGAGGATACAGGGATACCTGCAGGGCCCAAGTGCAGGGGAGTGGGAGAGGGTCCAGGGAGCAGGTCTAAAGTGCACCCAGACCAAGAGTCCTCGTAAGACTAAAAGTCTCAGGCAGAGCAGTTGGGAAACTGGAAATGGGCAGTCACACTGCTGGTTGCAGTTGGAGCTTGAGGCTAGAAAGGCAGGTCATGAAAAACTTAAGAAGCAAAACTAACAAGTAAGGCAGAAGGCTCACCGTGACTTTGGAACGTTTCTTGGATGGGAGAACTTTAGATGAGGGGAGGGAGAGTTCTCTTTAAACATCAAGAACTCACTTTATGAAATAAGGACCCTAACTACAGAAAACAAAGTTGGAAATTACAGGCAAGTAGAATGGGACTTGCTGTGGGAGGGGTTTATAACCGGCTGGAGAGAGAGTAAGCACCCTGCCAAATCTGCATCCTCTTCATGGAGATGAAGAGGACCGGAACACGCGTGGCCAGCGGGTGTCAGGTACTAAGTATAGGAGATGTGATGGTGGTGGTGATGCAGCTTTGGAGATGGCCGTGGCGGTAGGGGAAGCTGGTGTGGTGATGGGATGGCTGTGGAAAGGCCGGTGGTGGCGACGTCAGCTGAGGTGGTGGTAGGTGGAGCAGACCACTGCTAGTGGAGTCCATCAAACCTGAGAGCTCACGGCTCCTGAGAGCCACCATTAATAAACAATTATAAGGAGGTCGAATCAAAGACAGGCCATTGTAAGTCAACATGCCTCTCCTGACAATGGGGGAAATTTAAGCTAATTGCGTTTCTTCTTTAAGTAATTAACAAGGCCTCCTCGTCCGTACAAGCTCCACCCCGAGTCAGTGCTACTTTTCCTTTGCTCATCTTCAGGAGTTCCTGTGACACTGTAATTGGGACTTGTTCCTGCACAACCATCACTCCTGGTGCCTCCTGTGCACAATTAACCACGGCTGCGAACAAGGCCATTGTCCTTAAGGTCCGAGGTTGGTGAGGGCATGAGATATAGTGCAAAGCCACCTCTACACCCCTGCACAACCAGCCCCTTCACACTCCGACTGCTTGTAGGAACTGTCAGACGCAGACCAAGCCACCTGGCATGGAAAGCCCCCAGGATGGGTCACTGTGAGGCTTCTCCCAGCCGGCTGACAAGCTGGATGCTGCGGAGTCTCAGCTCAGTTTTCCTTCTACCTAGTCCCCTTTTCAGAGTGACCCTTGGGACACTCTCTATTTGAACCTTCTTAGCTCATCTTCGAGTTTAGCTAAACTGGCCTTGAACCTGATGATCACTTTGGCTTGTGCAAGCTCTCAGGGAGGGAGGGGACGCACGGGCAGCGGCCTGCTGCACAAACTCCTTGCTTCGATTGATTCTACACATGACCTCCTCCAAGCTTTGAGGGGGCTCTCGCTTCACAGGGAGGTGCTCCCGTGTCTCCTTCTCAGGACTCTACAGAGAATAAAATGTGCTGTTCTCGTGTCGATTAGCTTTGTCTTGGGACCTATAGAGATAGAACTTTTCCTGCGATTGACTGGGGTTAAACAAGCCCTGTGCTGGGTGAAAACACTCCTGCTTCACTCATTTCTTCTGAAATCTAACACGGGCCAGCGCCAGCAGCCCAGGAGCCGCAGGCCCTGCATGCAGAGGAGGCTGCCGCAGAATTTCAGCTTGAGAGCAAACTCTTGGCTAAAGAGCTGTGCTCATGCAAATCCCCCTCTAGCAGAAGCCCTACAAAGGGGGAGGAATGGTGCTTAGGGGCTCTTTGAAGCTACAATTCCAAGGCTTTCTTCTCAGCCAAACTCAAAGCTAAAAGCTTTTTTATTGTTCTTGTCCTTACCTCACTGAGAATATCGCTCTCCCTTCCATAGGGAAGATTCTTTATCTATTTAAATCAAGTGATACAACTTATTTTGTGCAATAGTTAAGATTCAAGAAGGTCACCCTAGTGTGTGGGACTGTGCCAGGTGGCCATCCGGGACCTTGCGTCCTGAGTTTCCAGCACATTCACTCTGCTGCCCAGTTTCTCCAAGTCCCCACTTCTCTGCCCAGCAAGAACATGAGGAGAATGTTCTGGAGATGGCTCCCTTACCTCAGGCTCCCCGCAGTCGCACTCCTCGCCTTCCTCCACGTATCCATTCCCACACTTCTGCCCCCCGAAAGCCTGCTTGACCTCCGGCAGGTTGAAGAGGCACATCCCCATTCCTTTCTCCAGGCTGGTCTCCAGGTCCTTCCGGCTGCAGCTGCTGAACACCATGGGGAAGGGGAACCTGAGGGGGGAGAGTGCAATGAGCCAGGCACTCGGCCATCCGCCTTCTCCTGTGCGGGGCAGCGCCTGCTCCCGGTTCACTGCAGGTCTCAGGGAACAAAGGCTCACGTGTGCAGGGTGAAAGGAGGCATGCGTCCCACACGGAGCAACACCCCCAACCAAGGGGTGCTGAATCAAAAGAGAAATGGTCTTTTGAAAGTTTTCAAACCACCAACTCCAGACAGAGTCGCTATTCAGGCGTCAGCTCAGGAGGAAACACTGCGACAGAGAGTGAGCTCTCAGGACCCGAGCTCACGACAGGAGCACACACCAGTGGCCTCACGGGTCAGTGCAAAGGATCCAAAGGTACAAATGACTGCACTTCTCAGTACCATGGATCCTGGGACACATGGTCCCACTGAGGTTCAGGGCTGGCTGATACTGGCACTCAGGTCCCCAGAGTTTGAATTGTCAGCTTCCCTGGCGCCCGTGTAAGAGGGTGGAGGTGGCTCAAACTTTCAGGGCCCCGAAGAAGTGTGGCAGGGTCAGCCAACTCCCAGCAAAGCCACACTTCCTTCGGTGGTCAGGAGAGGCTGCCCAGACCTCTGCCACTTGGATGGGCTGTGTGACTAATTCTTGGCATGGGACGTGTGGGTCACTTTGGGTCTGCGGCATCTAAGCAGGTGCTTCTTCTCTCTGTCCTCTTTTCTGTCCCTCAGGGTATTCCACACTGTAGGAGAGGCAGAGCCAGGCCTGTTCCCGGGTCCTGGCTCACTGCAGGGAGGCAGCTGCAGCCTGAAGCCCCAGTGTCACATGGAAGGGAAACTCACCTCTCACCTGCAAGCCACTCAGCATCTGGGGCTTGTTCCTATGGCAGTGGTTTGAGGGTGGCCCAGGGGGTTCATGTGCGGGAAGCTTGGTTCCTACTATGCTCATGTGGTAAGGTGGCAGGGCCTTTAATAGGAGGGACCTGGTGGAAGGCAGTCAGGTCACTGGGGGTGCTGCCCTCAGAAGGGAGTAATATGGTTTCTAAGGGACCCTGGTTAGTTCCTGCAAAAGTGAGATGCCGGAAAGAGCAATCCTGGGCCCGGAGTCCCTGCTGCTTCCTACTTTGCCATGTAATCCCTCCCTCTTGCACACACTCCTGCCCTCGTGACGCCATCTGCCACAAGGCCCTCACCAGAGTGGAGCAGAAGATGGCACCATGCCCTTGAAACTCCAGAGCTATCATCTGAATAAACCTCTTGTCTTTATAAAGTATCCAGCCTCACGTGTTTCACTTCAGCAACAAAAGAACAGACTAGTCAGTTAGATGACACGCAGTGCCACTGCTGCCCCTTTACAAAGCCATTTTTCCTTGTCCTGAGGCAGCCAGGACTCTAAGGGGCAGGCATGTCAGAAACGCAGGAGTACCACTCAGCCAGGGAGCAAGGCCTGCTTTCAGAAAGCCCAGCCTTCTGTCCCCATGGAGACCTTTACAGGATGACATTGTAATTGGATCTCAAGCAAGTGGCCAAACCAGCACAAGTGCCCCACTTCCCTGAAGAAGGCAGAGCAGCTGCCATGTAATAGCTGAGCTTGGCAGGACCTCGAGATCTAATGCTGGCCACAGCCAAACCCCGGACGCTGCTCCAGCCCCACTGCTTTCCATTCTCCCCAGGCTTCCACCTCAGATGGATCAGTGCGGGCACGTCCTGCTCTGTCGGATGCAGAGGCAGTAACCCGGGACCGCCTTGCAGCACCGTGACAGAGTCAGAGTTCCTTCCCCTTCCGGGTCTTTGTGACATCCTTGGCAGAAAGTGTGATCATTCCTGGTATCAAGTGATGCTGGACAGCCTCACCAAACCACAGAGTGCAGTATTTTCGATTTATAAAGTTCTGTGTTGAAGAGACTGATCTGTTACCCAGGGAACGGAGAGCAGTTCTTCCCTTTGCAAGGAAGCAGGCCCCATCAGACCTCCCCTCCTGGAGCTTCCCGAGGACACACACGTCTCCAGGCCTGATCCAGGGGACGGAGCCTCGTTCTCACTCAGTGACAGGAAACTCAGGGTCGTGATGACTGCGATTCCTAGACAGGGTTAAAGAGTGAGCTGGCAAAGACCCGGGATGAGACTTACGGTTCAGGAAGGGTTTTCAGGACAGCCCCAAAGGGAGCCGAGGAAGGGAGACGTGAAGCCCGCTCCTCAGAGCCCCGCTCCGGCGGGGCAGCCGCTCCACGCCTTCCGAGTGGCGCACACGCTCCAATTCTGAAGGAAGGGGCGGACATCAAGGAAAAGGGGTAGAAGCAACTAAGACAATGAGGTCAGTTCAATGCAGGAATCCAACGGCAGGGTCTGGGGAGACCTCTGGCCGCTGGGAAAGCTCGGGTTGTCTGTGCATCGTGTGGTCCGATGGAGGCACAGGTGTCTGCAGGGTGATCATTTCCTGTTTCCCTGGCTTTTCCTTACTGTGTTGAGGGACAAACCCAAGTGCTTGTCAAGTTCTCTCCCATTCGGAATCACAGGTGAATACTACCTGTCCCCTGCACAGGGTTTTAGTTTTGCTCCCAGGAATGACTTTCAGGTTTCAATTCCCGGAGGTGTTTTAACAAGGCGGCAGCACCCTCCTCGGATGCGAAGGGGGGTCTCAAGGATGCACCTGTCCTCAGGATCCTCCATCAGGATTGCTCACGCACAGCATGGAGCAGGTCCACACCACAGGGCCGCGGGGCTTCAGACACACGGTGGGCCTCGGGCAGAGTGAGTGATTCCTCCTCCCTCCAACCTGGGCCTGGCTGACTCTCTAAGGGCCTGCGGTTCTTCCCCAGACAGTCCTGCCTCTCCTTGGCCTGGGCCATCAGTACTCCTGCCACCGCCCCTCCCTCGGGGGGGCAGAAGCCACTGACCCCATCTGAAGACAATGCCTTTCTTTCTTTTTCTTTTTTCTTTTGGGGGGCTGGGGACAGGACCTGGGGGTCTGTGTGTCCACACGGAGCCTAACCCCAGCACAGAAGTGCTCTTTGAAGACAAATGGTGACAAGACCAAGGAGCATTCTCTGCTGGTGGATGATCTGCTGGCTCTGTCCTGTTGGGATTCCTCCCAGGGAGGCCAGGCGGCCTTCTCTCACAGAACATTCCTCAACCTTCCTTGGGCTTAGGGGAAGTCAGCCTTTAGGGGAGGAAAGCAGAGCACCTGACTCAACCTCCCACGATTCTGCAAGTATGCATTCAACACAAAACTTGCCAACCCCAGGCCTGTGGAGCGTGCACTGTGGGCAGACGGGATAAGCAGGTAAGGGGGACGGTGAGGAGGTTAGAGAGGGAAGGACCGAGGAGAAAAAGAAGACGGCCAGGGAGAGGGTGTGCATGGAATTGGTAGAAGGGTGGGTCCCACGGGAACCCCCAGGGAGGCTTCCCTGGAGAGGACGCACTTCTGAGCCTCTCATGCAAAGGACAAGAGGAAGAAGTAGTGGACACTCTGGGGGAAGCCATGGTGGGACACGCCTGTCCTGGAGGGCTGTATCCCACAGCGGGAAGGAGGCTCTTCTTGCCAAACCACACTCAGAGAGGCAGCCCCTTCCCCAGAGGAGCCTGAGTGAGGTGGTGGCATTGATGTTTAGGAACAAGGTCCTGTGGGTGGCGAGAGGACACCCAGTGTCATTGAGCAGGGAGCTGTGCCCGGGTAGGAGCGGGCACCGCCATGACTGAGGCACGTTCTTAAGGACGCCAAGCCCTTATGACCCCTTCTTAGCAACTGGTCTTGAACTGTGAGCCAAAGGCCTGCTCCTCACCCTTCTCTGCACTGGGACATCCTTAGTGGATTGATGCTCAGCACTGAGAAGGTATCCAAAAATTATTGTCAGCCTTGTGACCCCCCATGAATGAAATTTAATAATCTAAAGTTATCTCAGGTCTCAAGAGAAGCAGAATTTAATAGCACCAAATATTAGATTGTACTCATTATAATCCTGGCCTGAGCTTCACATATCATAATACCTTTCATGTCCCAGAGAGTCACTGGGGCCTGGGGCCCGGCAGGAGCCAAGGACTCAGGCTCAGGCATCCCTTGTCAGTGGGTGCGTATGGATGATGCACCAGCCCAGTCACAGTCCCAGACACCCTGTCGTGATTGCTGCCTATCACTGTGCCTCCAGCTCTGCCACACCAGAGGGAGCACCGAGAAGATGCTCTGCAAGCCAAGGGCAGTATCCTGCCTCCTGGTCGGCTGCCTCCGACCTCTCCAGGATGGCAGAATCCAGCTACCTGGGTGGTGTGCTGGCGTCTCCCTCCCTCCTTCCCTCACTCATTCGCTTACTCAGAAGTGTTTTCAGAGCTCTGAGGAGGACCTCAAGGCAGTTCAGATTCGACCTGAGTGCGGCCCTCCGTCCCTGCAGGGGGGCTTCTCCAAGCTCCTTCCCTCCCCACCCCACTCTCCAAGACCTGAAGACTCCTCTCCTGCAGAGACGGTCCTTGGAATGGCAAGTGCCCAGGCACACCAGCATTTAGGCCACCTCAGTGGAGTCCACCAGCTTGCCACAGCTTCTCGTTCTTCCCTCTACCTTAGTTTTCCCACCACAAGATTATAGATTCCCAAGAGTAGCAATTGAGAAAAAAAAACTGTATTTTCAGCGTACCTGTTGCTCACCTGCGCTGAAGCAGGCAGAGGTGGTGCTTTTCCATAGTTATAGTTTCTTCTTTATATTTAAAAAAATTTTTCAAAATAATCCGGTGAGACCTGCCTCATTATCCCCATGTGCCATGAGGTGAAGGGACTTCAGAGTTCATGGTCATGGGATGGTGGACACTAGACTTGACCAAGGCTTTTGGCTCCAAATTCAATGATTAAAAATCCTTTTCTTTATTATAGATGTCGGGCCTGGACGGCCTGCAGGGAGCTGCAGAAACGAAGGTGATCGGGACGCTCTGGATGCACACGTGGTACGGATGCCCCGGCCAGCTTCCCACTCTGTCTCAGGACCAACAGCACCAGCAACTTCTAGAGACACAAATCCCCAGCCACAGCCCAGAACCACTGAGTCAGGAATACTCAGGGGAGGGGGCCAGAAACCTATTTTAGCCAGTCCTTCAGGCGAGTTGCTTAATTAATACAAAATTCAAAGAACGTAAGATTCACCCCTTAAGCCATTTAAACACGTCCAATTCTGTGGTTTCTAGAATGTTCAGTGCCATGCGACTTTGCCACTTTGATTCAGAACCTCCTCTCTGCCCGTCAAACAGCTGCATTCTCTGTATTCTCCCTCCCCCCAGCCTCGCCAGCACATTTGCATGGACTCGAGGTTCATTCACACGTGGGTGTGGAGTGAATCACAGGGCATGTGGCCTTCCGTGTCGGGTTCCTTTGCCTTAGCATAGGGTTTTCAAGGGTGCTCCACGTGGCAGCACATGTGGGCTCCGTGTTCCTGTGGCTGAGTAGGTGCCCACTGCAGGGCCACGCCAGCTCATCTGCTCAGCACGTGGCCCACGACACTCCATGTCCATTCAAGTTCGTGCACAACTTGCCTAGATTTAAAATTCAAATGTCTTCAGGGTGCTCGTGGACCCATGCACACCTATTTGTGTAAGAAGAAATGCAGTCCAGGCTCATGTACTTTGCTTAGAAACAGCCCTGTGGGACACCATAGTTGCCATTTCTAAGAAAAGTCCAAAGTACAGCATTTGGAAACCTTATCTGATTTCAGGCATGAGTAAAATTCCATGAGTATCTATCTCTTCAAACCAGGAATGACTTCTCAAATATCATTAAGAGTTACGATCAATGGGCTAATTCTCATCCTGCACACTAATGAAGGTGTGGGAAAATGTCTGGTTGTGCACAGACGGATATTTCCCTTCCATTTGCTTCAAAACCCCATGGTGTGGCAGTCCTGCCTTCCTCTCACTTGTATTTCTCTTTTCTTAGTAGCTTATTCCCTGGGGCACCATGAAGAGAACCCTGATCTGGGCTATGTAGTTGGTAACATCCGGCAGCAGATATTGCTCATGGTCTGTTTAAAAAGACAAGCCCCAGTTTCTCCCACAGCCTTTGGAAAGCTCATCACAGTGTACTTTTTAATACATCTAATGAATTATCCCAAATATGCCAGGACAGCGGCTAATTGAATTGACGTATAGCAATGATCGACTGGGGCAGAGCAATAAAATCAGAGAAGGAATGGGAAAAGGAGCCATTTCCAATGCTTTCACTGGGCACAAGAATGCTTTAAAATAATTAAACCTCAGACACAGAAAAAAGTGCTACTTTCAGCTCCGGGCAGAGAATTGATCTCAGACACCACGACAGGGTGATAGCGGCCCCTGCCTGGGTGTCACCTCTTTTGCTGCACACATTCTCCTTTTTATGTAAGATTTAACTACCAGGGACACTCAGGGCAAGTTTACCACACTGAATGCAAGGTTAGGAATAAAAAGAAGATGAAATGGAAAGCTGGTGATTTGGGGGAAAAAAATCCATAACTTTTAAAAAGAGGAATGCCACTTAGAGCTTCCCACCACGAATGCAGTGGTGGCTTAATATTCTAGCTGTCAAAAACTGCCAGGTGGAACATTATTAGGGGTTACTTTTACTTTGACAAATCTGCAGTCAGAAAGTTCTTTTCTTGTAGGAGCCTATTGTGCGTTTCACCGCTGCATTCTTGGGGTGAATCACACTAAGCCAATCCATCAACCCTGACAGTGGAAGTCGGGAGTTATCTCCTTGCAAAAGCTCTCTGGGGAGTAACAGAGACAAACTTGTTTCTTGTTGGAAGTTAGGCAGCCAAGGAAAGCAGCCAGAATCAGGCTGGATTCTGAGAGGTCATGGTCCTGCTGTTCCCGTGACCCTGTTGCCTCCTCAATAAGCGTGCAGGAGTCTTGGTTCCCAAGCACTGAGACCCAGGCTGCCATTAGGCCAAATGCTGACCGCAGGGAAGACCTGGGAGTGATGGAGGAAGAAGAATGGGAGAGCCAGGCAGCTGCTGAGGACAGCCCCGGGCTGTCGGGAGAAGCCAGCTCGCATGAACCCCGGGGATGGGAAGTCATCCAGGTTGTTCTCTTTAAATCAATTGCAGGGAAAAAACTCCAAAAGTCACACCGTCCACCATTGATATGACTAGCCGGCGAAGGGCCCAATGGTTTGGGGAAGTAGGTTGCTGGCCTCTGCAGCCCACTTGTTTCTTTTGCAGATCAGGATGGAGTTTTAGTTTTTTCTCACAGTGGAAGCTGCAGGTCAGGTAGACCTGGGGCCCTCCTCTACCTGGGCGTGTGGCGCAGGGGAGGTGGGGAAGAAGCGCAGCCAGAAGACTGTGCACCCCATCTTTATAGTGGGGGTCACCCCCCACTGAGGAGGAGGATAAATGAGCTTCACCCCACACGTGGAGGCCTCTGGTCAACTTCACAGGGCCATGAAATGCAGCTGCTGTGGCCCCTGCAGAACGTCCAGTTCTTTTTCTCGCTTAGAGTGGCCTCTTCGCCTGCTTTGAGTTGCAGACTCAGGCTCAGAAACATTCCCAACATGGTGCGGAGGGTGTTTTAACTGTAGCCAGAATGCAGCAGCCTCTAATCTGTAGAACCACAAGTACAAGGAAACTTGAGACCAAAAGGCCTCAGGAGGCGAAGGAGTGATCACTGGTCAACTCCGTCCCTCGACCCTGTACATCTATGGTGTTCAAGAAGCAAAAAGACCCTGCTCCATGCTAGAAGGGCCAGATTTTCTCTAGCTCAGCAAGAACACAAGGGAGCCAGTGAGCTTGGGCAGGGAAAGAGTGACTGGTCGAAGTACCAGCCTGAGTCCTCACGGGGTGACAAGAGAAGGGTGTGTACTAAGTCTGCCCACTTGGCCACGGGAGGGCACACACACAGCACTGGGGACACTGGGCTCAAATGACAGAATGAAAACCATGTGCAGTCAATGGGCCAGACACCCTTATATCCTCTCCAGGACACAAAGTGTCAGCGCTGGCTGCTGACCCAGTGGGCCTGACAAATGGGCCCCAGGAGGCTAGGGAAGCCACGGGACCAGGAGTGAGTGACCAGAACTGTCCTTAGTGGGAGAGTTCAACTGTTAACAGCAAACACCTGGGGGCCCAGAGTGGAGCCATCTGCAGCACATTATCATTCATGGTCTTAACCTGTGAACTTTGACCTCTCCTCCTCCTCCCTGGAAGCCAATTAAAGTGCAAATAAAATCTCCCAGAAAGTTTAATCAGGAGACACCAGCTGAGCTCTGCTTAGCTGAGACGCACACAGGAGGCCTCTGGAAGTTGCCACAAGTTGGCTTCTCACTTCTGTGCCTGAGGCTGTCTCCTCCTAAACCAAGTCCTGCAAGGCACAGAACATGTGGGCAGGGGACACGGCCCAGAGTGAGGGCCCTTGGCTCCTCAGAGGCGGTGCTTAAGATGAGCTACTTAGCTTTGTTAAAAGGAACGGTGGCTGACAGCAGGGCTCCCTGGGATGGGATTTCTGCAGATGGAAAGAGATCCCCTGGCTAATGCAAGTGTTTGTAGGTCTGAGATAACTCGGGCCGCCCCTCCTGCCCCTCAGACAGACCTGCTGGAAGGAACTGGTCCTTCCTGCTGACCCTGCAAGAAGCTTCTAATCCAGTATGACAGGAAAATGGTCCTAGCAGAGACCCCTGAGCCACCTCCCAGGGCTGAGACCTGCATGTGCCCTGTCCTTGCCTCACAAGCAACTGGGGTCACCACCAGGGGGACATGAAACCCGAGAGGACAGTCGTGGTGAAGCAAGGCTTATCCCTCTTGCTCCCCGAGCTTGGGGACCAGAGGCTCCTCAGCTCACAGCCCCTGTGAGGGGCAAGAGCATGCGGTGGCCACAGGCTGATGTCCAGGAGCCCGTCTGCCCACGTGGGGCCTCTGGACTTTTTGGTCTCTTCTCTCACCTCTGCACATGCTTTGCTCCTCAGTCTGTGTAGGGAACATGAGGAGGAGATGTCAGAGTTCTTGAAGTAGAGCAAGGTCACTGAGCAGTAGGATTTTGTTCTTAACTGTTACAGCTGCTTTATCTGCCTGCCCTTGCATTGGATAAATCAAGCAATGGTCCTAAGAGAAGCCCTGGCTGGAAGGACAGTGGCCCCATCACCTGGCTCTCGGGGGAGATGTGCAGAAGTCAATGAACCTGGCCTCCTAGTTACCTGGGTTCTCTTGGCTCTCATTTTCTGTTATTCTAAATAATTTTCTATTGATCATATTGTGCCTATTCTTGTAAGCTGTTGACAATCCACTGCAGAATGGTGTGGGGTATACATAGAAGAGAAGTGGATGAAGCTGCAAATGCTAGATTTCATGTAAAAGGCAGTGGCCTCAGAGTCCTCTCCCCAGAGATTTAGCCATTACTCAAAATACGAGGTGACCCTCATTGTGCATCCATCTCAGAGTGCTGGAGTCACCACCCATCCGTTCATCTACCCACGCGTCCATCATGCCACCCATCCACCCATCCTTCCTTCTACCCACACTATCCGCTCATGCACGGACCCACTTACGTCTGTCCTCCCACCCATCCATCTTTCAGCTCATCTATCTATCCACCCTTCTATCCACCCACCCACCCCTTAAACACTCTTCCACTGACCCACTTACTACTCACTGTCCATCCCGCCATCCACCCACCGACCCATGTGTCCTTCGCTCAGAAGTGGTCACTGAATTCCACTTCATGCCAGGCACTTTCTGGGTGTGGGGATTCCCACGGTGGCCAAACACAGACCACCTGGCCTCGTGGAGCTTCGCATAAACCCTTCTGCATACTGTGGTTGCAACCCAGAAACTATCTTTGACCTCGCACTGCAGCCTACGTGCTGGACCCCGGGAGGGGAGGGAGCCATGGGGGACATGTGCGTGGTCGGGGCTGTGGAGGGCTGGGCGGGAGTTCTGGCAGCACCTGCACCCATGTTCCACCGTGGGCACAACGCTGGGTCCCTGAGCCGGGGGCAGGAAACAGTCCTCTGCTGTCGTAACGTAACATGAAGGAGGTGTGCAGAACCAAATGACTTAAAACAGGGTTGACTTCCACCTCCCACAAGGTGCCCAGGGATACTGCTTTGTCCTGAGAAGGCCTTCATTGTCACCTGAAGTCCGGACATGGCTGTGGTCACTTCCATGTGGCAAACGCACCAGGAGGCCAGCCAGCTCCAGGTCCCTGGGCTTCACCAGGGCAGCTTGGACAGTTCAGGCAGCTTGCCGAGCTTTCCGAGTTCCAGTTCCTTTATCGCTGAGATGGGTGCAGTCACCTACCTCACTGAGCTCACTGATCCACGGAGCACAAGGCCAATCCTTCAGGGTTAACGTCAAGTTGGCCGTATTCATTTCCCCTGGAGTGGGTATCGAGAGCAGTGCCCATGCAAAGACAGCTTCCCTTGTTTGACCTCTGCTTTGTGTCCAGCTGGAGAGAGGAGGACAGTTGGGCCATGCCCCGGGGCGGTGGCGGTTAGCATTCTAACTGCACTGATTGCAGAGGAACCCTTCATTTTCCAATGAGCAAGATCTAATTATGCAGAGAGGAAAAGAGAGCATGCTCTGTATTGAGTGCCCTTCCTCTATGCTTTCCAGAGCTTCCTGCTGGCAGCTGGGCGGATCACCTGGAGGACAGTGGCATTGAGGTTGAGCCCCGGAGTGCTCCTCCTCTGTCTCCTTCTCCTTGGATAGAGATCTCCATTTATCTTTCCCTCAAAAGATGTCGTGATCTCAAACAGATCCTGAGAGTTCAAAAGGGATGGATTTCAGAGATTTTCAAGACAGCGGATTCCACTGTGTGTGGACGTTCTAGTTACACTGCAGTTTTATCAAACACCACAACATCCAGGGTCCAGGGACTTTTTGCTGGAAGCTGCTGTTCATTTCTCTCCCTTGAAATGCACTCTCAGACACAGGCCTTCCCCAGAGAGACCTGGTTTCAGCACAGGATTTTCAGGGAGGGGTCCGCAGAGATCACTTCTAACGACTTCAGTCCTGCCCACACCCCTTCCGACCTTGGCATCCTGTTCATCAGGAATTATTGATCATTTTTAAAAAGAAGTCAAATGGTATTATGGTTATGTTGAAAAGTTTCTCATTACCTTTTAGAGATGTACATTGAAATGCCTACAGATGAGATGCTGCGATGGCCGGGACCTGCAATAGATTGGGCACGGTGCCCCGAGGTCACATCCCTGGCACCCAATGTACCTGCTGTCAGAATCCTGCTTCCCAGTCTGTCCTCCCCAGCTCGCCTGCCTGTCTCCCTGCTACAGTGGGTGTCCCTTGAAGTCAAGGTGCTCCCCAGGATCTGACTCAAAGTAGATGCACAGTAATACTGGCTGGATAGATGAATGGTTTCACTCTGGTTTGTGGTCCTTGCTCTTGTGTCGACCCTGTTTCCTGCGGTGGGCTTGTCCCAAGTCCAAGGCACAGCTGAGGTCTTTTCAGCTGTTGGTAGGGAAGGTTGAACTTGGGGGAAGGCCACGTAGGTCCAGAGCCTTGTCCAGATGTACTCCACGTCCTGACCATGGTGGAGCAAATGCATGCAGCATGAATGCGTCCAGGACTGAGGTCAGTGGAATCCATCAAGCCAGCCATATAAACCTCTGGGGCAGGAGAAGGCATTGTCGTCCTTAGACAGGGGGATCTGGTCTGAACGCAGCTGTGATCGCTGAAGGTCAGCCTCCATTTAGCGTGAGTCACTGTCATCTCTGGGAGCAAGGAGCTTACTTCACTGGATGCTCAGCACACTGTTCTCCATGCTGTGATAGCAGCTAGGGACACATTCTTTGCTTAGGCTGTTTCCCAGCCTGGACTGAACAGAACCAGAGCAGGTCCACACCCCTCGCCTTAGTGGCAGGGTGGAAACAGGCGGCAATTCCTTTCAGAGTCACACCAGGGGATGTGAAGGGGCTCTTTGGTGGCTTTTTGCTACCATCCTCAAAGGATGCCTAATGTAGGAGAGGGAAAGGGGACTGGAGTTTTAAACAGAAGAGAATCCTGTCCCCGGGCTGCGAGGCTGCAGTGTGAGCCACCACGAGGTGCGAGGATGCAGGCTCTCTCCTCTTCGCAGTTCCCCATACGCTGCTGCTTTCGTTCCTTTACAGGAAGCCCCTTGGTTTGGGCAGCTGCAGTAGCTCAGAAGCGACAGGGTCCTCTTAAAAACGAAGCAACCTTCAGAGAGCACTCAGATCACACACTGTTTTACCGGAAGACCCTCAACGGTCTTCCAGTGCTCTGGAGAGAGGAACCTGTGCTCCTGCCCCGGGAGCTGCGCCTGGCCTCATCAGGCTCCTCATTCCCACACAGTGGCAGCATCTCCTCCTGCCCGTGCCCTGACCTCTGGTGGCAAGGCTCCCCTCCAACCCTCCTGCACTGCCCTCTGTTGAGCTCACTTCCTTCCGTACTCTTCTCTGGTGTGCACACTCTCTCTGATTGGGGGATTGGACCCAGGGCCACTTCACGCTTACCACTGAGCTACACCTCCAGTCATTTTCCTTTCTTTCTTTCTGGTTATTTTGAGGGTCTCACTAAGTTGTCAAGGCTGGCCTCAAACTTGTGATCCTCCTGCCTCAGCCTCCTAGTGGCTGGGATCATAGGCATGCAGCACCACCCCCAGCCTCTTCACTGGCTGGCTGGCTTACTCTCTCTCTCTCTTTCTCTCTCCTTCTTCCAACCCCTTCACCCTCCTTAACTCTTTGTGTACTTCCTTCATAGCATTTCTTCCAATCTGCAATGTTTTTGTTTGCTGTTTTCTCAGGATGTTTCTTCCCACTGTAAGTTCCATGAGGGCAAGACAGCGTGTCTGCCCTGGCCATGGTGTGTCCCCAACACCCTCAAGGAGCACAACGTGCAGCAGGGGCCCAGCTAACATGCACTGCAGCCTCCACTGCTCTCCCTTCACAAGATGGCCCTAGCGCCCCGACGCTTATTTTAACAGAAATATTTCTGCAAAATAGAGGAATCTGTGGGGTTGATTTTTGAATGTGAATATTGCCTTGTCTCCACTCCAGGAAGTGACCTTCACCACAGTGCTAAGTGCTCTCTGCTCACAGTGCTCACAAATCCCCATTTTCTTGATGCTGCAATTGCAGCACACTCAGCCCTCCGCTCCGCCCCAGCAGGAGCGCAGGAAGGTCATTAGTGGACAGACTCCAGCAGCTGAACTCCCACAGGAAGCCCCAGATCGTGCATTTGCCAAGAAGTGATTTCCAAGACAGGCCTTACATGTTAACTATCCAGAGACATAAAACACACAGGCTCACACACACTCAAAGGCGCGCAGTAATTAATGATGCGACCCATGAGGAAACTCCCTCTGACCAGTCCTGCAGTATGGAAAGGAAGTTCCAACACCCAAGTTCACGCAGGACCCCACTCGGGTCCATCCATCAGTGGTGACAGTTGGCTGATGTTTTCAGAGCTGGGATTCTGCAATGCTCTGATAAAGGATAAACCCAGGATATCAGGGGATATATTTTCCCCTTTAAACCACTTTTAATACTTGGTTCTTTTTGATTCAGAGACTTTAATATTAAGACAGTCATGGATTCCTCTCTTTCTGAATCCCTTTGCGGCTGACTTCAATCACCTCACCTCTTTAACCCTTGCTACCATGGTTGGATCAGTGTGGGCAGGAAGAAGTCAGAAAGAAGGCTGATATTTGGATGTGGCCCGTTTAACAAGAGCCATTCGCACAGAAACTGACGCATTGCTGAGGGATAGTTCCACGGCACTGCGGGTCCTTCCCAGCGCCTGCAGGTGGGAATTCTGCAAAAAGCCGGTGAGGTTTTGATGGTGCCGACACCTCCGTGAACTATATGGTGAGAACACTGCCTTGCATCTGTGGAATGACTTACAGTTCGCAAGGACACATGAGCTCATGTAATCCTCTCTCCCACTCTCCCGGGGACACCGTGAGGTAAGGGAGCCACCGCTTTGAGATAGCGCTGGGGCAGCCTGGGAAATTCCACCCTGGTGATGGATGACGGGGGCTGCCTGGCCTCCCCCTGGCTGTGGGCTTCTGTGATTAATTCACCCACTTGCTTAGGAAGTTGCTTTCCATCGGAGAAAATTAAAAACACCAGTCTCTGGACAGGAATGTGGGATCATAAATGAGAACCAAATAGAAAAGGTCTACGCAAAAGCACAAGCTCAGCAGAAGAGGAAACTTAGAAATTGCTAATAAGGTATAAATCAAATGAAGACTATTAACAAACCCCTGGTAACAGAGGGAGAAGCCTTTTAAATATTTGCTGAGCTCTTAACAATACCATTTCTACCTGAGGTGCTCAAATGCCTCGGGGCTGCTGTGGCCGGGGCAGCAGAGAGCAGGCCTTCAGGCCCGTGCTCGGGCTGGGGGGCTTCTGCCTCCGTGCCCTCCTCCCAACAGTGCACAGGGCAGAATAATTTGTTGAACATGAGAACAAATCTGGGGGGAGGGAGGGAGGGCAGATGGGTGAACCAAGACTTATCCTTTTCCTGACCAGGCATGTGAGGGCCGGAGGATTTGCTCATCAGCCAGGGAACAGCAAAGCAACCGGGTTGGACCGGGGACTGTCAGGTTTCTTCAATCAGTGCTCCCAAGCTGGACTTCCCTTTCCTCCACTTGTTTCTTTTATCGAGAATTAAAAAGCATTAGTAACATCGATGGGCAACTAGATCTTGGTCACTGGGGACCAATTTCTGGAAGCGAGGAGGCCAATGTATCTGTGCCCACTTGATAACCAGGGAAATTAAGCACTCAGAGCATTTGCTGTGGCCGCTGCGTGAGTTCATCAGGAATAGGAAAGCACAAAGACTGCTCGGTTCCAGGTCCACTTCCTCTCTACTGTCCTCACCAAGGGCCACACCATGCTCTGCTCAGGGAGACTGGCTCCATCTGGGCTCGCAGAACACCAACAGGCCCCGGGCAACTTCACACCCAGAGAAGGAACTCCTGGCCCTAAAAGTCCAACAGTGATTCCTCCTCTGCTTGGACACCCAAATGACAAAGAGGCCACTCAGAGTGGCCTGCTGAAAGAACCACTTTTCAGTATCTAGAGTTTTGCAGTATTTTACTTCCTGTTGATGCTGGTCTAAAATATTCTGGGGGAAGTCCTTGGTTCTGTCGTCACAGATGCAGAGAGCGACTTCCTCCACAAGTTCTCATGATGCCCTTGAATCATGCTTAACACAGAACTTGAGTGAGAAAGACCCCCAAAGGCTGTGATGGACACCTGATGGTGGCGAGGAGCACAAGGAAGCACAGATGCTGCAGGAAGACACGTCACCATGGCTCACACCACCTGAGCCTGCACCTGGCGTGGGCTGTGGTTCTGCCTGGTCTTTGCTGCAGGGGCAACTTGGTGCCCTTCAAACCATTCGGCAGGAGGTCCTTTGGCTATGGCTCATAAAGCACCACCACGTTCTTTGATGACTGCTCCCTTTTCTGGGATTTTAGACCTCTTTTGTATGTCTGCCCCCTGGCCAGCAAGGCCTCACAGAGCCCAGTCTTTGGTCCACTCAGTCAATCCTCACCTCTTATTCCCAAAGTCTCCTTACAGCAAACCCAGAGAGCAGGCTCGGTTTGGAAAGTTCCCCGAAGGGAAATGTCTGCAGAGTTTCAGGACTAATGTGAGAAGATGGCAGGGCCTCTGTGCATGTTTTCCCTCACTAACGAGAATCCTGTGTTAGCCTGATGTTCTAGTCTGGGGTAGAGCTTAGGGGTTTGTTATGGTTTACATAAGCAGTGTCCCCAAAAAGCCCACGTGTGGTACAATGCAAGAATTTTCAGAGGTGAAATAAATTGATTATGAGTGGCACGAACTAATCAGTGGATTAATCCACTGATAAGAATTAACTGGATGGTAACTAAGCCGAAGGGAGTAGGTCCCTGGGGGTGTGTCCTTGGAGTTCATATTTTGTTCTTGGTGAGAGGAGCTCTCTCTCTCTCTCTGCTTCTAGGGTGCCACCTCCTGAGCTGCTTTCCTCTGCCATGCCCTTCCGCCATGATGTTCTGCCTCACCTCTGCCCCAGAGCTTGGATTTAGCTGACTGTGGTCTGACCCTCTGAAAGCATGAGCCCCCAGACTTTTCCTCCTTTAGGCTATTGTTGTAGGATCTTCTGGTTACGATGATGAAAAAGCCAAAGCAAGGCACAGCAGACCTGAATCTCTAATCAGTCGCATTTGCTTCCATCTCTTTGGAGGGCTCCCATGATGGAGTTCCCTCCCTCTGCTTGACACAAGTCTACAGTTTCAGAAAGGCATTAAATAAGGAGAAAAATCTAATTTATGGAAGCAGAAAAATGATTTCGTTTAAACCTCTGAGATCTGGCAAAGTAATATGTCAGGCAAGGACACTACAAATCCCCAAGCTACCAACACACTTGGAATATGCCCCTGGGCCCCCCGGAGGGAGGAAATGCCTCATCTGCACTCTCTAGGGTCATGGGACCCATCCCAACTCAGCCCACGGGGTGTGCAAGGCCTTCATATGGCTGGCACCTCAGATTGCTGGGGAGCCACTGTATGCTCAAATCAAAACCAGGTGCTGGGATTAGAAGATGATTTGAAATTTCCAAACAAACATAGCATCTGTCCCCACCCTTCCCAGGGAACGGGCCAGCCCTCGTGCCAGTGGAGCTGCACACTGGTGGCCTGGGACTCTGCACAGTGGTGCAGTCTGCTCTTGCTGTTTGGACAGGGATTTCTTTGGGGAGGCTCCCAGGGAGCCTCTGACCAGAAAACCAGGGGAGCATTTAGCTCTGCTCAGCAGTCGCCCCCAGGCTCTGAGCTGTGCCTGGAGCCCTGGAGCCTCGGTACTTGCCCAGTGGATGGGTTCATGATGCAGCCTCCTTTGTCCGCAGCCATTTTGCAGCTACAGCCCCTCTCCAGTGTGTCGTGGTTCATCCCGAAATTGTGGCCCAGCTCGTGCGCCAGGGTCACAGCCGCACCAAGGGGGCTGTCTGAATGGTCCTCAAAGAAAACACAAGACAAAGACATATAGTTCACATCTTCTCGGCCTCCTCTGTCCTGTCCTCCCTCCCTGCTGGACAGTTTCCTATCATCGACACTTGACTTCATCAAATTCCCTCTAAAGGACCAATGTAGATGCCTGTTATTTACTTTGAACCTAAGAAAAATTGACATATTTTATTAATCCAGTGTGGGGCCTCTTCTCTTGAGGACTGTATACCTCATGTGCACACATGGATTTTCACGTCCATACGGAAGAATCACAGCAGGATCTCCACCCTGCACCCTTCAGTCTCTCACAAAACATTTCAGCAAGTGCTGCCTGGCCACCCAGCTAGCAGGGTGCTTAGCGGGCTTGGCTTAGTAGGTACTAGAAACCAACTGAACAGCATGGGGTCTTAAACTTAAATTCGTTTGTTAATCAGTGTATGTGATTTACAGAAGTTGTGCACATGGATGGTGATTTTGAAAGGCCTACTGGCCACAGAGTAAGAAAGGGATCTTCCTGGAACCTTCATTTGTGTTCCCAGGGAAGAGACAAGAGGTTTCCTAAAAGGCACCCAGGAAGCAGCATGGTTCTGCATGTTAGAGAAAACATTCTTCCTGAGACACAGTATTTGTGTGGGACCTGGATAAAAGCATGTTCTCCTAAGATCTTATGGATTGGCCAGTGGTGTTTATAGTGACAGTTCTCGCTCCTGCTAGACCTCAGCCTCAGTAAAGAACAGCATGTCAAGGAAGCAAGTTATTCTGAGAAAATATGAAATTCCTAATGAATTATTTAAAAAATATTTTACAGTTTCCTGCTTTAGGAAGCTTTATCAATATGTTTCAGGAAATCAATTCTTAGGACTAACACGCATTGGCAAAGAGAAGTGTAGGCAGCCTAAGAATGTGAGGAGTGACTTCTGCATGCTCCGGCACAAAATTCTTTCGTATCACTGACTCTTTTGCATCACTGAAATCACAGTTGGGGTTTTAATTGCAGTTATTTTATATTCTTTCATGCATAAGGGATTACAAACAGATTGTCTCTTAAGAGACCTTGATAAACAGTTCATATTTGTAATAAGGAGGAAGAGAACCTCTCTATTTCTGGTATGGTCCCTGAATCAAGATCTTTTTTAGGCCAGTTAGCTACAAGAGCACTGTTTTCATTTGCTGAAGTTAGTGATTCAAAAAATGGAGAAAGGGTACTAGAAACCATGTTCTTAATTTTTTGATGATTCCTACTTCCTGGTCACATTATTTCATTCCATTTAGATTTGAGAATCCTTGAGTGAGACGTAGTCACCTGTAACACCCATGAATTTAACTTTAGGGAAAGAAGAAGAGAAAATGAGCATAGAAGTTTAAGACCTGGTCAAAATGTCGAGCTTGCTGGTCTCATGAATCTTACAGAAATTAAAGGTGCTGTGTAGCATTTCCACCCTATCTGATGTTTCTCTGACAGGCTGAATAAACAAGAAATTCGTTTGAATTTGATGTGAACTGCTCTCTAATTGGTAAACCTATTTCTCGATAATCAACCTTGGTTTTGACTAGATTCTCCCACCCGCACACATGATTTGCTGATATTTCTCACATCATTCTCATACGTCCATTTAAACAATACGCTTCCCAGCACACTTTTAAAGAAGAAATCTTGATAAAATCTTCTATGGAAGCAGAATCAGGACGTGAGCTAAAGAAAGGCCTTCACCTCTCTGAGGGGTTATAGGATGGCTTCAGCGCCACACAGCCGCACAACGGCCTTGCTTAAGAGGATCTGGTTTCAGCTCTCAGAACGTGTAGCTGTGCCCGTTTTAGGTGGCCCAGTCAGTAGCAGCTAACCATGGAAGCTTGAAACAGAAAATGGTTCCCTCTTAAAACTTTATAGGCTGTTCTGTAAAAATACAGATGTGATCTGACTTGAAATTAACCTGGCATCAAGGAAAAAACCAAACTTTCCAATGCCTTCCATGGTGGAGATCACCCACAGGGCTTCCAGGTTCAAAGGGAACCAGAGAGTAGCTCCCTGGAGCCGCCGTCCAGTGAGTGGACACAGTCCTTCCAAACAGCAGCCCCGTGCGGGGTGTGGCATGAGCTACCAAGCCCTGTGCCTGGAGAGGAGGGACTGGCTAGCAGGTTCCACGTGAAGGTGGGAGTGGGCGAGACGTGGGGAAAGTCACAGGCGGCAGAACACCACTCCTCCCGCCGTCTCTACCGCCCAACTCTCCTGAATGCTCTGTTTGGAAAACGTGGAGGAACTGCGGTTTCTTGGGAGGGCGAGGCTGTGCTTGGTGAGTGGAGCTGGAGGAACGGTGTCTGAGGGTACTCCCTGTCCCAGGGCGGCTGCTCCCCAGGCTCACTAGAGTTCAGAGCAGGACAGCGGAGGGTGAGAACCTCTTGGGGAGCAGGAGTCCCTGCTGGGAGCCATCAAAGCTCCCTCCGTCCTAAATCCATAAGAAGGCCCAGATAGTCTTCCCGTTTTATTTCCTTCTACAAACATGTACGGCCTGTGTGTGACAAAGTTCCCCTTGTAAAGCAATAAACTTAGGTCTCTGCCTTCCAAGAATAAGGTTATTACAGAGACAGATTGTACCCTGGCCAGAAGGCATGCAGAGCATTTGCAGTGGTGCGCGGCTGGAAACCTCAGACTTCTGGCTGCTGGGCTTGGAGGCCGAACCCTCAGAAAACCGTCTGAGCAGTAACATCTGAGGGACCACGGTCGCTCCAAAGAGCTGGCCGCAGAGGGCAACCCGATGCCTGGCTCATCCCCCACCAGAGGCATTTCTGGATCAGAATCGCTGCCCGAAAGTCCCAGGTGGAAATGTTCTCCATGAAAGGGGAAGGCTGGCCTCCTCTGCCCACCTCTGCTGGGGGCGATTTCGGTTTTCTAAACAGTCCCTAAAATATTGTGGGCTGTAGAAGATCAAAAACATGGCTAGGGTAGGGGCAGATTAAGTCCAAAAAGCATGAAAAGAAGCCTGATGAGAGTGGTGGTTCCCTGGGGACCCTCGACATGGGAAACCAGCCCTTGGCTTACCATGACGACACCCCCAGACTGCTCCGCCGTGCACATGCTCATGATGGGGGCCATGCCGATGGTGGTCCCTTGGAAATAGACCCCACTAGGAAACAAAAGGAAGGGCTTGCTTTAATATCATGTAGAGTGGACACATTTTCTAATGCTTTAAAATCTGGCATGCACACCCGCAAGAGACTAGGCTCCAATGAAGACGAACAAACGAGGGCAGGTGACATCCGTGCTCCTGTGCAGATATTGCATTATGGTCTCATGGTTCCTACAGAGTTCTGTTTCCCAGACTTGGGCAGCAGCCAGTCATGGCTGCGTATTTATAAGCTGCAGACTCCTTACTTCCTGGTGGCCTGCAGGGACTTGCTCCTTTAAACCACTGAGAATCACCGTCAACTAAGGGCTACACCTGAGACGGTGCAGCAGCTTTTCTGTCACGGATGGTACTGTGGAACTCCTCAGTAAGAGCTTTGCCAGAGACCTGAACTCCTTCAAAGAGTCCTGCCCATGCAGCTTGCAAAACTGCAATCGACAGAGAAGTGATCGTCCCCTGGGAGCCGGTGTGGCATACGTAAGCACCCACGATGTCAGCACCTTTGGAGGAAGCTTCTGGAAGGGGTCTGTGTGGCTTTGGTGCAGACTGCCTTCTGCCTGGACTCTTAACCTGATCATGAATCCAATGGCTCCACCGGCTCGTTCAAGTGAACACTATTAATTTCAACCCTGTGCTCTAAGTGTTTAACATCATATGAGTCAAACCCTTTAAGGAGCTGAACCACTGACTTGTGCCGCGTTGGTCATGTACACATACAGAAAATGCTACGTTGATGGGAAGTCAGCGCTTCTAGCTGTGGTCTGTGGGACAGAGGTGGAGAGTAACCCTAAACCTCATCTATCTATCCATCCTGCTAGTCATCCCTGCAGGCCATGAGGGATTGGTCAAGTCACCCCAGGATTTCCAAATCCATGGCTACTCACATCCCCATGTACAATGGCATAGTATTTGCATATAACCTAAGCAATCCTCATAGAATTTAAATCACCTCTGGATTTTCTATAATACCCAATGCAATGCAAATTCTCTGTAGACAGTTCAGGGAATAATGACAAGGAAAGAAGTCTACACATGTCCACTGCAGAAGGAATCCCCCACCCAGGTATTGGGCGAGTCCACAGAGCTGGAACCCACAGAGATGGAGAGTCCACCCAATGCTCATATTTGGAGAGGCTTCAGCCTTTGTATTTACACCTACGTAGGCCATCTGAACAGACCCCACAGACATGCATCTAAATAATAAGGTTATATAAGATGTTCATTTATTTCCAGATGTGCAAGTTGGACAGGGTCCATTGGGGGGTGGGCGAGAATGGAAACAAAACACTCTGACTCAAAATGCATGCAATGTAGTTGAGGGCTCATCAATTCGTAAAATGTGAGGTGACCACAAATATCCGAGGGGGGATCCCCTGTGAGAATGGCCAAAGTAAACGGGGGAGAGCCGCGGCCTCAGGCAGATGCGGGCACCTCCTAAGCAGGGGCGGGGCGGGCGGTTTGAACTCCCCGTAAATCTCCAATAAGCTAGACCTGCGCTGCCAAGGAAAGCAGCCTCCGTCCCTGCAGCCTTGGCTCGGTGACGTCAGCTGCGTGAGGACAAAAGGGTAGCAGCGCCAGATGCATGAAGATTCGGACAAACACGCACCACTTCTGGAAGCGTCTACCAGACTCCTGTAAGAATGCTCTTTGCGTGAGTGTGAGTCCAAGGGTGTCGGTGAAGGCTCCTCGTGTGTCCCGGGACGTCCTAGCCAGCTTTCCTTTCCTTGTCATCTTTATGGCCTTGCCGCTCTTAGAAGTCTGTCTCCTGCCATTTTCTCTAGGCTGATGGAAACTCCTTGGGGAGGGAGGTTTAAGGGTCGGTCACCATGGTGATCAGAGCCCCACGAGGCTGCCTGGCTCCCGACAGGTACCCACTGCCTGCCCGTTAAAGAAGGAACACAGGCCACCGGAGGCCCTGCCAGCAGGCTCTACCGGGACGCACAAGGGCAACCGCTCGGGGGAGGAATGGAGGCTTTCACCCCAGACCCGACAACGTTCACCCCAGTGTCCTGTCCTTAGATCCTGTATAAACGTGTCTTCATCAATAAAGAAAACAAATGAGCCCTTAACAAAGGTGACCTGCTCAGGTCAATTTTACATCAAGACCAGACAAATTGGCATGGAGGAGCATACTCAGACTATGGGAGGAGGAGCCGAGACTTCCGTAGAGGGACAGGTTCCCTGGTGTTTCCTAACAGGCTGGGGCTCCAGGGGGAGATGGCACCTGCCCTACTGATGTGGCCAAGAGCCCTGTGGGGCCAGGGTGCTCTGGGCACAGGAGCACCTGGAGGGTGTGTGAGGGCGGCAGGCCACCCACCTGATGAGCTGTGCATTGTCGTGGGATTTGCGAGGTAGAAGCTTCATTTTCCTCCAGTCCAAAAACTCGTGGAGGCTGGTGAACGGGTCCTGACTTATGGAGCACTTGTCGATGTCGTTCCACACTTCCACGCCCACCAGCACTATCCGGATGTTCAGGGGTCTGTAAAACTGAGAGGGACAGGCGCCCAGAGGTCACACCTAAGAGAACTTAACATGAAGATCATCACAGATTGGCATGGCCTCACGTTCACTGACACGGGTGACAGACACACCCTGGGAGCCTTTGTCCCTGTGCTTAAGAATTTAAGAAATATCCGCTGTGCCTGATGCAGCGGGGGTGGTACCTGGATTCTCAAATGCAGAATAACTGGACACCGAAGCTACCAGCCTTTCCGCCGTGTGCCCCGGTTGTGTAGAAGCACACATTTCAAATGACTCCCTGGTGTCTGAAGAGTGCACGTAGATGTACACACGCTAAAGACGCCAGGAAATACCCACTTCGAGGAAACCAGCAGTGAGTCAGGACCCCTTAGACCTTTCTGCCGAGGACAATGGCGTTTGTTTTGAGCGGAATGTTCTACGAGGTACTGAAAATGAATATTAACTTTTCAGCAGAGTCTCAGTCTTGGCTGACACGATTACATTCTGTCACCTATAATCAACCTAGGACATTTTAATTAAATGAACAAGTCAATATCCTTCAGAATAACATAGGCATAAACAGTCTTCTGCAGGACTTCAACGGCTGTTCCCCCTCCAGCCCCTGCCAGCAGTTTGGTTGGCACTTGTATCAAGTGTCAGAAGTCCCTTGTGCAGGGACCAATGAGGTGAAGCTCCACCCTGCTCATTCCCTGCTGTCCCAAACTTTAGGGGTCATGGCTTCAATCTACCGCCTGCATTCCAAGAGACTGTCCTGGGTCAGAAGGGAGAGCAACTGTGCCCATGGCCAAAGGATGGCTTTGTCTTCTATGATCCTAGATGGGCAGGTGGGTGTCAGGGTAGAGACAGGAACTACCCATTGTCCCACTGCCCCCATGTGCCTCACACAAGCAGGGACATGGCTCTGTGGTCGACGCAGGGTCAGTGGTGACCTATAAAATCTTTCCATGTCTGTAAGGTATGAGGCAGCACACGATGAGAAAGTCCCCCTCTTCTGAGACCACTAGGAGTCAAGGAGAAAAATGAAGCTGGTGACAGCAGCCTCAGCCAAGCTCTAGATGTGAGCAGGACCTACTTTCAGTTGCTCTAAGCACCTGGCTAAAAAGTAACAAAAATCATAAGAAGCTCCAAATTTGAGAGTTAAGCACCATTCCAATGTGGTGAGCTAAAGTTCAAGAAAATCCCCAAGATTGAGCCTCTGATGCCAGATCCTAGCCCGCATCAGGCAGCTCATCCTCTCCCGTGCTGGTCCCCTCAGTCATGTGGTGAGCATTGGCTCAGCAGCAGAATGGACCCAGAGCACAAGTGATGTCCAGGACCTCTGACTGCAGAGGTCCAACTTGGTTTCAAGCAGATAACAATGACAGCTTACATTAATAAGTTACTGAGACAATTACACAACCAAAATACTGCCCAAGTGTGTGTTTCTAATCAAGAATTGCTTGACTTGGGTGTCTCCTTGCAAGCTCCCAGTCCAGGCTTCCCAGGCAAAATGAAGTTTCTGTCCTCCCTACTCTGCACGCGTGTGTTCTGCTGTCCTTGGCATGATTACATTTCAGCGGCGTCTTACCCAGGGGGAGCAGTGATGGGAAAGTGGAAGTGCAGAAGATCCTGTGCTGATGCTCACGGCAGCCGTTAGATGCCCTCAGGGCCAGATGCCCTGGGAGGGCTAAGGAGGGGACTCCAGTTGCCTCCCCGGAGAGCTGACGGGAGGCAGGAGCCAGGGTCTGCAAGGACTAATTTGTTGTCCCCTCCCAGTGCTACTTTTCTGCTTACTAATTAGGGAGCTTTTCAGAATAATGAAGGGGTTCACACTTCCACTGATAAACCCTCCTAAGCTGTATCAGAACAGATGTTGGGCTTAGCAGAATACAACACACAAGCCCCCTCGCAGGTGAGGGCCACCGATCAGCTGTCACATGTGCGGGATCACATCACACCATCGGTCACATCCTTCACTGCTCTGGGAATGTTCGTCCCAGGGCTGCCATGTGTTCCTTTTGGTTCTTGCCAGTAACAATGACCACAGCTCATGTGCCACGTTCTAGGCTGGATGCCGAGGTGCTCTCTGAACCGTGGTTTAGTCCTCAGAACAATTCTAAGGATTGTTATTGTTCCTACTTTATTGTAGAAGACACTGAGGCCTGGAGAGGCCAGGTAAATGCCCAAGTTCATGAGTGCATGGCTGGGCTGGGACACAGGAGGCTGACGAACACCTTTGACCCATGTTTGGACCATGGAGTGATGCTGCCACCCTCATGAAGATGCTGAGGCCCCTGTGGGCCCAGGCCCTCGAAGCTGTTCTCGGGCCAAATGGAGCACGGCAGCTGCCTGCCTGGCTGAGAGATCCCAGCCCGTCTGTGGACGTTGGAGACCGGCTGAGTGGCTCTCCTGCATACACAACAGCCACGTATCTGCTCAGCTCTTGCTGTGGGCTGGGGAGGCCCCACAGAGACAGAGCAAAGAGCAGGGTGCCTTTGCCCTGGGCTTGCTGCTGCTGAGAGGTCACCAGGAGGCTTACGGCATGGGACATCACTGTTCCAGTTAACTCTGACCGTGCCTTCCAAGAGAAGTGCACACAGGAAGCCCAGGGGGTGCTGTGCTGGAGGGGCCAAGGAGAGCTTTCTGGAAGAACCAGATCTGAAATGAGAGTGTAGGACTCTCTGGGGTCCAGGGAGTGCATTTGCCTCCTTCAGGCAATTGGCTTGGGGGAGGAGGTTCAAAAAGCAGGTCAGTTGAGAGAAAAGGCCTTAAGGGGTTAAGCTGAGTCTTCTCAGAAGGTCACTGAGGCTCAGCCTCAGAGGATTCCTCACTGGTGCTAACCTTTTAGGAATGGGAGCAGTCGCTGGATGAAGGCTTCAGGAGGCGGAGCCTTGGGGGTCACCTGGTCCACAGGTGCACACTCTGCTGCTTCTGCTGTGCTTACCCAGGATGCCCGGGGGGTGGCCTCGCAGTTTGGCCCAGAAGTATGAGTGTCCGATGGGCGTCTGCCTCTCACAGGGGTTTCCTGAACATTTCAGAACGTCACCCTTGTTGCCTAGTCGCTTCCCTGTCTTCCCACCTGGCATGTCCTCTCCCTCCAAGCCAATGCAGCCAGGCAGGTATTAATTTAGAATGGCCAGTGGAGCCACAGTGTCAGAAATGAGGAAGTGGCCTCTGGGATGGTCATTATTTTGGAGCCAAGACTGTCCCGCGTGTACAGTTGGAAAACTGAAATTTGGAATGCTCAACTGAGTGAGGGGTCATCAGTCGACAGACTGGGATACACAAGTCTCCTAAGGAGCCTGGGTATCTCCTCCAGGGTCTCTGGGGTCTGTGGGGGTGGGCAGGGACACTGGGGCCGTGTGAGCAGCCAGCAGACTCTGCCAGAAGCACAAGAGGCGTGCTGGCACACCCGCCAGAGCCCGCCAGGACTCCACTGAGGCACACTGATCTTTAACAACCAGTGCAAGCTATTAGCAAACCCCCAATTGCTCATTTTTGTTTTGCAAACTAAAGCAAGATCTATCCGAGAATAATATGCAAACGCACAGAGGACCCGAACATACCACTTTAAAAAATGGGGTTTCAGCAATTTCGAGTTTGATTTTAATAGAGTCATTGTTTCCTTTAACTTCCAAGGCCTAAGAAGAACTCACGGTCACTTCCTTTTGTGCTATAGTCTGAGGCCTCTGGGCAGTGGTCAGTCACCCTGTCCTGGTGTGGCAGCCTGTGCTTGTGGATCAGCGATCGTGCTCTCCTGCCTGTTAGTCATCCACCTCGGTCTTGCCCTTCATTGGAATCCCTGGAGGACCCTGGCCAGCAGCTACCTGTGCCCAACCAGGCCAATCAGATCAGAGTCCCTGGACCGAGTTTGAGCAGCGGTATCTCAAAGAGTGAGCACCAGATCATGTGAACAAAACCACCCAGGAATCCTTATCCCAGCAAGACACACGTGACCCAGGTTTGACTCTGTCATCAGGATCCTTATCCGACTGGCCTGGGTCAGGCTTGCGTCCAGCTACTATCCTGGGTCCTCTAGTGAGTCTTCCTTCGCCCTCCCTGTCAGAGGGGCGTACCTTTATCAGGATTCTCCTGTGCCTGCTTGACTTTGAGATCAAATTTAATGTTCCAAGGCCTGAGAAGAACTCAGGGTCACTTCCTTTTGTGCTACAGTCTGAGGCCTCTGGGCAGTGGTCAGTTGCCCTTTCCCAGGTGAAAATACATCAATAAGTGGGTTTCTGGGAGCTGGACTTGCCTCAAGGGACAGTGGACAAGTGCAATGTCATCCCAGGGTATCGATGTTTGTCTATATTTTTCTGACTTTTAAAAAGTTCCATCTGGCTATGTCTCCTGAGTGCTGAGCCGGTCTCTGCCTCCGAGTCCCCACCGCCCTGTTCCTAGTCCTGCTCTCCCTGGGGTCTGAGGGGTTGTCATCTGCTGCTGTACTACCACGTGCAGGCATTTGGGCTCTGCCCTCCCAGGCTTCTGATCCTCCTGGGTCACAGGTCCTGGGACTCACAGTGAGGGCACAGAGTCAAGGCCAAGAGCCCCTGTGGGAATAGAGAATCAAGGACTTGGTGCAAATTGCCAACCTCTGAAAACCTCAACTCCCTCTGTCATGAAAATGGGCACAACAGTCCCTCCCAGAAGTGTGCTCAGTCCCTCCCAGGAGGGTGCTCAGTCCCTCCCAGGAGGGTGCCGAAGCCTTAGCTGGCACAAAGAAGCTGCTGAAGACATTCAACAACAGCATGGCCCTGGAACATCTCCAGGTCCTCGTCCTTCTCATGCTCCCTGTCCTGGCTCAGCCTTTATCACACCTATGTCACGGCTCCTACTGGCCCCTCCTGCCCCTGCTTATGCCATCTCCACACTAGCTGCAGGACAGCTTTGTGACCTCCTGTGTGTCTCTCCTGCTGACAAGCCAGGGCCTGGATCTCTTCTGTCAAATAAAACCAGAGCAGCTTTGAAGGGTGTTCGGGCTTTGGGCAGTATGAATCCCCCGCAGTGTCCCCTCATCCTGCAGGGCCAGCACATGCATCCACACACACAGGCACACAGGAGCATGCACACACATGCATACACACATGCACACACATGCACACACACACATACACCAGAACACAGGCAGTGATCACAGATACACATGGATGCACGTGGGAGCACACATGGGTGTGGACACGTGCACTTGTGTGCATACATGCTCGGTCTCTCTCTCTCTCTTTCTCTCTCTCTCTCTCTTTAGTCACAGGAGCTGTTCACCATGTCCAGACTTGGGGGGCACAGGCCAGGCTCTTCCTGCTCTGCTTGTGGGTTCATCTTTGCCTTTCAGGATTCCTTCCCTGCAAACTCCCCCTGGCCCCAGGAAGAAGTGAGGGGCTCTCTTCTGCACTTTGCAGACCTTGGTGGAGGGCATCATTGCAGTGCCTGTCACCTTGGACCCATGTCAGATTCTTTCTGAATTCTTGAGCTCAGTACAGAAGACCTTGCAGAATGGAGACAAATTTCTGGAAGGGTCTGTGCCTTCCTTTCTCTGAAAACTTAGAAAATTTGGTTTGAATATAATAGGATTGCTTAGAAAGAAGCAATTGTGAGCCACAGAGGGGCTCGCTCACAAAGTGCCCTGTGTTCAGGAGAGCCTGGCTCTAAGAGGCTTTGCAATGACCTGCTGGGATTCTGTCACACAGTCCTCACAGGCCCGAGGCACAGTATTGTTGAGAAGCCAGCCCATTGCACATGCCAACCCCGGGGAGCTTCTGCAAAGACTGAAGTCCATCCTGTCGCTGCTCCCTGCAGACAATCAGCCAGCCATACCCTGGCAAGCTCTCCAGGCAACACCCACGTAGCAGGCCAGTGTGAGAAGCTCTGCTTTAGGCCAGTCATCAGCCCCAAACTGCCCCGTCTGTCCTATAGGAGGTGTGGATGGAGGACAGGTGCCTCAGATAGCATCCCTATTTCCTTATAAGCAGAGGGTAGAAGGAGCACTTCATCAGCAAATATCCCAGGATGGAGATGTCTAAGGACTCCTTTGGCCAGGAAATCCTGGTTGTGAAGGGAGGTTTTCTAACCTGCTTGTTCTCATTAAGGGACTTTCCTATAGCTGCCTGAGCCAAAAGTCAATCTCTACACACCAGGATAGTGGAGCCTGAGGGTCCCTTACAGATGAGAGCCCATCCCCAGGGTCATACTGGCAGAGGACTAAACCAACAGGATCTGCCTTGGGAGACCTGGGAAAAGGCCCAGCTCAGGAAGGTGCAGGATGTTCTGGGTCTGATTGTGGAGTCCAAGATCCCTTCTGACGGGAATTCTGCATGACTCGAACAGCGTCTGGAGGAAGTTGTATCCCCAAGGCCACCATAGTTCAGATGTTGTGGGTTGGCAGCCCTTGAAGCTGCCAGCACCTGGAAATCGCATGCTCAGAGAACAGATGCTTAGGACCAGCTCGGGACCCAGAGGTAGAGCTGGGCTCCATGTTGCTGCAGATGCATGCACTTAATTCTGTCAACCTCATCTCCAAACATTTACATGATTTGGATGATTTAATTACTTGAGAATGAACTCACCTTGTCAACGTGATTAGCGATCTCGATTAATCGCTGCTTAACTTTTTCCAGATCTTTTCCTTGCCTCTGAAACTTAACAATTTTAAATGTCAGCATTAATAACAGCAAGAATATCAATCAAAAGTCATCTTCCCAGCTCCTGAAAATGCCAAAATCTCAGGCTTTTATGCACCACCTGGGGCCTCCCTGGTCTACAGTGAAATGAGCTAGCCTCCTGCTGAGTAATTTCCCCAGCTGGGGACTCCTGAAACTCCCTGAGATGCACCCAAGCCAAGTGCTCATAAGACAGTAACTTCTGCAATTTTTCCAGGCTCATAAATGATGGAGGCAGTGACATGTTTTGGCAGAGAGAAAATGGAAGAGGAAGCAGTCCAAAGCCATTTTTCATATCATCAGCTTGATTTTAACTTGCCCAGAAACTTGCTTTATATTTGTTTTTAAAAATTAAACAGTGAAAGCAATAGGAGGTCATGGCGACGTGTCACAATGCAGAGGGTGATGGATAAAAAGTTAATAAACTTCCCACTCTCCTCTCCAATCTGAACTTCCAGGACAGGAACCATTCTGAGAAATCGTCAAGCCTATTTAATTCATGTGTGTGGCATGAGTCTGTGGGAAAGTGTCACCTGATTCATTACATGTCAATGTCATAACAAATAAGCACAGAGAAGATAATCTGAAAGAAACCTAACTCAAAATAAACTAAAAGAACATAGTACCAAGTACCAGGTCATAGTTCTAAGAAACATAGTACTTGGTACCAAGTACCAAGTCATAGCTCAGAGAGAAGGACGTTCCTGCCATCTCTCTATGACCTTCACTTATCCATTCATTCTGGTTTAGGACATATCAGACATTTGAAAAGCTTAACTTTCCCCCAAAAGATTTTAGCACACAATCTAAAGCCATCCATTATCATTTACCTATTAATTCTTATTTGGAGAACTTAGCTACAGATAAACTCTGCTTTTTGTTTCTTGCAGGTTTTGCTAGTATTTTATAACATGAAATACATTTTAGTATTTTATACTTATAAAATTAGAATATCACTTTATATACGGGTTGTTTCTAATGCTTTAAGAATGCACAGGTGAAGAACTTAAAGCTTAATTCCCCCAGTAATACCTGACTGATAAACATTTTCACTTTTCTTTCTGTTTCCATTTTAACCAACTCTACTGAGAAGTTTTAAAAAGGCCTTACCTCTCTGTTGTCTGCGACAATAACCAGCTCCACGTACTTGGTCATCTTGAGGGTCTCTCTTTTATGCTGCCAAAAGTAAACATGGATTTAATGTCCTGGACCTCCTCCCCGAGGCCCTCCTCCCTGAGGCCTCTAGAACACGTCCACATCTTCCATCCAGCCACTTGGGGCTGAGAGTGGCTCCCTATCAACCCAGGGGCCCCCAAGCCCACAGTCCAGCACAGGTTGAGCCTGCCCCAGCCATTCTCAACTTGAGTGATTGCTTTCCCTTTCCACTTGGGTCATCCTGAAAAGGAGTTGCACCTTCCTGCTGAGTCACTGATGGCAGGGTCAGCAAAGGTCAAGATCAATACTAGCCAAATGCATACTCTAAGGAACAGGAAGCCCTTTCTCCCTCCTGTGGTGGCTGGCCAGAAGCCACCACTTCCCACGTGTGGTGGTCCTGGGGAAGAGGGTGGGATTTGGTGTGTCATGGGTGTTCCTTTCACCTTTCTGATCCAAATGTGCCTGTTTTGTGATTTGGGAAAAGTGGAGAATGCTTTTCAAACAGGAACTGCAAAATCCTCTGGGATGCTAAGAAGTCCACCCCGGGAAGACTGGGGTGGTCTGGAGGGAACAGCCAGGCTGATAAACAGAGTCAAGAAGGAGGTGCCAGGAGGCAAAACACAAAGGAGGTCAGGAAATAGAATGAACAAACAGAGGACTGGAACAGGCCCCTGGAGAACAGGGACTTGTAAGGTAAGAACCCGGACCTGTGCATCAAGGCACAGGGGGGCGATGAGGCCTGGGAGTCTGAACTCCATCCCAAACAAGGCAGCTTCTGAACGGGGTTACCTTTGAACAAGCCTTCACAATCTTCTGTGAATTCCTGGGCAAATCCCAAACGCATCTTTTTTTTTCTTTTAAAGGAGAAATAAAGCAATTCATGGAGGGTGGTCTCAAAAAGCAAACACTGAAAACAAGACCCAAAGCCTTCTGTTTCTGCAATAACCCGCTGCCACAGGAAGTGGGAGCTGCTCGCGGGCCTCCCGGATGAAATCGCTGGTTTGTGAGTTAAGCGCACACACAGCGCTGGGCGGAAGACCCGCCTGCAGTAACCACTCTTTCAGACAAAGCAAAAGGGACTCAAGAATGCTTTGAATCAGATTTCCAGTCACATAATCCTCAGGGAAACATCTTTGAGAAAAAGAATCCCCATCAGTCCGGGATCTTCCAGACAGATCTTTACAAGAAAAATGTTTGCATTTCAGCAGTCGTCCTGCTCGCCACCCAGCTGTGCTGATTCATGAATTTTGGTGTCCCGAAAGAAATCTGGAAACCTCGCCGAGGAACGAAAACGAAGCTCCAGGAAGGTATCATTTCTCATGCTTTTACAATCTTGCAAGGGAAATGTCAGGTTTTGCAACTCTCTGTCTGGGCAGGCTTCGGGGTGATTACTATGCATTTATAAAGGAAAAATGAAAAGCAGCCCCCGCAGCGCCCCATGTGCGCTCAAAATGAGACACTTGCTGAAGTGCAAAGCTCTGGTCCCTTTTCCTGATCGAAGGGTCAAAGAAGCAGAAACCTCTCTTTTGCCCCTAAATTCCCTGATTGGCCATGAACAAATTAGCTAATTATGCAGAAGAAAATACAACCCTGAAAATGAATAAATAAAATAATCTCCCACTGAAAAACTCGTTGAAAGGGCTCTGGCTCTTCAGACCGGAGGGTGAAATCAACGACCAGGGGCTATTTCCAACTGGCCTCGGATCATCATTTAGAAAATACACGATTCCAGATAATGAAAACAAACATGAACACGATTTCCCTGTCTCTGCAATTTTCAGAGAAGTCCAAATTTTTCTCATGAATTCAGAGAACTGCAGGCTCAGAGAGAAGCTTGACCACATCACAACACAGAGCCACGAGGGAATGGCCGCGGGGGGGCTGGCTGTCAAGGACAGAGGGGCTTAAATGACCTCCCCATGATTTCCACCCATCAAGGGTGTCCCGTGAAAGAAAACCACGGTGTGAATTGGTGATGTGGGAGCAGCCCCAGGAACTGCTTGCCTGTCTCGATTTTTTTGGGGGGGGCTGTGAACCAAAGCCCATCCCCAAGGAGGAACCTCAGTGTCTGCGGATGGCCCAATGGTCTCTGAGCCAAGGTGGGGACAGAGGCATTCTTTGAGTCTTGCTCAGGGGAAACCAGTTTTGGGTCTTTCAAGGTCATCACAGCCAAGCTCCCAGAGACAGACTGTCCCCCAAACAGCCTGCTGCCGACTCTGGTGCTGAGAGCTCAACCCAACTCAAGTCAGGAGAGCAAGCCGAGAGCCGGGGCTCAGGGGTGGCCTGCGCTCCATTCTTCACGTGGTCGGAGCATTGCAGAGGGTGCATCCACCCCACAGCGCCTGCGGGAGCTCCCTGTGAGCCAGGTGCTGTGACGGGGATACAGGGACGCACAAGGCCAAGGTTTCTGCTCACATTCCAGTGCGCTTGGGAGGAGGGGTAAGAGTAAAGAATGAGCAAAAATAAAACCACAGGCTTCTGCAACAGGATGGGGATGGAGAGGAGCAGGGACTGAGCTAGTGGGGCTTGCAGTGTGGGGAGTGGGCACATGTAGCAGGCGTGTGGGAACAGTGTTCAGGCAGGTGGAACAGCAGCAGCGGGAGTCCAGGGGTGGGGAAGAGCCTGGAGAGCACAGTCAGTGTGCACAGGCTGAGGGGTGAAGACAGCCCAGGGCACCGGCCACCATAAGGAAGCTGGCGGTGGTCTAATGATCGAAGAGAGTGGGAGATTGAGAAAAGCCAGTCTGGCTGCTGGGATCAACCGCGCCGAGTGCAGCGAGGGCCGTGCAGCCGCCCGGACGGGGCTGGTGTAGAGGTGGAGGGGCTGAGAGGCCAGGTGTGCTGCCAGCAGACGGCCAGCCTCCCAGGCAACGGCCCCGCCCAGGGCTCCAATCTGGTGCGGTCAGCCAGTTAGAAGGACGAAGCCTGGCTTAGCTTCCTGAGCAAGGACGCCTGGCTCCAGGTGGCTTCGTGCAGACTCAGGTGGAACCCTGAGCGTGCTCCGAAGCCACCTCAGCCACTCAACAATGACTTGAGTGTGGACCGCCTGGCTGGGCAGTGTGCGGGCAGCAGGACTCACCAGCAAATGAGCCCGTCCGCCAGGAGAGCGCTGGACGTGACCCGCCAAATGCTGACAGGGACAAAGGGGGGTTGGAAAACTAACCCCAAGAAACCCGGCACAAAGGAGCTGTGCTGTTCAGAGTCTGAGAGGCTCAGCGGGGGCCACACCTGGGGCTGTGGCACCTCGACTCACCCTGACAGCTCTGCAGAGCTGGTGACCTTGCCCGAACTTGAAGGGCAGCCATAGAGCAGCCACCTGGAGGCTCCCCAGGGTGTGGAGTGGAGACTGCTCCCCAGGTGTGGAGGGGAGGCTGCTGATGTTAGGAAACAAGGATGCGGTGTGATTAGTGAACTTCCAATGGAGAGCGGCCATGCCCAGGAGCTGCATCTGAGTGCACCCCATGTGGCTGCCTGGAGACACAGGCGGAGGCCCATCCATCTGAGGCTGCACCACAGCCTCTCCCAGCCTCGCCCTCCTCTGCAGACTCGGTAGCCCAAGCCAACGCTTCCTCCCAGATGAGGCAGCAACTTTTACACTTGACTGGTGATTACCCTCCTAAAGAAAGGGCAAGTCAGAAATCATTTCCATGTGGTGGATAGAGCATGGGGTTTTCTCCGGGAGCGGGTCTAGCCTTTGCCTCCTTAATGGCTGTGTGAGGCCGGTGTTGAAAGCAGTTTCTGCTCTTGAATGCAGAGCCCATGGGGAGGGAAGGCGGCCAGGGCAACGGAGCAGTCAGGGTGCTTCAGCAGGACTTCAAATCCCCAGAGAGGACAGTGACGGTGACGCTCCTGTGTCCTATGCCCCTCCAGAAGCAGCGTGGACTCTCACCAAAATCTAATGTGGAGCCTTGTAAAAATGACAGACAACGGCTCACGTTTATATCCCGGCTGGTGTGCACTCCGAGTGCGGATTGAGTCCTGATGCTTGGTGGAGAAAAATGCCAACATCTGCAGGAAACGCGCACCCGTAAACCAGTCTCCACAAGAGCTAGCCTTTCGTGGACATGCTGCAGCCCGCCAAGCACCGCTGTGGTGCGCGACCGAGATTAATCAGCGGCAGAGTCATTGGTCTGCTTGTTTTTGGTGTGAAATAAAGGCAGCGGTAAGTTAGGCAGGTGAGTGGCATCCAACTTTAAAATGTGCCTGTCGTATTTATCATGGGTGACATCCCAAACAATCTTTCAGGTGATTCTAGTTCCCAAGAATTCCACTTATTTGAAAATGATCTTTTGTACCATTTTCATTGTATACGCAAAGTTGAGGTCAAGGACGCTTCTCTTGCATAGAAACAATTACAACGATTTCTAGAGCGATCCAGAGAACCAAGCTGAACAGCGAAGATGCCGCTTCCTTTCCAATTTAAAGGTTCATTTACACTGCAGTATATGCATTATTAACAAAAGAGCATCCTTACCAAGTTCTCCCTGTTTTGCTATCAGTCAAAGTGACTGGAAATTACAGTGCCAATCATTGTCCTGGAGAACCGCTGAAAGGATTGAAGTATGGTAGAAAGTACGGATCAGGTTGTTCTTCTAAATGAAATGGCAAACATATTCAAGAGGCATTTAAACTGTCGAGTTATAAATCACATACGTGATACCTGTCATTCAACCAGGTACTCAAAGCCGGGAGCCTGGAGAACAGAATGCAGATGTTCTTCCTGTTCCTGACTCGTCGAGCTATGGCTTAATCACACCTCATCCAAGGTCTGCAACCAAAGGCAAGCTCGCTCCGGGAGTGAAATAAACAAGCCTGAGACCGCAAAGCTGGGTCCTGGGGATTCTGGCTCTTAGATCTGTCCCTCAAGAAGGGTGAGGCAGGGGCTCCGGGTGGACCTTCCTCAGTGGCTGCTACTCTGGGGCATTTTCCAGGCCCTGCTTTCTGGTATTCAGATACAGCCTCCCCACCGCACACCCAGGTGAGCCACAGAGTCTGAGGCAGAGCTCTTGCCTCCTGGGACGGGACAGAGGTTTCAAGAAGGAGCTTAAGCATCACCACAGAGAACCCTGGGAGCCCAACAATAGAGGAGGTCAGGGTCACACAGCAGAAGACCTGTGCTGAGAGTCCTGGACTGGGGCAGGTAAGAGCAGTTTAGGGCACGGCCAACCTGCAGGCATGAAGGGGAAGTCAGGAATGAGAAGAAGTCATGCAAGATCCCTTACTGCTGGGATTCAGAAAAGGGTTGATTTAGAGTGAAGCAAGAATAATACTCATGAAACATGGAAGGTTACGCAGTGGTCTACTCAAATTCAAGTTAGAAAAGACAAAATGTGTCAGAGGGACCAGAAAAGCATCCCCAGACAGTCAAATGTTAGCATGACATCTCATCTTTGATTTTTTTCCTTTTGATTTGAGGAATAGGAAATCTGTCCATAAAGATACCAGGGAATTGGGGATAATGTCCTCTCTGCTTGTGCTTATTTAAATTCACAGCCTCCGACCTAATTGGGGGGGCACCCTTTACCTCTAGTACCTGAGTGCTACTACGGACGGCAGGGGTGGCGGCTGAGCGGGCAGAGGTTTCACCATGTCACTCAGGAAGGGTCAGGGAGGGGACTCTGTTTGTGACCACTCTTTCCTGTGCTGTGGCAGAAGGAGGACCTTCTAAGGGGGACCTCCTGGGACCTCCTACCCAGGGAAGGTGGCCAGGGAACATGGACTCCCACATAGTCCCAGGAGGGCGAGGACAGGTGCTGGGGTGTGGTCTGTGGGTCAGCAAGATTCCTTAGCAAGCAGCAGGGACGAGGACTTGGGACAGCTCTGCCAGGCAGGTCGGCAAGCACCGTGCATTTTCTGTCCCCTTTATGGGGACCCTAACTGCAAAGCAGACTGAATGAAGGACCTGGTGCAGCCTTTCTCTTACAGCAAGAGGAGAGCAGCCACAGAGCCCTGGGGCCATTTTGGTCTTGCTTGCCTGGTTGTGGTCCAACCTTGGGACGTGACGAATGGCAGCATTGGCATTCTCTGGCCCTGGGATGTGACTTTACCAGCGTATTTTAGCATGTCTGAGACCTATATTTGCCACATAGCGATGCAGTCCTTGGACCCCGATCATGCTCTACCATGCCTCATCCACCCCTCCTGATAAATGGGGATGTCCCTCCCTGGCCCCAGCATCCCCAGGCAAGGTGTCTCCGGAGCTCCCAGTATCTAGGATCCCTTGCTTGAGCTCGGCTTCCCAGAAGCATGAGATGGGGTTTCCCACGTACCCTTCTCAGCGGCGTCTGGGTGGTGGGGTGGAGCAGGTCCGCAGGGAGGCTGGTGCTGTTGTGCTGAGAGCCACACCAGCCCCAGCTGCTCCTCAGGTCCTCGGCTGGGAAGAGCTTGTATCTATTGGTGGCATTTGCCATTGGTTCTAAGATGTATGTTTTATTTTCAAACATAAGAAGTCCCCTGTTGAAGAAGAAGAGAAAAAAATTAAGGAGGGCTTCTCACTCAAGGCTGAGGTGCAGCTCTTACTGGGAAGAGAAACTTCTAGGCTCGGCTGGACTCAGGACATTCTGCGTCATGGGTTCGTGTTCACTCACTGGCAAATCTTTTGAACACAACCCTGAGGATTTTTTCGATTGAAATACTTTATGACAAAGAACAGATCACATTTTGCCTTTCATGTGCTTTTTCTCTTTTATGTCTCAAAGATGCATTGCAAGGAAGAAGAGTCCTGAGGAAGGACGCCTCACCTGCCAGTAGCTCCATCTGAATCAGCAGACCCTGGTCACCGGCAAAATCTATCTTTTCTTCCTTTAAAGGACAATCCTAAATTATTTATTCCAAGCAGCCTTATTTCCTAAATATTTGAAGAGATTCAGATGAATGCAAATTTATATATTTTTAAATTTTATTTATATAATTTGTGAGAGATATGCAAATAAGGAACCAATGGAATTTTCCAAAGCGTTTAAACTGCTCCTCGGAGGCCAGGTCTGGCTCTGGATCCTGGGGACAGCTCCTTACACCACCTAGGGACACCCTGTGGAGAGGACCCACACCCACAGCTGAGAAGGCAGCCTTTGGAGTCCAGCAGCTCTGGGCTTGGGCTCCAGGTTGGCCACTTCCTAGCTGCGAGACCTTGACCAGGCTCCTTCATCTCACTGAGCCTTGGCTTTCTCACCTGTAAGATGGGGTTAATAGGAGCGACCTGTCATGGCAGCTGCGCCATCCTGTGAGAAGTCTGAGCCAGTGGAGGGACCAGGCATGCTTGAATGGCAGCAGCTCCCTGCTGTCCATGAGGGTGGATCCCTGGGTGCGGCTGCTGCGCATGTGTTGTTCCAAACACTGAGCGTTTGGGAATGTGTTTGGAATGTTAACACATCCGCCCAGAGGAATACTGGCCATCTGTGACTCCCCGTTACAAAATACGACACTCACAAGGTATCTACATTTACTTCTGGAAATAACAATACCTAAGGAAAGAGCCCTTCTGGAGCCAACATTTAGGTTTGGGAATAAAAGTATAGATGGTTTTAGCAAATGGACAGATTTGCCAAACATTCTAATTTGCAGAGGCAGAGGTGGTGTTCAGCTGAGGTCCACGACACTTGTCTGACCTCTGGAGCGCGGAGCTGGGGCCTTGTCCCTGGACCTGAGCAACACTAGCTTAAGGACATCCACTTCCTTCAAGTTATAGGGGACATTGGCTCAACCACTGTTTGCATTTCTCTCTATTCCATGTAGGACAGCCAAGTACTTTAATTTAAATGGTGCCTCCTGATGCCAAAGGAAAGGGTTTCCCGGGAGAGGTGGCAGTTTGGTCACAATAAACGAACAGCTCTGTAGATCCCGTGCACCCAGTCCCTTCCACCACTTAGCAAGGGGACCACGATCTCGGCTTCAGAAACGCACAGTATTTTCATGCAGATTCACCTGAGTGTAAAGGGACAGTCCCAGCATGCCTGAGTGTAAAGGGACAGCCCAACTCTGAACTGCTCCTTTTTGAGACTGGAACCTCGGCAGACTCAATGGCATAATTCACATACGCATTCCCTTTAAACCACAGGAAGCTCACACATGCTAACAGGTTTAGGCGGAGGGTATGGCCCATGGACGGCAGTTCAGGGCATTAGTTCTAGTATATAATTTTTACTGCATCCACCCCAGGGTGTGAGGACACCTTCATCCTTCAGAAACGGCTGGTGACTTGCGTTCTCCATCAGTATCCCCTAGGAGGCACCTTGTGAGGGGCTCCCGGGTCAGTCATGGGTGCTCATTGCTTTGTTCAGCCTTCACCCATCCTCTGCTTCCTGATGGTGCCTTGGTGGGTGGCTAGTTAAGCATTCTTAAGTTTTGTTGAGATGCCAGTATTTCCATAGTCAAATGGAAGGAAGAGGTTGGAATTGAACAGCATCTGGTTTTTTATTTTTGGCACCAGGGATTGAACTTAGGGGCACTCCACCACTGAGCCACATCCCCAACCCTTTCTTGTGTTTTATTTAGAGACAGGGTCTCACTGAGTTACTTAGTGGCTTGCTTTTGCTGAGGCTGATGTTGAACTCACGATCCTCCTGCCTCAGCCTCCTAAACTGCTGGAATTACAGGCACAAGCCACTATGCCTGGCCAACGTGTTTTGAGCAAGGTGAACAAATACCCACTAATCAGTTCATTGTGATTAGTGGGTTCGCCCACCAATCCTGTTTCATGAGGTGTCATGGGCAGTGAGAAAGAGGAAGACCATGTCTGGGCAGCTTGTACCCTGACTGAGAGGCAGCACCAAGGCCAGGAGCCTTTAGAAACCATGGAGCGTTAGGCTGTGTGCTACCCTGTCCAGAGATGGGGGTTCCATAGGGTTGGGAGTATATGAATAGTTTTGAGCTATTTCAAGTCCTAAAGCCACAATGCATGGCTGTTCTACCCTGAGCCCAAGGACCTGCAGGTATCACCAAGTTGATCACTGGGGACTGACTTTGGTCCTCACCTCCGTGGGGAAGCTGCTGTCTCTTTCCTTGAGCTGTTCTTTATAAAAAGACATTTCTAAGTTTAGAATAGGTCATGGGCACTTTTATTTATTAATGTTGATTTTTGGAGGCCTAAATTAAGAAAGAGAACTTCAAAAAGCAAGCAAAGGGAAAGTGGTAATCAACACACTTGGAGAGGAAATACAGATTTGCTACAAAAGGGACTTTCCTTCCCTAGGAAAAGAGTGGCACCTTGTTCTATTTGTGTTGTGTCGATCTCCTTCTATTCTGCATTGATCCAACAAGCTGAAGACTTACAGTAAAACATGTCAGCATGTTCTAACCATGAGAAGCAGATTATTGCAAAAGTTCTCTACTTAATGGAAAATTTCTAGAAATTGTTACTTGGTCATAAAAATGTTCACATATCTCCTTTTATCTTTTAAGTCATCCAAAGGCCAGATGTTGAGAAACAGGGTGAAGCCCTGCCCTGTGCTCCACACCATTGGCAGCTTGTAATACGGCATAATTAAATAAGTGCTTTGGACTATCTTGGGCATAATTAATCACTTTGCTGTAACGATTGTTGGAAACAACAGTGGATACGAAACTGAAGCACTCGGGGGCTCTGAGATGCAAAAATGTGATGTTCTCACAGTCCTCGCTGGCCCCAAGAAAGATAAGGCGATGTAATTTGTTTTAAGTTGAATGTCATAGATACTTAGTTGTAAACTTGGAAGAGTCTCAGAATATGGATTTAATTCCAGCAGTCTTTGAACTTTCAAGGGGAAAGGGGTTCTTTTCCCTGGACAGATAGGGAGGGAAAGATCAGAAGGGAGTCTCCAGTGTTTGGGAAGGCAACTGCTTTACAGAGACAGGAGGAGGGGACGCTGATTAGCCATCTTGGGGAGGCTGAAGCCATGTTCTGGGGCTGCTGGAGATGAGGAGGGTACCCCAGGTGGTGCCCCTCCTGGAGTCTGGGCTCTGGCTGGGCTCCTTCCATCTGCAGCCTGACTGATCCTCATCCAAGCCTGGGCCATCGTCCCCTGCCCAGGGTGTCCCGGTTCAAGATGCAGAGCTGGTCCTGAGCCAGACCTGTGTGCCCCCCACACTCTCCTACCTCCCCAGCACTGTTTGGAGAGGGATAAGGTGCCCAGAGGAGGGACAGTGCCATGACACAGAAATAGAAGACAGGGGCCAGAGAATGAGTGGCTCCTGTAAAGATCGGTTAAAAAAAATACTTCAGAATTTAAAATCCTATTGTTTTCTCCTTGAATGGAAAGTGAGGAATCTATTAAAACTTCAAGCTGATTTTGCCAGCTCTCGAAGTGAAAACTCAGGAGGCATGTATTCCCTACAGATAAGTTTTGGTCCTCTGAAAATTCACTTTCAATCCCTGAAGCAGCGGTGCCCTGGGCAATCAATCACGCAGCTTCATGGTTTTGCTCTTGTTATGGTTTTCTTACTCCTCCCAGGCAGGAGGAGAGTGGCACATGGATTCTGATGACCTGCGATAAGACAGCGATTAGAAAATGCCAATTATCCTGGTTAGTTCGGTGTTTAATCTCTAACTGAATTTCCTACAAAAGGACTTTTGGTCTCAGTATCATACCAGCCGTCGTAAGTTAGAGATGCAGATGGCACGAAATTTAATTTCAGTCTTCTTTTGGAGGAGCTCATGGTTAGAAGTAACGTCCTACCTCAGATGTGCTTGAGGCACACGAGTGAGCTACGCGGACACGCGAGGCTCATTCTCAAGGCCACGTTCATGTGAACATCTGTGTGCAAGCAGAACAGACACCCATCACCCAGCAAACGCAGGTGCAGGTGAGGCTCAGAGTCACCTTGCCCGTGGCTCTTGTTTTAATGTAACCCACAACCAGGGTGGAAACGTGAGAAAATAAAGTGGAAGTCTAAACCACCATGGAGGATTTTAAGAATAGCTTCTACAGGTTGAGCATCCCTCACCCAAGATTCAGAATTCTAAATGTGTGTAAACCTAAAGCACTTCTGGTCCCAGGGATTTTGGATAACGGATACTCAGCCTGTACCGGCATATCCACAGTAACAATGGCAGCTATGAAGAGACTATCCCAAGAAAGCCCCTCTTTTTAAACAACAGCTTAGCTGAGCAATAACTTGCATGCCATTAAGTTTACCCCATTAAAGTGTGAGATTTAGTGGCTTTTAGAATCCTGAGTTGTGCAAACATCACCCCTGATTTCAGGGCACTTTCATTAATCCTCAGAGAAATTTTGGTATTAAACATTTGTTACTAGCAATCACTGCCCCCCCACCCACCCCGGCCCCCACGATCCAGGGCCTTGAATGTATTATTTTTCTCTAATTCTTACAGAAATCCTATGAAGCAGATGCCTTGAGCCCATTTTGCTAATGAGAAAACCATGAGGAGAACCCAAAGTCACTATAGCCCAAGGTCACCCCCACACCACAAAAAGACATGCTTCAGTGCTGACCCCTGGTACTGGTGTGAATGGGACCTTCTGTGGACAAAGGTCCTTTGGAGTTATAATTAAAATCAGTGCCCTATGAGACCATTCTGGATGAAGGTGAGCCCTAAATCTAATGACATGTGTCCCTAGAGGAGACAAAGAGGTGATGTACAGGGATGAAGGTCGATAAGGATGGAGGCAGAAGCTAAAATGGCATGCCCATAAGTCAGGGGACAGAAGGATTGGCAGAAGCCACCAGCAGATGGGAGAGAGGTGTGGGGGGAGGGTGTCTCACCTGGAGCCTCCAGGGACACCTGGACTTTGGACTTCTGGCCTCCAGAAAGGAGAGAGAGGTTCTGCTTGCAGCCACCCAGTGCATGGTGGTCTATGACAGGAGCCTCAGGACACTAACTCAGCCATACATGGTCAGTGGCAGAGCTGAGGTTCCCCAGAGGACCTGCCTCCTGAGCCTGCTCACTGCCCTGGGCCACCCTGACTGCTCAGTCCTCTGCTGGGCCACACAGCACTCATGCTGGGGAGGGCGTAGCTGACTTGAATACCAAGTGCAGTGCTGCCTGCAGCTGGGGGGCCAGCACAGTGCTGTGGGAAAGGGTTGAGAAATAGCCCTGCATGGAACGGGGGTCTTGAATGACAGGGAGGACTGGTGAGGAGCACTGGGGCTAGTGAGTAGCCATGGATAAGTAAGAATGAAGGAATAAGGAAGGTCAGGGTGTGCTCTGACCTGGGGCCATGTGCAGATGGACAGTGGGAGCCACAGTGGAGGGTGGGGTGCCACATGTGGAGTCCAGGTTGTCCTGGATGCGTGCACTGCCATTGGGCCGCACCTGACCACAAGGCCTCAGATGGCTCGCCCTTCCACACACACCTCAAGCAGACTGAGATCCACCTGTCACTCACTCCAAATTCCCAGCTCCCAGGACTCTGCTCCTGCTGTGCCCCCTACCTTCAGCCTTTCCCTGCACCTGTCCCAGGGGGCCTGACCAGTCTACCTGACTTTTGTATTGTGACTGTTGGTGGCCACACCACTGGCTTCACTAGATGCAAGCTGCCTCAAGGCCAGGTGTCCCCACCCAAAGGCCTCAGACCATTCCTGAGGTGGGTGTCTGCTGGGAAGACCTTCGAGAGGTCGAGGGAGCAGAGTCATGAGGGCAACGGTTAAGGTCAAATTGGTTTTATTTCCACCCTATGCAAATTTCTCCCTTGATATGATCCACTGGACTTTAAAGAGCCTTAAATACCAGGACTGGCTGGGATCAAGGGTCCTTGGCACTTGATTGTGTGGGTGGAGCACATTGTCCCACCGACCCTCCCTGAGGGTCAGTACACAGCAGAGTCCAGGCCCTGGTCCCTGCCTTCCCAGAACTGCGGCTGCAGACAGGAAGGTGGCCGCAAGCCACCCCATGTGCCTGACCTCTGGGGCTTCAGACCTCGTGGTGACAGCCATTTAGGATGAACTATGAATCTCAAAAGACCACATCCACCCAGGTCAGAGAACTTCAGACTCGAGGCATCGGGGCTGGGAGGACAGTGGCCACATGGCACCGGGCCTGGCCTGGCCCCACAGGAAGGCTATGCTCGTTCCACAGCCCTGTGCCCCTCCCTCAAGTTTTTCTCCTAAGGGTTTTTTTCCTTTTGGTTTCTCAGCTGAGACCTCAGTTTGGATTTCTTAAAAGTACCAATTTGTGCAATTATGAACAACGATGCTGTGTCCACGCAGCACTTATTTTACAATGACTGTGCTGGTCCTGACTCTTAAATTGCAGATTATTATTTTCATGGTCATCCCACATTCCATGGGTCATAACACTGATCAACTCGAATCTGGGAAAAATAAGTTGATGGCTGTTTTTAAATAGTACGGGGCAAGAAATCCTCCTGCATTGTGTGCTATGTTGGTTTTTACTACATAAAAGTTGGTGTCGTAAATATTGTATTTAAAATCGATGCGAAACTTTCAAAGAGCACAATAATGTGTGTTCAGGTGCAAAGAGCATCCCATCTGGACATATTTATTTAATTGACTTTCTAAAAGCATTTTGTGCTGTCTTTCCATCTAAAGCCCAGTGTCGCTCCAGGTTAGAGCCAGGAGCTACAAGGAAAGTGTCAGACATGCTCTGCCCTGGAGCCTGTAACCACAGGGCAGGTGGGGGCAGGGCAAGAAATGGCAGCCAGCTCCCACTGGGGCAAGGAAAGGGCGCCAAGGACAATGGGATGTAGACAAGTATTGATGCAGCACCAACTATGCCACAGGGACCCGGCCATTCATGATAATTCAAGGTCATACCACACAGCGGGGAGGCTGTGGGGGTCAGGGACGCTTCAAGGAGAAGGTGTCATTTGATCTGGGTCTCGATGGAAGATAGGTGGGGAGAGAGGTATGTCCCAGGCAGAAGGACAGCAGGGACAAAGTCTGCAAGACACATGTGTGGTACCTGCTCTGGACACAGCTGGCAGGAACAGGGTGGCTTCCTTGGGCAGGAGGATGGTGGGACTAAAACGGACTGCTGGATCCCAACTGTGCAAGGGGAACAGGTGTGGAACCAGGAGTCAGCAGACGTGGGGTTCAGGTGGGTTTGCCTACTGTCTCTGGAGACCGGGAGGAGGACACCTCCACAGTTTGCTTCTCTTTGTAAACCAAAGGGTCTCACACGTGCTCATGGCTTTGGTGAGCACCTCGTGAGAATGTGCAAGAGCTGGGTGCAAATGCAGGCCGGGTCTCCTCTTCTCCCTGAGGTGGCAGTGGGAGGGGCAGGGATAGGGTGTTTGAAGGGTCACAAGAAGGAACACTGGGCTTACCAGCTCCAGGCTCTCTGTAAGACAGTGGCCTTGATGCCTGCCCCTGCCCTCATGGGAGCAGAGATTGTAACAGTGAAGAAAAGTAGAGTCTGACATATGCCAGTCATCATCATCCAGGTAGTGCGTGCAGGTGGGAACGTGCACGTGAAGGGGTGCGTGTGCATGCGCGGGTGTGTCTGTGTGCATATGTGTCTGTGCACGTGCATACCTGGTGCTCAGGAGTCGGGACCCCATTTAAGAATGAAATAACTTGCTACACACCTCTGTCCACAATGCTAGACGCCATGTGCTCACCTCATCTATGGCTCGGCTCCATCTGTCCCAGCCTCTGTGATTTCACAGGAAATTAAGCCAAATTGTAGCCCTGCACCTGCAGGTGATGGGAGCACCTGGTGCTCACCCTGGAAGCATGAGCCTGGAGCCTCCTGGTGCCAGAGGTCTGAGCAGGAGCTACGGGGGGTGGGGGGCAGAACAAGGTCGGGGCTGAGGGACAACCTTTCTCTCATGGAGTTCGGGCTGCAGCCAGGGAGCTGTGGGTGACGGGAGAGTGGCATTTATGAGCAGGAGCTGAACTTGGGCAGGAGCATGGTGGGGTGGGTGTCCGAAGGACCCTAACTGAGCTCCTCCAGGCTGGGAGAGGATTCGCTCCCCACCACTGTGACAGGTGGCTCTTGTGCACTGGTGTGGCAGAGCCTGGTGTGCACGGCATTCCTGGGCGCTTACTCGCTAGCAGGGATGAGGGGCAGGAGCGGCAGGAGCCCGGAGACACTGGGCATGAGAGGGAGAGGAGACCCAGGACCGGACCGCGGCTGCACTGAAATGGCCATGACCAGGCAGAGCATCGTAGGGCCATAGGGCCGGGGTAACTCACAGCCTGAGCTTGGAGCTGCAGCTGACCTGGTCTGTGACTTCCTCTGCGTCCCATCTCTTCCCTCCACTACAGAGCCGCTTCCTCCTCAGCGCCCCTTTCCCCTGGGCTCTTCCTGTCCTCCCTCTGCCCCACCTTTTCCCTGTTTCCCTGAAAGCTTCCAGTGACAAAGGTGACCTGCTGGTTCCTTCCCCTCCAATTCTCGCCCGCCCTCTCCTGTGAGCCTCTCAGCGCGGCTGCTCCCTCCCTGCCTCTCCCCTGAGCACCTGGAGCCTGCGGGTCCCCAGGGCACCAGCTTCGCTCCACCTTCCTGGGTCTCCACGTGCCTCCAGAGCTCACCGTATCCCACGTGATTTTCACTCCTATTTTCTGTCCCAACACCTGCCAGCCTGCGCCCTATAGATGAAGATTCTCCCTTCACCTCCAGCCAGGGAGCCCGGATGGGATCCGACTCTCCGCTTGGAGGACCATCAGGTTTGACTGTGCGGCTCCGGGATTTCTCTGCTGACCACGCTCCGCTACTTTCTAACAGCGGCACGAAGATCTGGGCACTGAATCCCCAGGGCACAGGTGAGGGGTTCCTCAGCCCACACGGTGCTCCCCGCCCTGTCCTGCTCTGTTTTGGTGGCAGACAACCACCAGACAACCAGCACTTCATCTTGTGACCTCCTGAGACTCTCCCAATGCTTTTCTCGATCAAATCTGGGGATGCACCAGGTGCTGGGGAAGAAGTGGGTGCTGACCCTCAGACCCTGCAGGTTGGCCAAGAGAAGGCGACTGGACCACAGTCCTTCTGTGCTCTTCTGTGCCTTGTGGGGTGCAGGAGAGCTTTGGCAGCAGGCCTGGGACAGAGGGACGGCGGGCAGTCCAGGGGTGGAGGTGTAACTGAGTGGCGTGACAAGTGCCAGGGGCAGCTTTGTCCTGTTTGGACCTCGCTCTGGGACCACACGACTCAGTTGTTCATCTAACTGGCTAATGATCCTGGTTCGTGACGTTTTACTGAGTGTGAGAAGGAGCTGTCAGGAATCGCTGGAAAATCCCTTTTTCCTTTTCCCAACGAGGATTTGATTTCCTGTGGAAAGCACCTGTTGAAGATCGGACCATCAGGATGCCCCTGGGTCACTGGTCTCGGGGTTGATGGTGCCCATTGCTGGAGGGGTCCTTTTGCTCCTGAGCGTTTCTGGTTCTCATTGGTCCAACTTCTGGCAAAATCTCACTGCTTTTCTTTGGTGCCTTCGCCCTCCCTGCGCCCTGCCCGAGGGGTTGGGTGCAGACTCCCCTCACCGGCCCTCTCGTTCCCTCTTCTCCAACACTTTCCACTGTGCTCTGGGGGCTCAGGGTCCACCCTCCAATCCTGCTCACCCCCACTTCCTCCTGAACTGCTCTGTTCCCTCCTTCACCAGCTGAAGCCTGGATGGCCCACATCCCTGTAGCTTCTCACCATGGTACCTCATTTCAACTTCCATCCTTATGGACCCTGGTTCTCGGAGGATGGCTGGTTGTCCCCTGCCACCTGTCACTTTCAGACTCTCCTTCTCTGAGTGCCCACCATGCATGCTGGGCCAGTACTTGTGTTGGGGGTCCTGCCTGCTCACAGGCTCCCCCATTTTCTTCCCAACTACTCTAGTAGCAGGACCTCGGTGCTCTTGCATATCCGCGCTCGTGCTGCCTCTGCAGAAGTGTTTTGGACACGAGCAAAGCCGGAGGCGGCATTGCCAAGACCCTGGAGCTGCTGCCAGACGCTCACGTGAGTGTGGTTGCCACCATGACGACTGCAAGGTGCCTGGCTGGGTTCTGTCCCTGCAGTCTAGTCACTTCCAGCTCCTGGTGGAAACCTTAAGTCAGGCCACGTCACCCCACTCCATGCTCCTAAAGTCCTCGTAGTCAGGGGCCATGGGCAGACTGCCGGCTTCCAAAAGCAAATACTTAAAGAACAAACCTGATTCAAATGCTGGGGAGGAGTGAGGACATGAAGCTCCTGTTCTCTGGGCTGCAGTGGGTTGGGGGCTGAGCCGGGAGCCCTGTGGGGACAGGTGTCACCCTTGTTTCTTACTGACAGGTGAGCAGTGGGCAGTGGGCAGATGAGAAGCTTGCTCACTGCTGCCCAGGCCAGGGCTCAGTGGGCATGCAGACCCCTTTAGCTGGGCCAGCACCCCTAGGAAAGGGCTCTCCCGCCAGTGACAGGAACACGGGGCCATGAGCTGCCGTGGCCAGGCCTGTCCTGGTGGTCCCCTTTCCCTTCTCCTTTATTTTTACTCAAGTCTCAAGTGCACAGGATGGAGCTGCCCCTCAGTTGTGCCCCTCAGTGTCCAGCCTTTCAACCCCCACATGAATTCCGTGCCCCCCACCCTCTGCCACCCACAAAGCCTGGGAGCTTTGTTTCCTGGCTTCCTCCACAGCCAGCCACGCTGACTGGCCATCAGCTCTGGAGTCCTGTGCACGCCGCTCCGTGTCAGGCTGACCTTGGCCAGGTTTCCACAGGTGCCCACTCTGCCAGCCTCACAGGGGCTTCTGTCTTTGCTGACAGCGTAGTAACCCCACTGCAGCCATCTCCACCCTCACATTTACCAGGGTGTGCCTGTGTGTGTGTGTAACACTGCGTGTGGCACGCGAATGTTGTGTGGCATTAGATTATTTGTGTATGTGTTTTGTGCTGTTATGCACGTGCGTGCACTCCTCATCTGTGGGGTGGCGTGTGCTGAGTTGCTACCCTGTGTGTGCACTCCCTTGGTGTGTGCAAGGTGAGCCGTGCTGCTGTGTGACCTGTGTGCCATGTGGTGTCCCCTTCTCCCCAGTCCCCGGGGAGCTCACAGACATCTCGCTGGCAGCTCACGGCACCATGCAGTCCTGCTCTCTAACTCCGGTGGCACCTTCCTGCAGGCCCCCACCCTTCTCTCCCTTGCACTCTGCTGCCAGGGCCCCAACCACCCCAGGGTTTGAGGATACAGGCTGTTAGTTCACAAAGTCAATAAATAAGCCCAGTAAGAAGGCTGAGGCAGCTGGATATTTGTCAGACAAATGGTTTTCCCGGGGAGCCTAAGAGCCAACTGATGGCTCACAACTGTGATTTGCAAGGACTGGAGCTGTGAGTCAGGCCCAGGGTTGGCCTTCCAGCCGCAGAAGGCAATTATTTCTTGCACTGTGCCCACAGCCTGGAGCAGCCCCTACCCATGCAGCCTGTAAGCAACTCACCTGGGTCACTGTTAAATTAGTTCGTTTATTTTGTTTCCTAATGAGAAGAGGCCCTTTACAATTTTTATTAAGTCAGCAGCTTCAACATTAATAGCTGCTGTCCAATCACAGTGGGGATTATTAAGCGCCGGAGCAGGAAAATGAAAGATAATTCACAGGATGCTCTGATGCGGGCACTCACTAGTTTAGCGGCCGCAGCCCACCAGGCCTGAGGTGAGCACCCAGAAGGAGCAGGTAACGAGAAGCTAAGGCCCCAGGAGCTGCGCTGCTGCGAGCAGTCAGGCCAGGGCCCTGTTGCCTGGGGGAGGGGCACCTGGCCTTTGAGGCCCTGTCACTCATCCTCAGTGCTTTAGCGTGAATGGTAAGAGCTGTGTGGTCAGGGCACTTACCTGAGACCAGAACAGGTGCTGAGGCTGGCCGTGGAATCAGCATATCCTTGCACGTGTCCATGGTAGTAACAATGACCCTGGAACAGAGGAAAAAGCTGGTTACTCACCATGTTTTTTGCCCACTGCGAAGCCTCCAGTCCTCCACTTGTTCTGAGCTGTAGAATGTCCTCGTTCATGACATAGTGAATGCCAAGGCCAACGTGACCTAGCCAGGAGTACCTGATCTGCTTAGAGATTAGCAAGAGGGCTTTAAAACCCATCAGTTCCCTTCTTGACATTGCCATTGGACCCTCAGTGTAGATTGTCTTTGTCATGCGATGAGGACCTGTGTGGGGTGTTTCAGCACCCTGCGAAATGCAATGAAACCAGGCCAAAATCTATGGCTTCCAGAAGAGCACAGGAGGGGAGAGGGGAAGAAAGGAAAGAAAGAGAGGATCGTACCACATTACTGACCCAGGGCTGGAAGCCTCTCTCAGCAGGAAAGCACAACAGGAAGGGCCTCCAAGACAAAAGCCCTGTGACATGCCCAGAACATCCTGTTCTTCAACAATGTCCTGCTTGAAGAAGGAAACCTCCACCTGACGCCTCCTTAGTGAAGATGGGTCTCCATCCACAATCAAGCTCCACTTCACTGTCGAACACAGGTCCTGCTGCAGCGCCCAGTGAGTGGCCACTGGCCAGCAAGGGCTGAGCAGGTCCAGGGCTCCTCCCCAGGTCCTCGGAGGCCGCTGCACACAGGGTCCCTGTGGGGAAACTCAGGTTTCCCTGTTTCCACTCCGCAAAGGCCCTCTCATCACGGGGACAGAACGTAGTGTCCAGCTTTTGCCCAGCAGAGAGTACATTGGCTTTGCTAAGAGGGAAGGACCAGATGGGAGCGAGGGAAGAAATCAGATGACACCTTAAGAAAGGGGTGAAGATGATTGTCACAGAGTGGAGGACAAGATTTTGGGATCATTTGAAAAGCACTGAAAGAAGGGAATTATGGGGAGATTTGTTATTTTGGCTATTTCTTATTGATTCAGAAGTTCTTTGTCTATTCCAAATATTAGTACTTCAGCAGTTATGCAGAAAGTGTCTTTTATCTTTCTTTGCTTTTAACATTTTCTGGTTTTGAGAGTCTGATTTTTATAAATTCAAGGTTATCCATCTTGCTTTTTCTGAATTTTGTGCTTTGTAAAGATGGCTTTCTGAAGGTCACAGATACATCCTACTTTATTTTATTCTGTTTTTTATAGTCTTGGCAATTAGCTCTTTAATCTCTCTGGAGTTTATTTAATACCTGGAAGTGTGGTGTTGGAATCCAACTTTCCCCTATGAACCAAGCACCAGCTGTTCTCTGTGGCCACTCGTCCTTCCTGATTTAGGGTACTACCCTGTCACACGCTGAATACCCACACGAAGTTTGTGACTCCACTTTTGGGCCCTGAAGTCTACTGAGGCAAATCGCCATCATTTTTTTTCCTATGCCAATAACCTCACTGTTTTAATTACAATTGCTTTATGTGACATTCTGATATCAGATAGAACAAGTTCTTTAAATTTAAGATTAAATGCCTACACCACTGATCTCACCATTTTTTTTTTTTTTGGCGGAGGGCTGGTACCGGGGATTGAACCCAGGGGCACTCGGCCACTGAGCCACATCCCCAGCCCTATTTTGTATTTTATTTAGAGACAGGGTCTCACTGAGTTGCATAGCACCTTGCCCTTGCTGAGGCTGGCTTTGGACCCGCGATCCTCCTGCCTCAGCCTCTGGAGCCGCTGGGATTACAGGTGTGCACCACTGTGCCCAGCTGACCTCACCTTTTTAAAGTCACCATGTCAGTGGTTTACGGCACACTGACCACTGTACCTGTGGGGTCTCACTGCCTCCATCACTCAGCTCCTTAAGGTGACCACACTATCTAATTCCAGAATGCTTTTATCACCCCAAAGAAGCCTGGAGCCCTTCAGCAGCTCTTCCCTTCTCCCTCCTCAGCCTGTCTTTGGATTTTCCCATTCCATCGTTTCATATCCACAGAAGCACATAATACACGGCCTGGTGTCTGGTTTCCTTCATTCAGCATAATGTTTCCAGGTTCCTTCACATGTTAGCAAGTACAGAGCTTCATTCCTTTCATCGCTGAGCAACCCTCCACGGTATGGATACACCGGTTAGCCATTCGCACCTTGTTTCTACATTTTGCTACTGGAGTAACGCTATTCAGAACATTCCAGCACAAGTTCTTGTGTTTTCAGTTCTCCTGGATACACGCCATGGGAGGTATGCGGCCATACACCTACCAGTGGAACTGCGGGATCCTGTGGAGGCTGTGCTTGGCTGTCTGAAGTCCTGCCAAACTGCCTTCCCAAGCAGCTGAGCCTTTCCATATTTCCATGATCAGCACATGGGGGCCCAGCTTCTCCACATCCTCGCCAACACTTATGGTTGTTTATCCTTTCAAGTACAGCCATCCTAGTGGACAGGAAATGGAAACTCCACGTGGTGTGGAATTCTCTTTCCATAATGATTAACGATGGACATCTTTTCATGGGTATGGGTCATTTGTACATCTTTGAAGAAATGTCTATTCAAATCCTTTACTTATTTTAAAATTGTGTTGCTGTCTTTTTATTGTAGAGTTGGGGAAATCTTTTGTCTTCCGGACATGATTCCCTTATCACATGCATGATTTGCAAATGTTTTCTTCAATTTTGTGGGTCTTTTTATTTTGTCATTTTATTTTTTATCATTTTCCCCATTTAATTGTGCTGGCAACCTTGTCATGGGCAAGTTTTCTCTTGGTAATGTTTTGTTCAAAAGTTTCTGTGCTATTACTGCCTATTTTCTCTTTCGGACAAATTTAGAATCAAATTTTAAGCTCCATAATAATCCATCAGGTCTTCGGCTTGAGCCGCATTGGAGGGGTGGGTCAATTTGGGAAGACCCTGTGTTTGCCCAATGAAGATCTGTCCTGTTCATGTATGTGGTAAGTCTCTCCTTTTAATTGGGTCATTTTTATGCCCTTCAGCCTAGTTAAAAACGTTTTTTACATCAGCAATTGGAAAGTTTTTGTTAAATTTATGAATAGGTATTGTATAGCTTTGTCAATATTATTAATCTTTTTTTCTATTCTGCCTTATATGTGGTTATTTTTAATGTAAAGGGAAGTTTGGGGTTTTGTAAGTCGATCCTACATCAGACATCTTGCTGGACATTATCAGTGTGACCGTGGGGTTTTCTGTTGTTGATCGTATCAATTGCAAACAGCACACATCTTCTGGGCTCCTCTTTGGATCTTCCCTAGCACACTGGGAGGTGATGGCTGGTGTCCAGGGGCCAAGGCAGGTGAGGGCAGGAGAGGGCCTAGCCTGCAGAGGGAAAGCGCAAGGGGTGGGGGCAGATCGGTGTGGGCGGGGTGCCGCCTGGCTGAGGCTTTGGAGCTCACAGTGCCCATTCCTCCCCAGTGCATTTGTCCTCTTGGGTAAGCCTGTGGCTTGGGCATGGGGTACTGGGTAGTGGTGCCAGCCAGCCACAGCAGACACCTCCACACTGGAGGGAGGGCAGCCTTTAGAGCACGTGTGCTCCTAGCACCTGAGATGTTTTGGGACGGCTCTGTCTCCCTCTCTGGATCATTCTTGGTCCTATGGGAGGCTCAATGGTAAGTCCCCAAACAATTCCACATCTGGATTGTAAGACCTCAGGGCACCCGGGGGGCCTCACCGCTCCCCGGCTCCGCCAGTGTGGCAGATTCAGCCCCGTGGTGCAGGAGGGATTCCAGCCCTGGTACTCTACAGGCACATCAGAGCTGAGGACGAGCCACGTCATCTGCCTCTGGAGTTCAGGCGCTGAGCGGCAGTCCCTCCCAGAATCACCACCTGGGCTTTTGGCTGTTGCTGACCTTTGGGGTCCAATGTAGAATTCACCCCATTTTAGAAATATGACATGGTACTGCAGGGAGGTCAATGCTGGTTAAAACTTAAAAACCAAATGATGACAATGATCTTTAGTGGAATTTTTTTTGCATTAAGTGACAATTAGCTTAAATTACATACCTCTGAAATCTCAGACTCAACTATTCATAGTCTCAATTTATTTTTAATAGATTATTTATCAAATGTATTTTCAAATTAAATATTCAGAAATATCAGCTCATTAAAGCATAAGCCAAGAACAAATTGGTATCAAATTAATTTCCAATTCAACAACTTGGTTGAATGGTTGCTTATGAAAGAGGAGGGAGTGGATTTCAGTTTTCATGAATTGTTCCCTAAAGGAGGCCATGCCTCCTCTCCCACTTGTCGCCGGAGTCAGCCATCATTTCTCAGCTGACCCCACCTTAGGTGCCTCCAGACCATTGGCTGACATGCCCACTGTCACTCCAGGAGGGACTCCCTGCTGAGATTTCTAAGCACAACTCCTAGAGCTCTAAACAGAAGCTTCTCCAGGGTAACTCCAACTTCCCTAAGGTAGTCCTTTTCAATGTGACTCACCAATGTGAACGAATGTGACTGGCTTTCATCATGAGTGAGTTTTCACTTGGATAATTGTACAGCTCGGGAAGACGTGCTTGTCACACCTTACATCACCTGGCTCACTGGGAAACTTGTGGGAGTAAAGAAGATGCTTTCTGTGCCGGGAAGCGGGGCGGTGACTTTCAGGGCAGGGACAGAGGCAGAGAGGGCCACGTGGGCAGCACCACGTTCAGTGAGCACCTGTGTCTGTGGCAGGTTGTCTCCATGTCAACAGGCCTCCTGAACTCATGGACATTGGCCTGTTGGGTCTGGATGTGCCACACCAGTGGGTGACATTGCAGGCAGCATTGTGCCAGAGGAGGTCTGTGCCCCAGGGTCCCCTCGCCCTACTGATCATCTCTGCCCTTGCTGGGGACCTGTGGCCTCTGCTCTCCACACTTCCTGGCCTGCATCCTTCCTCTCTCTGATGCCACCAAAGACAATAAGCCCTAGTCTTTTTGTCCTGGTCATCTCTCTAAAAGCATTGCTGGACAAAACACTGTCCCACGAGGATGGCCTACTTGGCCTCATTCTGCTGATTCAATGCATTCTATTTCTACCAACAAAACCTAATGGAGGAAGGAGGCCCAAGCATGTATAACCACGAAATTACATCTCTCCCTTTGTAAAACCTCTAACCATGTATTCTATATACTTATTATTTAACCTAATGCATTTCCCCACTCTAGTAAAATACATTTTCCTTCTGTTTAATACTATCAATCAAACATAATGGTGGGTAAGAAGAAGATGGAATAAGAACTCTTGAACTTGAAAATTGGTAGCCCTCAACTGTATGGCTTGCGGGAAGTCAGATCAAGCTTCTGTTACTTGACTCTCAGTGGACTAGAAAGGGGGATTTTATGTGCTAAAGTGGTAAAAATGGCCCAACCTTGTGATTACAAAGGACTGTGACCAGACCATTCTGTCAGACTCTGCTGAGAGAACAGATTTTAAGTGCTGTTTTCCTAGGGACTCCAGGGCTCCTCACCCCTGCCACAAGCCACATGGCAAACTACCTGGATTCAGTGCTTGGATCACAAGATGCTTTAGCTGGAAGGAAGCATTGGGCCATCTGAGGCCAACTCAGCTCTTCCAGCCAGATTCCACCCTGAACAGATGTGGAAACTGAGGCTCCACTGGCTAAATAGTCACCAAAGGTCACAGAGGCAGTGGATGGCAGGGCAAGAACTCAATCCAGCTGCTGACTCCAGGCCAGACAGCATCCCTTCATCCCTTGTTGCTGGGAACATGAGCCTTCAGGAGCACCTCTCCTTTTGAAAAGAAAAGCTTTTGTCTGAAATGCAGACTTGGCTTAGGCTGTGGCTCAGTGGTAGAGCTTGCCCAGCACGTGTGAGGCACTGGGTTTGATCCTCAGCACCACATTGAAAATAAATAAAGGTGTTGTGTCGATCTTTAAAAAACACAGACTTGCAAGACTGCTGCTCCTCCTCATGATGTCCCTTGAGGGACAGTGACAGTGTCCCTTGAGCAATGGCAGGACAATGAAGTCATTTGCACATTCCGAGCTGTCAGGCAGGTGGAGGGCGCGTGGCCCGCAAACTGCTGGCCTGCATCTCGGCACGGCTGTGGTGGAGCCTCTGTTCCCTGGCGGAACATCAAGCCTCCACAGGCCACATGTTTGCTTGAGACTCTAGCAAGGTGACAGGCACTCAGGCAAAGGACAAAGTGGCTTTGCAGCCCGTGTGCCTACAGAGCCGCTACCCTGTACTTCGCCCTGAGCTTGTGGAGGACAGGATGGCTAAGGAGTAGTGGCCACACACCCATCCTGCCCCGCCCCCATCTCTGCTCCACAGCTCTAACAAGAACCAGGCACTTAAGGACCCCGTGAGAACAAACCTTGGGCCATTGAATCATGTTGCTGGGCTGGCATTCTGCCCTAGAGAACACACGTTAAGAAGTCCTGTTCGCTCTCTCAGACCTCCCAGCAGGTGGACCGTCTAGAGGCAGAATGCCTGTGACGGCGATGCCACCAGACTGACCCAGAGGTGGAGCCTTGGGCAGAGGCACAAGCATCAGGTCTTGATCTACAAAATGCGGTAAGTGCTTAATTTCCCAGGGGTTTGAGGCTTGAATAAACAAGACCCAGGGGACACTGTGAAATGCAAGGTGCTGCTGCCACATGGAACACCAGGTCGGGGGATTTCTAACCCAGGATGCCGTGAAGCCTGTTTTCCACCCACTGTTCTCCTCCCACGAACCTTTGCTCAGTGTGGCCTTGCTGGATGAACAGGAGGACAGGAGAGAAACGGACGCCCTGGATGAGGGTGCCACTGGCTCTGCTCTCTCTGGCTCCGACTCCCAGCTCCCCATCTTCCCAGGTGCTGTGTGGATTTTGTGAGGATCCTCGAAAGGGCAGGGTGTGCTGAGGTGGTGGGCAGGGGTGGAAGGCCTAAGGGTCAGCGGCTGTTCAGTGGAGACCTGCAACCATGAGAGCCTGCTGATTGGCACGCTTGTGGGCCTGTGTGGGCTGCAGGTCACGTTCTCATCTGTCGTCTGGACCTGTGAGGGATTTGGAAAGAACTGGGTAGGAGAAGGCATACACTTGGTCTCCCATGGGGCAGTGGCTTCATTGACCTGACTGTGTGCAGGCTGGGTGTCTACCTGCCTCTCCTGCACGTCCCACGGCTGGCTGAGTGCTGGAGCTGGGATGTGGCCCGGCACCTCCTCACATGCTCCTGACACCCGCATCTGCTGCCCCAGAGGGTCTGTGCGCCCTCTCTGTGGGGATGGACAATCACCATGGCTGGCAGTTCCTCTGGAACCTGGCTGGTCTCCTCCATTGCGCGGCCCCTGCAGCATTCGTGTCACGGGCACACTCCGCCATCTGCTCCCAGCCTGTGAGTTCCCTGGGGAAGGGGCGTGTCCCCATCTTCTTTAGAACTGCAGAGGGCCTGGGATCTCGCCGTCGGAGCTCAGGGGGCCTTGCGGCAATGATGACACACTTGTGAATTCCCAGAGGACTGCTCTGGCCTCTTCTCTCTTCATGTCCAGGACTTGCTCAGTCACATGGCCTCTGCTCTCCCCGGAAGTGTTCCCCAGGGGCTCTCTGTCAAGGAATAGCAGTCTGCTCCCCAGTCCTCCTGCTGCCTGCATAGACTTCCTACAGCAACACCATGGACAGACACGCAGCGCAGCCCAGCTCTGTCCAGTGCAGAGGCAGCGTGTCACAGTGGCCAGGAGCTCAGACTCGGGGGTCAGACTCCAGGGTTTGACTCCTCATCAGCTGCGGGCTTGGCTTGCTTACTTTACTCCCGAGGTCTCTGTTCCCGCATCTGGGTATGAAATAGCAAAGGCTGACGGAGGGTGAGGATGGACAAGATGTCTGAAAGGTGCTGCACACGGTACCTAGCACGCTGGAGCCACTCGATAGCAGCTGTCAGGTGGGGCACCCCTCCAACCCCATCGATGCTCCTTGGGTGGGTGAATGAATGCAAGCACGAAAAGGTGGGCGTGTCATCGCTGTCAGTGGGAATTCTAGAAATCTGGACTTGATGGAGAAGGTGCTGTGGGGACTGTTGAAGTAGAAGCGTAAGAGGGATGGAACATGCTTCAGAAGGATCATTTGGCAGGAGGGGTCCGGGTTGAGGCTGGGTGAGGTGGGAAGTGGGGTGAACAGGGGTCAAGGCATCTCGAGGTGAAGTAGGAGGAGTGTGTGTGGTGTAGGGCGAGCTGGGAGGTGGAAGTCACGTGGGATGTGGGGACCCTGGGGGAGAGGGATTGGCATGGAGGTTTGCGGTCAGAGGGGGCAACCGGAGGAGCTGGGGAGGGGGTGATCAGCTTGTCCTCTGACTGCAATGATGAGCTGGCTTGTGCTGTTATGCTCCTGAACGTGATGCCCTCTGGCTTCCCTCTCCCTTCCAGAACCATCCCTCTTCTCTTCAGAGGCTCTCTAGCTGCAGTGGGCTGTGGTGGGCTCCCTAATGTCCATTTGTCTGACATGTGGAGGCCAAGATTCAACTGCAGTTTCACAGGAGGCAGTTGCCATGGAAACACCCAGGATGTCACCCTAGCAACACTTTGATCAAAATACTGAGCCACCCTTCCGGAAGGTTCAGCCTTGGCTAACTTCCCCCCTCTGACTCTCTCCTGGAGACTGCTTTCACTGCTTTGCCCCACGGAGCAGCACAGCGGCCCTTGGAGCACTCTGGGCGGTGACCCCACGCACAGGCCAGACATGTCCCTCTGCACACCTCTGCCCACCTGGCCCCTGAGGCAGCGCCTCTCACCAGGCTTTTCCACAAGGGCCACCTGCCTGATACTGTGCTCTCTGACTGGTCCTCATGCTCCAACCCTCGGTGTCTTTCCAGAGCCCGGAAGTGGTTGCCACACCCCCTTGAGGACACCCTTCAATGCCTGCCCAGTTTTCCTTTATCAGGACCAAGTCTGTCACGTGGTCTCCAAGTCCTGCACACTCAGGCCTCTGTCAACATCCCGCCCCACCCCACCTGGATCACTGCTCCAGCCTAGCATGTTCTCTTTCACCTGGTTCATGCCTCAGACGTGGCTGGTATGTCCTTCTGCCACTCAGCCTTCCACGATCCCTAGGTCCAGATTCACCCTCCTCGGCCTTTCTTCCTGGGCCTTTAGCATGGATTCTGTTTGTGGTTTTGGGCGTCTCCTTCCAGCCCCACTGAGTCTCCTTGTCTGGTTTTAATCCCTGCTGTTCTCAGTGGCCGGGGTGGGGCCTGGCACAGGGTCAGGTTCAGTTAACGTGAACACAGCAGACAAATGCATTTCCACCAAGGGCCGGGCATCTGGGAGCCACCCTGGATGAGGACTCTAGCTTCCCCAGGGCTGTTTTGGGGGATTTAAATAGCACCAATGTCATGTGTATTGTCTCCCATTGGCCTTATTAGAAGTGACAATATAAAACATAATCCTCCCTTACATGTGGCCAGCAAAGGACAAAGTCACAAATACTTTATCCTTTCAGGGTAACAGAGAGAAGGGACAGAGATCAATTCCGAAATTAAAATCAGCCACTACTCTGAGTCAACAGCTTACGCTGATGGTTGAAATATTAAAAACAACAACAAATGCACTGTAGCCAAAGTGTTCTTATTTTACGTGTGATTTTAGGAGAACGCAGCATGGGCTGACTCCAGAGGACCAGATGAGTCAGCAAATTTCTTTTTGTTTTCCAGCCTGAGTCACTAGGAACAAAACCCCCAAGGCTGCATCTGTCTCTTCTGCACCGATGGCAAGGCCAGGCCTCTGCGGAAGGAGCAGCCGTCCAGGCTGTGGGCCCTGCAGAGTGAACACTCTGGTTTGTGCCCTGTCTTTACAGGAACCTGGCTGGTGGCTCGGGGTGGCACGCGAAGGCATGGGAGGAGGTGGCTGCTGAATGAAAAGAAGAGCCATGTTTTTCTAAATAGAAAAGCAAATGTGCTATTGTTTGCAGAGGCTTGGGGGTGTCAATTAATCTGTTCCCCAGTTGCTTCTCCTACTGAGGATATATTTAAAGCGTCCGTTGACGAGCAGAATGTAGCATTGACTCATCGCCTGTTGCGAAGGGGTCGGGGGCATATTCTATAGAGAACACCAGCTTAGGCCTGGGCAGAAGGAAGCTCCCGGCAGCTTCTAGTACCCTGTCCACCTGCTCTTGTTAGAGCATGCCTTGGGACCCATCCTGGGGAAGGACACTTCCACAGAGTCACCTCATGGAGAAATAAGGAGAAGGAGACACAGACCCCTGCCCCTGAACATGCATCAATCATAGAAAAGTACAGAGCTCCCCTTAGGGAGATGGTGGCTAGTAAGGTTCCAGAACCTTCTATCCCGGCTACATTCTAAGCCTTCAGCTTTTCAATCCACATCCAAAGCAGACCTGCCACTCTCAGGCTCTCGTTTATCAAGCCCTATTTCTGCAACTTCTTGACTCCTATTGCGTTTTTCCTCTCAAATGAGCAAAAGCCTAGTGGGGGTGCTTAAGAAGCAAATACGTAAAGCAGATCGAACAGAAAACGGGACACTAAAAATAACTTCAGTGGCGCATCTTACGTATTATCTATCTGTCACATCAGACGAGTACCCCTCACTGCCTGAGTGGGTATTTGGAGGCCTTGAGCCTATTCTCACGGTGCTTCCCCAGGCTCTCCCTTTTCTGTTAATTTTTGGAATAATGATTTACTTTGTGGAGCAGCCTTAGTGCTGAGTCTAAAAATATATTTTAAATAAGATCTTAGGAAAAAAAATAGAAAGTCAAGGGTGAACTCAGGGCACTACTTCAGTTAGGTACGAGGTGGGACCTAGATCCAAGTTTGGCCCCGTCTTTCTCCCGTGGTCACCTGCCCCTGACACCTGTGCCTGGTGGTCCTGTCGCCTACTCGGCATAGACACACCTGGGCTCATGTCCTCTCTGCCTTCCAGCCAGTAGGCACAGGCACCGGTAGGACCACATTGCCCATCTCCTGGCCTCGGTGGAGGGAGCGCCCTGCTGGTCACACTCCCTCACTCACCACCAGGCCTGGGCTCTCGTGGCTCCTCCAAGCCTCTGGATGATTCTGTCTCTCATGAGCCCACATCTGTGGGGGAACTCCCCATCCACCACAGCAGGCCCCTGACACATCCCGTCTTCTATGACTTTCCTCCCAATCTGGTTGTTGGGCTCCGAATCCCTTGAAAGCACAGAACTGAACAGGGCTGATCCGCTGCATGAGCCCTCTCTGTAGTTCCCACATTCCCAGTGAGAGGAAGTCAAAAGGCCTTAGGATGGAAGGTTTCGTGCCAATCTTGCTCTTCTTTACCCACTTTCATAGAGCCAGATCAAATAGCTCCTCCTCGGGGAGCTGACTCCCAGGAGTTAAAACTGTTCCCTTGCATGCATTTTATTGTAGCAGGTGTATTAAAACATATTTGTTTTTTATGTTTTTCAAATGCCTTGCTCTCCAGTAGAATTTTCCCCTTGATTAATAGGACAAGGATGCATTTCCTCCTATGTCCGTCAGCCCTGGGTGAATGAACGGATTCGTGGATGAGTTCTGGATGGCAGTGCCTCAGAGGCTGAAATGGCCAGGTGAATCAGTTTTTGAAAAACTGTTATGTGCAAGATGCTCTGTGAGGCTCTATTGGGCAGAGAGGCGGCACCAGGAACATTCCCCCCATACAGGCTGTCACAATCTAAATATGAAATATGGAAGAAATGGTACCAATTATAACAGCACTTCTCATCTGAAGCTGTTAACGTACTGAACGGCATTTTAAGACAGAACAATGCTATGTATCCTTGGTTTCTTCTCAAAGGACTTTGAATATACATGTTGAAGAGGGTTTACACTACTTAGAATTTTTGCAACTATGTTCATATTTCAAAAAATTCATTTTGTATTTATTCTTTCTCTAACTTTTCTCGTTCCTCCTCTCCTTTTAAAAATTTCTTACCGGGCGTGGTGGTGCACACCTGTAATCCCAGCACTCAGGAGGCTGAGGCAGGAGGATTGCGAGTCCAAAACCAGCCTCAGCAACTTAGTGAGGCCCTAAGCAACTCAGTGAGACCCTGTCTCTAAATAAAATACAAAATAGGGTTGGGGATGTGGCTCAGTGGTAGAGTGACCCTGAGTTCAATCCCTGGTATAAAAAAAAAAAAAAAAATTTCTTTTTCTCAGGAGCTATTTCTTTCTTATAGGTTTGGTAAAACTCATCTGATATTATTTTTGTGGGTAGAATTTTAAAAATTCTCAATTTGACTTCTTAGTATAATTATATATAAAATTTTTCTTTTTCCCTTTGAACCGATTTTAAGAATTTACACTCTCAAGAAAATAGTATGTTGATAAAAGTCTCATGATTTTAAAAATCTCTATTTAGCAATAGCTACATTCCCCTTTGCACCCCTAAGGTTGTTTACTTGGGAACTTTTTCCTTGATTAATTTCATAAATGTTTTGTCACTTTTATGACCATACGCAGATGACCAGCTTTCGGTTTAAGGAACACGTCCTCGTAATTCTTTTGTCTTCCTTTCATAATTTCTGCTCATTTAAAAAATCTCCATTTCCAAGAGAGACATATTTAATTCTCCTGTTTTGTTGTGAAAGTGTTAAGGTATTTCCAGTGTCTTGCATTAGGAATAAGTTATATCAACTATATATTTAGAGAATTTTCTCTCGAAGAGAAATTGCTAAGTTCAAGAATGACATTGATATGGGAGTTATCCTTTTTTCTTAAGTAAACATAACTAAGAAGCAAAAGCAGCTTCAGCTCATAGCACCTAATTTTTAATGGGGTCATTAAATTTTAAGAAAGCCTTTAATTAACCTAGATTAATCTATAATCAGATTTAAAAGTTATATTTTGATCCTTTCAATTATTTTTAAACATATTTGGAGACTCTTCTGCTGGTGCCTGCAGTGTCCTGCCCTTTTGAGTGGTTTCTGCTATCAGGACGTTGTGATCCCTTGGTCCCCAGCGATGACGTTTCTGCTTGAAGATTGTGCTTGCCTGGCGTCTCTGGACCACGCCGCTTTCCTGGACCCAGATTCATCTGTGCTTTCTGGTTCCCATTCCTTTCCTGTCACAGCATTTTGTATCTGGGGTGGGGTGTGAGTCTTGTAAAACTTATGCAGCTGGACTTTAAGTTCTAAGGAGATGATTGGTTTTTGTTTTGACAAACAACAATGAGATGAATATGCTGTCTCATTTTTGTCTTGTTGTTCTGCTTTGTGTTTTCTGTGCTCTTTTCCTACTTGTTTCCTTCTCTCCTGCTCACTCCTGCTGGATGCACTATTTTTATTCATTAGTACTCGGAATTCTACACTCTGCTTTTCTGTTCTTAAAATGGTTACACTTAAAGTTGCCGAATACATACTTTATTGAAATCTAATTTGTATGTCTATTACTCTCCAGTGTAATACAAATTCTTAAACTTTTAAATCTATTCTTTTATCATGTTTCAGAACACCCAAATTTAGTCATTACTGTTATAATTATTATTTTAAATGGACTATTTGGACTTATTCACATGCAATTATTTTGCTTATGATTGCTTTTGACCTCCCACCCTAGCCTCTTGGGCTCCCTCCTTTCTACTAAGAATTCTTTGTTAGTCATTTTTGGGTAGAAAGTCTTTGTTAGAGTGGAGAGTAAATCTTCTCTTCTTTACATGAAAATGTCTATTTCACTCTTATGTTTGTAAATTCATTTGAGGATAAAATTGAGGGAGACAATAATTTA
>JAJEJO010002546.1:0-41265 GCA_020662805.1 Glaucomys volans
CATCCATGGCATTTCATGTTATCAATAATTTTAAATGTCATTGAGCAGTATTACATCATTTGTCTAAATTATGCCTAATGTACCCATCAGCTAAACAATAATTATTTCCAGTTGGGGCTGTTTTGTATAAAGCTGTTATAAACATTTGCCATTCATTTTGGGTAAAGACCTAGAATTAGAGTATATGGTTCATATGATAACTTTATAAAAGTCTACCAAACTGTTTCCTAAAGTGGCTGTACCACTTAGCATTTTCCCCAGCTATGTGTGAAACTTCTAATTGCTCCAAATTCTTTCCAACACATTCCTGGAGTTTCGATTTTAATGTCCAAGAAAGTAATGATGTTAACCATCTCCTCATGTATTTCTATGCCATATTTATCTCTTCAGTGACACGTGTGTTGCAATTCTTGGCTCTTTTGTTTCATTGTTTAAAATAGAGACTTTCATTGAGATAATTATAGATTTGCATGCAGTAGTTTTCAATTTCCAGCAATATTAACAGATGATAAAATTATAATAGGATATTATACAGCACATTGCATTGATACTGCCCATCAATCTTTTCGATTTGCCCAGTCTTATTTGTACATGTGTGCATGAGTGTGTGTGTAAGTTAAATTCTATACAATTTCATCACTTCAGCAGGTTGGCACATTCTCAGTCAAGATGCTGAAGACATCCAATACCACAGCATTCTTTCATATTGCCCTTTATAACAACTCTCACCTCCTCTGCCTGCCCTCACCCTGTGCCCATCCTTATCCCCTAAAAAATACTCATCTACACTCTATCTCTAGAGTTTCACCACAATAGTTCCATTTATAGCTGAATAGTACTCCATTTTATGGTTATACCACAGACTGCTTCACCATTTACCTGAAGGTGGTTGGGCTGAATATTTGTCTGTTACAACCAAGGCTGCTATGAAGCTCTGTGTATGTGGGGGAACTGGTAGGAAGCTCCCATTGTTCTTCCTTCTCCAGAAGTCGCAGGGTGGTCCCCCCTGCTGCGAACCCTTCCATCTTCTGAGATAGCACCAGCAGGGCTCCTATAATTCATCTACAGTATAGCACATTATGGATGTTTTTTAAGCCTTTTATTTTAAAAGACTTTTTTTACTTTATTTTCATTTACTATTATTGTTTTTTATTTTTTTTATTTTTACAGACTGCATTTTGATCCATTGTATACAAATGGGTAAATCTTTTCGTTTCTATCATTGTTCATGATGTAGATCCTTTTTCAACATAAATTTGTTTTGGTTTCTCCCCTTGCCACACATATTTTGAAATGATTATCCTTGAATGAATCATAGATCTGAAAACTTAAAAATCTAAAATTTTAAATAAACATAGAAGAACGACTTTATGAACTTGGGTTTGAGAAACAGTTTTAAGGATACAAAACACATGCAACATCAAAGGAAAAAAATCAATGGGTCCTCAACTAACTTAAAATGTTTATTCTCCCAAAATCATTTTTAAAATTGTGAAAAGACAAGAAATGTATTTGCAGAAAATACTTGCAATGACTAAGTGAAAAAGCACTTGTTTTAGAGTATTTAAAACAAGATTTCCAAGTCAGAATACAAAAAATTAAAAATAGGGACAAGGACATAGGCAGTACCTAGCTCAGGAAGTTTATTCCCCATGGACCTAGCATTGTCCTTCCCTACATAGAGAAAGTTCATCTATCTTGGAAGGGGTTGTTGATAAATAGAGCTTGGATTTGGTCCATGTGCTCCATCAACTTGTTCAAGTGTGTTATAGTTACATTCTTCTTTCCTTTTTCCTTTTTTTTTTTTTTTTATGTTAACTGCTGTGGATGGAACCCAAGGTCTTGTACACATTAGGCAGTGCTCTACCACTGAACTACATCCACAGTCCTTTTTATTTTATTTTGAAATAGGGTCTTACTAAGGTGCCCAGTCTGACCTCAAATCAGCCTCCAAAGAATCTGGGGCCCAGATTCCACAAATCATCTGGGTGTTTTTTCCCATATTCATCCCTCTCTGGGGCTAGTGCTCTCTGTACTCTCTTAAATTAGGGAAGGGCAGGAGTATGAAAAGGGCTATTCTCTAACACGTTCCCTTTCCTAATCCACCATCCCCGTCTTTCATTCCACTAACATTTTCACATAGCAACAGCATATGCTTGTCCATTAGAGAGCAGGGGTCCCTGAGGGTAGTAGTAATCAGGCCTCAGTGGAAGCTTAGTCTCTCAGGCAAAATCAGGTGCTGGTATAGACTATAACGTGATGCTGGGACAAATGAACATCCATTAAACAAAGAATGAATTTGGACCCCTTACTCAAACCATACAAAAGAAATTAAAGTGGATCATGCATTGAAGTGTAAGAGCTAAAAGTACCAAAGCTCTTAGAAATAGTAGAAATAAATCCTTAAGATTCTGATTCTAGAGTAGGCAAAGCCTTCATAGATACAATACCGGTAACACAAGAGCCAAAATAAACAATAGGTAATTCAGACAGTGTCAAAATTTGAAGTTTTATATTTCAAAGGATGCCATAAAATGGGAAAAAACTTACAAATTGCATATTGATGAGAAATACCTGTCAGAATAAAGAACTTTTTTATAATTTAGTAATAAAAACAGAAGTGACAATTTAAAAATGGCCAAATGATCTGAAAATGTATTTCTTCCTGGAATGTATACAAGTGACCTATCAGTACATGATAAGAAGCTCAACATTCAGTTCAATGCAAAAGAAAAACAACATGATTTAACAGGTCACATGCACTAGGATGGCTATTATTAAAAAGAGACAATAACAAATGTTGGTGAGGATGTGGAGTCCTTGGAACACTCTTGGGTTGCTCATGGGGAAATATAATGGTGTAGCTATGCTGAAAAACCATTTTCTATTACATTAAACAGTTAAACAAAGTTATTGTATAATCCAACAACTCCCCTACAAGTATAGCCAAGAGAATTGAAAACACACACACAAGCATGCGCACACACACGTACACAGACACTAAGTCAAAGAAATCAGTCAAAAAAAGTACATATTTTGTGATTCAATTGATGTGAAACGTACAGAATAGGTAAATCCATAGAGACAGAAAGGAGAGTAGAGATTTCTGGGAGTTAAGAGTGTGACAATTGGGACCAACTGAATAGTTATGGGATTTCTTTCATAGATAAAAAAAATGTTCTAAGTCTGTATTCAATGTCAGACAATTTTGTGAACATATTAAAAAGCAATGAATCATACACTTTGAAAATCTCTCTCTCTCTCTCTCTCTCTCTCTCTCTCTCTCTCTCTCTCTCCCTCCCTCCCTCTCTTCTATCTATCTAAAGTTGGGATTTATGTATACCTATCTATATGTAGATATCTTTATCTATAGAGTTACTCCAGCTCTATAGAGGTGAAGATATAGATAGGTATAGATAGATAGATATAGATAAATCCCAACTTTATGTAATTGTAATATTCCTCTTGTTGATTGAGATCCTCACCTGGATTATTAAATCAGTATCCTGACTTGTTCTACCTCCAGCAAAGTTTTCCATTCATTTTCCATACTGTAGCCAGAATGAGCTTTCTAAAATCTAGATCTGAAGTTCACCGTTGTTTGAAATGTTGGTGATTCCTACTGCTTACAATATACAACATGCTCACTGTGGGTTGAACCCATCCCTTTACATCAGCTTCATTGAAATCTTCTATTCTACTTACATGAGAAACATCTTTCATACATGCCAGGTAACATTCTTTGACTTTAACTTCATTTTCATACAGTGTCTCTGCCAGATGTTCTACCTTCTTTTTCAGTCTTGAAAAATATAATTATCCTTCAAAGGGCTCTTTGCTAACTCCAGATCTTGAAGAAGGGGCTACTCCTGCATAATTGTTTCCATGGCTACCTGGGACACACAGGACATGCTTTAAGGAAGTGTTCCCTGTCTTTTCCACCAAGCAGAAACCTCAGGGAGGCAGGATCCTTATCCAACATATGTTCACATCTGCACTACCTGATTCATTGAAAGACAATAAATACTGAGTGAATGAATGAAGTCAGGTTTGGTGCTTTTCCCAACATACCTCTCTGCACCCCAGTTCCTGAAGAGACGCAGAACTTTCAGAACTCACAATTTAATGATGTGGTCATGGCTCACCTGGACTGTCCAATTTCACTTGTATAATAGTCTTTCTTTAATTTTGATGTGCACACAACTTTTGGAATACCCTAAGCCTAATTTTTTTAATGATCTTATTCTTCCAAATACCTCAACCACTCATGTGTGTGTCTTTCCTTGACCTGTCCTTAGAATAACCAGCTCACTGCCCATGAGCAATCCTTTGTTCCCAACTGTACCTAAAATAGATTGATGTCAGTGCCTCTTCGCCCTCCCTCTACTCTTCCTGCCTTCATTTTCCTCCATATCCACTTAATTCTACTGATACACATGAGGCTAACTCTCTTACACACACCTGCATGCATACTTTTCTTTTCCTCTACTGTACTTAACTCAAGTCTAATCTAAATATCATCTCTTTTACCTGAACCTGCTTTGCAATATGCGACTGGAGAAAAAAGCACAACTCTACTTACTGATCTCATTTAAAATTCATAACCACCAACTGCAAGTGTGCTCTTTGTGCTGACAGGTAATTATACATTTCTTTAGTTAATTTGATTTCCTTATTTCTTAGAAGATTATTTCATATCTTTTCATTTCTTTTCAAACATTCAACACATGCTTTTCTCTTCTCAATTGTGCCTTACTTCTTATTTCACAGAATAGAAGCAAAACTTTGCCTTCTGCCAGGTACAATGGACAGAGAGCCATTGCCTCACTCAAGACCAACTCATCCACTCAAGCACCCCACCTCTTCTCACTCAGATACATCAGTCCAAGAATTTCCTTTCTCTCTCTTGCAACGTCAATTTTCCCTCCCCTCCCCAGTCTATAGTATTCTTTCTTTCAATGTGCAAACATGCTTTAAGTTTTCAAGCCCAAACACCAAAGAAATAACAACAAAAAATTATTTTTATCCAAGCACCATTGCTCCTACAATCCCATTTTTCTGCTTCACAGGGAACTACTCACATTTATGCATATGAACCTCCTCTTTGCTCTCTCACCTGACACAACTTTCCAGAGTCACAATGACCCCCTCTACTGATAGATCCCAGTGATACACTCTCACTCCTCCTCAGCCTATCAGCAGCCTTTGGTATCATTCTGTCTTTTAAAATACTCCTTTGGCTTCCAGGATATTGCTCTTTTCCTCCTACTCACTGGCCACTCCCTCCCATCTTTCTTGCTGCTCCTTCTCATCTCCCAATCTTTAAATATTGAGTTTTCCAAAGCTCAATCTTAGGACTATTTCTTTCTTCTTTTTATATATATTTTCTAGTTAACCTCATAACTTTAAATACTGTCTATATGCTGATGATTCCCAAAATTTTAACTAAATTTGGCATTTCTTCTCCATTCTAAAGTCATATAGCTTATGCCAACTACCTATTTTCACTTGGTATCTCAAATTTAACAAGTCCTAAATCTAACTCCTGTTCTCTCCTCCTTCACTACCACCCTCCCACTCTGCCCATGGCTTTCACAGTTACTCAAGACAAAAGCCTTGGGTCTTCCTTGACTTCTCTCAGTCCTCATGCCCAACCCATCAGGAAATCCTTTGGAGTCTTTCTTCAGATCAAAACTCATTGTCTTCTACCATGTCATCCATGGCCTCCCGAATCCAAGCTGTGTCACCACTACCTTGGGGAAAATCACATTTGTCTTCTGTCTAGTCTCTCTGCTTTGATTTTTGAGCCCTGTGAACTTCTTCACATGGCACTCAGAGATTTCTCAAAATCTCTGTTGGATCAGGCCTTTCCCTTCTCACTTCCCTCTAATGGTTCCCTGTTTCCTTCCACTAAGAGTTGAGGTAAGAGTCTGCATCATCAATACCTTCCCAGCTCTCTCTCATCTCATTCACTACTATTCTCCTTTTCTTGGTGTCCTCAAGTCACTGGCTTCTTTGGCATTCCTTGGATGTTCCAAGCATGTCCCCACGTCGAGACCTTTATATTTCTTTATATATTCTATCTGCCTAGAATTTTGTATTCCCAGATGTTTTTATAGCATGGTTTCTCATTTCCCTCTGAGCTCTTCTCACTTGTCTCTCATCATAGAAGACACCTCTGAATGACTATATCAAATAGGACCTCAGCAAACACTTTCTCTCCCTTGTTTTTCTCCATGAAGCTCATTAACACCTAATATCATAAATTTTTTGTATATTGGTCATGGTAGATCAAAGCTGCCAGCTTTATTTGCTGCTTTACCCCTCGTAACTCCAACAATGCTAATTATTAAATAAATGAACTTCATTTGAAGAAAAGACTAATTACAACAAAAATAAAGAAGTAAAAATTTAAGAAAGGAAGAAAGAAAAGAAGGAAAGAAGGGAGGGAGAGAAGAAGGAGCCACTGTGCTTAAAAACATAAAACTCCATACATAGAAGAGGTTTTCTTCTTATTTGGAGAAACAATGTGTATACATTTCACATCATAAAATTTAAAATTAAAAATAAAAGAAAAACATGTATGTACAGAAAACAGTCTAGAAACATGTCAACAAAGTATATGTGTTATGTAGGTCAACAAATACATGTTTCACACATTTGTTTCATATACATATGAAATTTATATGTCAACAAAGTGACTATAGTGGGGAAGTATGGGAGGAGGGCATGGAAATTTTTTTTTGTAAGTTTTAAATAGAGATTTCTATCTCTGAAAATTCTTTATAAGAAGAGAAATAAGATATCAGAGAGGAGAAATATATCTCTATGTTCATTTCTAAAACTCATTCTCTACGCAGTAAGCTCAAACACTGGGTTAATTAAAGCAGATATGGCCTCACCCACAGAGAAGAGACTTCCCTTTCCTCTCCCATTTCCTATGACTTCCTAGGCTATCCCTCATCACCCACTAGAGTGCCTGTCACCTTGAAGGGAACAGAGTGTCTCAGGCCCAATTCCATAGGCACATCTTGGGCAAACTCAGACTATTTGCAAGCCCCTGCCTGGTGTGAGCTAAGTACACAGGCAACAGAGCACTCCATCAGTGCCCCTCAAGAGTTTATAAACTGTCAGGAAGAGAACACTGAGTCTGCATTGGGAAAGCAAAACAGTCTGATTGTGAATAATGCATGTGCCTCCTTCTGCAGGAACACAGAGCAAAGAGTAAAAAAGATGAGAATAGGACCCTCCCAAGGCACAGCCAGGGAGCCCCTTCACAGTGTGCCATGTGGCAGCCTCAGCTGTGTGGCTCACAGAGGACATGTGACGGGCCCCGATGTACATACCAGGACCAAATCCATTTAACACTGCATGGAGCATGTGAGTTCCTTCATCCCTTAATTGCCTGTTACTTTTACATTTTCACACCCGAACTGTACCACTCCCAAATTTAAAGAATTTCCTACACAAGAGGAAGACCTGGAGAAGTAGACAGGATGGGGCCTCTAAAGGAGGCCATGTCCTGATTGTGTTTCTGGATAACTGAGGTCTTTAATAACATGTTAAGGTCTCAGGATCTCAGTTATTATATAGGTAAAATAGATGGTTGTGAGGATCAAATACAGTGATGGACATGAGACCAATTTACAGAAGAGTATCACTTTGTCAATGCTCAGCTGCTCCTGCTTTTTTTTGTGAAGTCAACCCTTCTAATCAGTCATTAACTGTCTTCCTGATTTGATTTATCAAAATAAATGGTTAAACACCTGTGAAATTTGTCCCAGAGACCCTTCTGAGCCAGTAAGATCAGCTGTGTTAAAGATGCAGTTGTATATTATGTACATGAATGCAGACTTTTTGGTGGTGGGGTCTCCTCTTCTTATCAGAAATTTGGCACACAGCAAACAGGGTAGGAGAACGATGAAAGGTCTTTCAGCACCAAAGAACAGGATGGAATGGAGATCTTGCTCTGAAGGAGACAGGACAGTGTATCAGAAAGACTTATACCAATGCTCAGTAAAGGCTTTGTACCCATCTCTACTCTGAGTGACCTGTGTAAGCTATTCAATCTTTCCATGTCTCTGTTTCTTGTACACTTGTGTGTACATTGAAGATTCTTTTTAGGAAAGTTAATTCTAATCTAAATAATTTTATTTATAAGTGAGCATGGAGTAGAGCAAATGAAATAAAAATGTTGCCTTATGTATTATTTCAAATAAGCTTTTTAATCATTTCCATTTGTTGTGATAACTATTAAAACATCACATAGAACTATGCCTCATGTTTAAATTATTAAAACAATCTAAATAAAATGAGAAATTTATCTCTGCAATTTTCTTTTATGTAAGCTGAATATGTATAATATGTAAAATGCAATAAAATTATGAAAAATAAATGCAGATATTAAAATCAAACCTGCCTTGTTACTAAGTATCCAATGACTTATTTCTTAGAACTCAAGGAAATCCCTTTCCTTGTTATTTTGTTTTCCAGTTTTCACAGAATTAATTACATCTTCTTGAGTCTTAGGTATGACATTTCCAAAAATTGAAAGGAAGGAGGAGTACTGTGGTTTTGATCTGGAGTGTCCCCCAGAGACTCTTGAGTTCAAGACACTATTCAGAGTTGGGACTTTTGGGAAGTGATTGGATGGATCATGAGGGTTCTGACCTCATGGTTGAACTGATCTGCTGATAGATGCATAGCTGAATAAACTACTGGGAGATGGTAGAGACTATAGGAGGCAGGGTCCACTTGAAGAGAATAGGGCCTTGGGGGCCCACCTTTGGAGACTCTATCTTGTCCCAAGGAATGCTTTCTCTTGCTCTCTGCTTTCTGGTCACAATGAGGCCACAGTTCTGTTCTGCCATGTTCTCCTTCCTATGATGTTTTGCCTCACAAGCCCACAGCAATGGGGTGAAGTGATTGAACTGAAATCTCTGAAATCATGACCCAAAGTAAATATTTTCTTCCTTAAGTTGATTGTCTCATCTATTTTGTTACAGTGATGAAAGCTAACTAACAAAGGAGAAAGATAATGTCACGTGGATGCAAGAATAAGTTCAATTACACTAAAATTCCACTATTGTCAATTAGAATCTCCTAAGGAGAAGAAACCAATCTAAAGTGTATGCATAGCTAAATTAAAACACAACACAGGGTACACGTGTGAGTGCACCACACACAACAAACAGAGCTCCATTTGAGAGAATCCAATGAATGATAGAATATGTTTAGATGTGCCAGTACACTTTTCCAACACTGATAGTGTCTGATATTCTCTTAGAACAGGGACGTTGGCTCTAATCTTTCTAAGTGTAAATAAATGTTGCTTCAGAATGTACGATGGGCACATAGGGTCAAGGCATGCCTTTTGTGTGTGATATTTGAATTTCTGTTCTTATCAGAATAATACTAGCTAACAGTTCTTCAGTTCCAAATGCCAAGGATGCTTCTAAATGCTTCAAACTGATTGTCTCTTTTAGTGTATTGATAATTCTGTGATTAGGAACTTCATTCTTACAGTTTTATCAGAAAGTATTTAGTTGTAATTTTTAATGTTTAATTTTAAATAAAATGCACACACATAACACCAGAGAAAAGGAGAGGAAAAGAAAAGAAAAAAATTAAAAAAGAAAAACATCATCCTGTCCCTTACCTCAAATCCAAGCAAAAGATTAGTACAACATTGACAGATAACATAAACTCTGATTCAAGGTCAACCAAAATAAATTGAAAATATTTATGGAATGACACTTTCATGTGAGTCTAGTTTTCTCCTAAGTGTATAAAAATGAAGGAGGGGATGGTGAGATTATGTGTAACCTTAAACAAGAAAATCACATAAATTAGTCTTTACAATGACAGATTAAAATTATGTTCTATAATCTAATAGTTCTTGATATTTTATATTTCACCAATCCAATAATTAGAAATATGTGTAGAAGAGCCAATCGTAAATTGCTGGCTCTTAGGGTATTTTCAAACACCACTGAAGGGAGTGCAAATTCAGACATGTTTTCTGAAAGTAACTTTCAGATTACTTCAAAATTTTGCACAAATTTGGTGCAGCAATATCATTTCTAGGAATTTATTCTAAGGAAACCACCATGGTTGTACATAAAAATTATCTTTTCACATTATCCCTTTAAAAAGAAAAAGTATTGATGAAAACATAGATGCCCAGAATTCAAGGTTTGGTTAAATAAACCGTAGTACGTATTAATATAATGCAGTTTCTATGCATTCACCCTCAAAATTCATACCATATAATAATATTTGATGAGTTAGATGTTCATTAAAGAGAAAAAATTAGGCCCCAAACCATCATATTCTATACAATTCCACTTAGACCGTGAAAATTGGGTAGTGATATCACTTGTAACTTTAATATTAGTTTTATTTTCTATAATATACATGTTTTATATTTACTATAAGAAGAAATTTATTTTAAAAACTTGTTTTCACATTACAATGAAAATGCTTTTTATTTCTATATTAATAAATATTATTATATTTTCAACAACTGGTTTTCAGCTGTCCAACAAAGAAATTTAATAATATACATAATTATGTTATTTAAATTAAATAATCCATATTTCTATTGACAATTGTATTTTAAATGCTATTTGCATATTTATATTGCTATCCACATAGAAATTATTGAACACACTGAATATTAATTGTAATTCCCATGGGAATCAGAGAAGATGCAGTAAAACATGAATCAGAATGGTTATCCTTGAGAGTATGGAGAAAGTAGGAAAATAACGATAGCAAATATCCATGCTTACTAAGTACCAGGTATGTTTTTCTACAAAGTAATCAGAAATGTGCCTAGCACAGAATATGTGCTAGATAAATACCATAAATCTCTATTGCTGTCCTTGCTGCTGCTGTGGAATCTTCACAAGAACAGGAAAGTATGAAACTATTATGGGCATCTCAATTTCGCAGACTAGATGTGAGTATTTTAGCAAGGATTCATGCTAGGCTATATAGGACACCTCCATATCAAAGCTTCAGCATGATAGGTTTCTTTTCTTCTAGCTTGAAGATATTCAAGAAGGTGGTAGAGCAACTCACTATTATCCAGAAACCAGAATCCTTCTTTACCCTTTTATGCTCAACATGAAGCTTCTGTGTCATTTAAGAAGCCTGTTCCAGCTCCCTACTTCCTATCTACATTTCAAAGGGGAAATGGAAGACATAGTTCTTTCATTGGAGGAAAACACTCAGAAGTTGCACATGTATTTGTTGATTTCACATTTTGCAAAATTTATCACATGACCACATCCCTGCAGGGAAAGGTGGGAAATGTACTATTTGCCTGTGTGTTTAAATGCCAATCTGAAAATTATATCATCAGATAAAAAGGAGAAAAAGTTATCAGGCAGCAACCAACAGCCTCTGCCACAGGTGACTGAGGAGATTGCTCAAGGGTCCAGGAATATTAAATAACATTGATAGAATTTGAATGTAGGCAGTCATTTCAGAGCCAAAGCACTCACTTCATCTTAAGCATGTGAGTTCAGTCAAATGGGCATGACGATACAGGCAGGCAGGTGCCTAATAAGCTCTTTCAGCAACGCTTCTCAACCTTCCTTTTCCCCAGTCTCTTCTAATAAATATTCCCTCATCACGCTCTCCTTCCTTCTGCTCTCATAAATGCCAGTTTCTGATATGTCATTCCACAAAGAGACCTTTCTACCTTCTCTCATGTGTTAGTCCTGTCTGCCATTTTCTTCCCCTTGCAAATTCATGCTTTGAAGGTAACTTCCAAATATTCCAACCACAAATTATTTTTTAATTCACCTGAAGAACTGAATTTCTACTTGTAGGTTAGCCTTATAGAAGTCATCTGACTAGTACGAGATCATGATTTTAGTGAGAAGGAAACCTTTATTAAGACATTTTGCAGCTCTTCGTTTCCAGTTATCGTGGTTTACCCTAATCAAAACACTGTGCCAGTTACCAGTTTGCTTTTCTGCCCCAAACCTACCCTTCCTTTCCTTCTTTTCCAATTGAGAGCTGTGAACATTTCTCCTTTGCCAGCAGGCACAATGCAAGGTCTTGTCAGTAGAGGGTGCTAGAGAGATACTGAGGGAGGATGGATTCTTCTGGATCCAATGCTCTTCTCTTTCTTCTAGGCATGTTACCCAAGGACACCAACAGCAAGGATAGTTTCCTTGCCAGAAGGCATTGGCACCAAAGGCAGGAGACCAAGTGGTGTACAGCCTCGAGTGATTTTCAGCAGCACTCAGCCCATGAAACCTAGAGGTGATTTCCCTCTCTTCTCCCTGCAATGAAGTACTTCAGAGAATTTCCTCAATATCCAGTGCATCTTCCCCAAGAAAGCTGGCTCTCAGCCCCAGGCAGGAATGGAAAGTGGGAAAACTCTACTAAGTTTTTTCTTTGAATGTTTTCCCTCAAGCATAGTTGTGGTAGTTTTCCCCCATCTGCTTATTTTGTGCCCTTTAGAGTTTTCCTCAATCAACTTTTCTTAATATCCATTTTCTAGTAAATAATTCATTAAATGAATTGTTCCTTGTTCACTTAACTGTATAATGTCTGTCTCTTTACTGAATTTAATTGATACACAGAATGAACATATAATTTTTTTAATTGTGTCCTCTAAATTATGGTCATAGGAATATATAGTCATGTGAAGACATTGAAAAATGGGTCTTCTTTTCATTTTTTTTTTAATTTTTAAATTTGTTCTAATTAGTTATGCATGATAGTAGAATGCATTTTGACACATCATACACATATGAAGAATAACTTCTCATTTGTCCACTTTTACATGATGTAGAGTTGCACAGGTCACATAATTATGTATGCACATAGGGTAATAATGTATGATTCATTCTACCATCATTCCTACTCCACGCCCCTCCCCTCCCTTCACTCGCCTCTGTCTAATCCAAAATACCTCTATTCTCCCCACACACTTATTGTGAATTTGTCTCTATAAAGCAGAGAAAACATTCAGCCTTTGGTTCTTTGAAATTGTCTTATTTCACTTAGTATAATATTCTCCAGTCAGTTCCATCCATTTACTGGCAAATGCCATCATTTCATTTTTTAAGGCTGAGTAATATTCCATTGTGTGTGTATATATTATATATATAATATATACACACACCACGGTTTCTTTATCCATTCTTCTGTTGAAGGGCACCTAGATTGGTTCCATAGTTTAACTATTATGAATTGAGCTGCTATAAACATTTATATGGCTGTGTCACTGTAGTATGCTGATTTTAAGTCCTCTGGGTATAAACCAAGGAGTGGGATAACTGGGTCAAATGGTGGTTCCATTTCAAGTTTTCCAAGGAATCTCCATACTGCTTTCTAGACTGGTTGCCCAATTTATAGTCCCACCAGTAATGTATGAGTGTACCTTTTCCCCCACATCCTTGCCAACATTTATTGTTGCTTGTATTCTCGATAATTGCCATTCTGACTGGAGTAAGATGGAATCTCAGCATAGTTTTGATTTGCATTTCCATAATTGCTAGAGATGCTGAACATTTTTTCGTATATTTGTTAATTGATTGTATATCTTCTTCTGTGAAGTGACTGTTCAGTTCCCTTGCCCACTTATTGATTGGGTTATTTGGGGGTTATTTTGCTCTTAAGTTGAAAAATGGGTCTTTGAGTTATAACAGAGCAGGGTCTTTTGAGTCAGCCGGTCTGGGATTCGAGTAATGTCTCATTCACTTTCTACATGTATGGCCTTGGTAGAGTCTCCCACAATCTCTGAAATTTAGTTTCTTCGTCTCTAAAACTAAATTAATAATGATTATTTCGTAGTGTTGCTATAAAGGCCAAGTTGCTGGTACAAAATAGGTAATAAATGAATAGGTTTTGAATATTAATTCACTATAATTTTTCTATACCATGATTAAATATTATTTTATTTATTTGTCAAGTTCAAATGATTGTGTTCCCCAATATTCTCACTGTAGTTCGTTGTGTCTTTAGGTCTAGGCAGAGCATTTCTGAATGTTGCTGTCTTATAATCTCTGATTTTGTTTCCCTTGCCATAGAGAATACCAAAAAACAAACAAACAAAAAGACACTTTTCTTAAAATTAACCAGTGTGTAAACATTTATCAAATTCCTTCCTGTGCTTTTCTTTGGGTACTCTGTGATACCAACTCCCCGTATCATTTTGTACTTGCACAAAATCATTTTTCATCCTTCTTTGATTCCTCTCAATCAATCTCTCTCTCTCTCTCTCTGTCTCTCTCTTTAAAATAGATACTCAGACCTTACTTTATGGACTTTTAAGAAAAACTGACTCCTGATTTGAATATAAGTATGCAAATATACTCTAGTTAAGACATTTTTTATTAACTTTTAAATATTAGTTGATATACAGTCTGTGAGACCTTATTACTATTACACTTATCTATAAAGTAATATGTCATTTATTCCCCAAAAGTATCTGTGTGCTTTGTTTTTATTCCATAGGCCATTTGTCACTATTTCTCTACTTATTTTGTGATACTGACCACTCTGTCTACATTGTCACAAGGCACATATTTCTCTATCAACCTTGTCTTTATATACCTTATATGCCTGTTGATAGAATGCTTGAAATAAAGACTCCAATGCCTGTAAAAAAATCTCCCCAGTGTCAGTTATTATTTTTAATAAACACTATTGTCAAGAGCTTGGACCTTGCAGGCCATGTACACAGATAAATGGATACAAATCCAGCTCCGCTTTTAATGGCCAGGAGCGTTTGATTAACAAGTGGCAGAAAATCAACTCAGTCTCCCTTGAACAAGTGGACAAAGAAACCAAAGAGGAAGGAAGCTAAAAATTAAATCAGGATTCACACACAGAGACCCAGATGGGGTCTTCTTTCCTCTCTCCTCCTCTCTCACTTTTTAAAGTACACCTATGTATTGGTATGTGTTCACGTAACCGCCATGGGGTGAGAAAGTAATGACCATCCCTAGAACTCCCTTTCTAATGCTTTGGAGAAAAGGCCTAGAAGACTGCATGGTGCAGCTCAGATCACAGACATACCTCCAGATCTGTCATGTTTGCCAGGAGGAATGGAAGACTTGGATTAGCCCACTGTGGCCAGAAGCACAGGTACACTGACCAGAAATCCTGCCAGAATTATGTGATACATAATTATGTATGGTGTTTAAAATTTACCCCCAATGGAGTGGTAGTGATGACTAAATGACATTTATATTTGAAAAATATATAATATAGGGTCTAGCTATGAATAATATTTTTAACAATTATATTAGAAATAACAAAATGAAGAATGTAATATAGTAGAAACAGAAAGAATCTTCTTTCCTTGATCCTCATTTGTATCTTTTGTCTGTCTTATTAGCCCACTCCCTTTTCCTCCAAGGAAATTCCAAACTTAAAGAGCAGGGCACCGTGACTTTTTATTCCTCATGTTTCCATGACAACAACTATCACAGAATAGAAACGAACATATATTAAGTACTATGCATTCTGTTAGAGACCTTGACATGTGACCTACTTAATGCACCAGACACAGCAAGTTGCTCAGAGTAGCAACTTGATAGCTGTTTGATTAAAGAGTTCAATACATACAAATTGATTGGTGTTACACATCTGGCATAAGGTAATTTCTTAAAAGTTCTGTTCAAGACAACTCAGAATGTATTTTATTTTATTACAAGTAATAGAAACTCTTTGGTATTTGACATTAAAAACAACTTCCATAAGGTTTCTTTGAGATCCCCTGAAAGTTAATTTTGTTCTAATGGAAAGCATAATCTGAGCCATCTGGAATTTTAAATTCCAGAGTCTTAAGTCTACCATTACTGTTTCAGTGAGTACATTCCTTTTAGGAGTATACTGCCTGTGCCTGGGGATTAATGTTGTGAAAATCAATCAAATTGAAGGAAATAAGTTGATTTGTTGAAATGGAAAATTTCAGACTCATCTGTGCAGTGAATAGTTGCAGGCACACTTCCCAGAAGCATTTTACCCTCATGTTTCAGACTTCTGCTTTTGTCCATCAGCACTTGTGACCTTTTGTTTTGGAATGTCTCATGTTCTTTTTCTTCCAACATTGAGGCATTTTCTTTGTTTAGTGAGCTCGGAAAGTCAAAGACATTTTCAGACAGACACAGCTCAAATGTAGCTGAATTTAAACCCATGCATAATGCTTGTTCCAACATCAGAGAGCAAGTTGTGAATTCGAAGATGATGACTAATGAGGCAGATGACAGCCGTGGTAAAAAGTCACCTCTTAGATTCCTTCCAGTGGAATAACACCAGGACAATATTCCAGTTAGGCTGAATTAATGAACCAGGAAAAACAATAATTTTATACTGCTTTTTCTTCTATGGTTTTGCTTTTTATCAAAGCTTTATTATTATTTATTTGCATACTGTATATTCCAGTTATTTAAAGTATACCATTCAATGGATTTTAGTGTATTCACAAAGTTGTACAACTGTCATTACAATTAATTATACAACATTTTTTTCACCTAAAAATGAAAACCTGTATTTTCACCTGACACCCACTAATGACCCCAAGCTTATGCAACCATTAATCAACTTTCTGCCTCTGGACTAGCCCTGGCGCTCCATTTTTGTCATACCCCCAAATATATACCATTTTTATCAGATAACTTTATTTTCACTATTTCAAATTAAAAAAAATAAGTAGACAATATATAAAACCACATTGATTACTTGCTATGTTTTAGACACAAGTCTAAATACATAATACATATTATATGTATTATCTCATGATAATACCTCTCATAGTCAAGAGAAGTACTTAGCGGTGTCTTCTATGTGGCAAGCTCCATAATCATGTTCTAGGCTAAGCATTGTGTTCTGCATTCAGATTTTTGTCCCCTCCATAAAGCTAAGTAGAGATAGTCGGGAGAGAAAAGGGAAATAAATGCTAAAATTGATACTGGCCAAATTATATTGTTATATTGTGTGCATGTATGAATATGTAATAATAAATCCCACCATTATGTATAACTATAATACACTGACAAAATGAAAAAAAGAAAAAGACAAGATTGTTTATCACATTGCTTAAGAGTATGGGCATCACAATTAGGCCACAGTTTGAATCTTTACTTTGCTCATTGGTATCTGTGTATACCCTGGCAATTCACTCAATGTCTCTACAGAGATGAACAAATTGTCAGGATGCTCATCCTTGAGGAGAGCTAAAACATTCAGAAAAAAAAAGAAAAAGAACATTCCAAACAGCAGGCCATATGCTGAGAGCTGAGGGCATATGGGCATTTCCTCTGCTATTGTCTGCTGAACAAAATTATCTAGGGCGGTCTAATCTCTGTTCTAGGAAGAGAATGGCAGGAATATGTATATACATTTTGTCTCCTGAAGCATAATTAGAGCTCTAGTTCCTGCAAAAAGAAACAAATTGTGTTTTGGAAGACATATCTTGGTTTAGATATTAGAATTCCTTCTTAAAACAGAGGAGGCATTTACATATTTGAGTGTCCTACCTGACCAAAATATCTGAAGATCTGGGACCATGACTTAGTCATTTATATCTCCACAGCAGTGCCTATCCTAAGTGTTAGGATTATAGTAATTGTTTAATAAATATTTGGGGAGTGAGGGGGCCACTGAATCAATGAATATTCATTTTGAAGACTGTTACACATGTTTTACATATAATTTTCAGTGATGGGAGAAGGTTAGAAGAAAGTTCTCATTTTTAAAATACATAACTCAGACAACATCTTTCAGTGCATATTTTAAAAGAAAATGAATTAGATATTCCATAGTTATTATCTGGGTGCTTCTGCTTTTTGCTTTTAGCTTTCCCAGGACATAACAAACATAACATGTCATTTTAGCACCACATCTTTTCTTAACCATGTAGGGAGTCATTCCCATCAAAACACGAAACATTTCTACAGTTTTGAACCCAATCTATAGAAAATAGCCATCACTGAGCTTCTTCTTGATGTTGCATCTCTCTTTTTGGATGACCCATTATTGCTTTAGTAAAGAAAGCAACTTATAGACTCCCTGGGAAATATAACCAGCTGGTAGGTTTCCTGGCCTTTCAAACGAGATAGCTTCTAAAACTTCCATTTCTGTGAGAACCTCAACTCTTCTATGATACTTTACCAAGGTAGTTCTAGCATCTCCACATTATTTAATTTAGGCCAACATCCCTTGCAAACTTCAAGTTCAGTAGCATATTAAGATCAACTACAGGTGGACTTGCCAAAATGTTGAAAGCTAATTCATGAGGTATGCCATTATATAAATAGATTTTCTACTATCTGGTCTTATATTCTATCCTCCCTGATCCAATATCTCAATATGTCAAAGTCAATTCTTTGGAATGTTCTCCAGGTTACTACTGGTATTTATTAGCCAGATTTTGTAGTTCATTTGATGAATAATCCATTTTGTCAAGCCACAGAAGATCATCCCTTTCTACTCATGTCCTGCCAACCCTTGGTCCTAATTATTCATCTGGAAGCAACAGTGGGAAATGAGAGCAGAACTTGACAAATGATACCTAAAATCTTACTGAGATGGGGCTTTTACAGGACAATTATCATTTCTCCACTCTTCACAAGGATCTAGGGTTTCAAGACTCAAGGATGTTCCCCCAAATATCTCATCCTGTATTTTGGTGTCCCTTTCCATTCCTAAAGGTACTGAGTTTAGGGGCAGACATTTGCTAACACTATGAATTTAGCCTCCTTTACTACCAGCTGCTCCTAAAGTGAAATCTGATTTACAGCATCGTTTGTGCTGTCAATGAAGGAAATAGGTCATTTTGCCTGCAGCTTAGAGGTCTTCAGCTTTCACACCTAACTGAAGTATTGGTGCATCTCAGTACTTTTTTTTTTTCTTCCTTCAGAGGTTCTTTTTCTTTTTTATATATATTTTATTTCTGTGTGTGTGTGTGTGTGTGTGTGTGTGTGTGTGTGAGTGTGTGCATATACTGAGGATTAAACCCAGGGTCTCGCAGGTTAGGCAAGTAGTCTACCACTAAGCTATATCACTAGCCCATATATCTTTTCTAAAATTAACACATAATAATTATACATATTTATGGGTACAGTATGATATTTTAATACATATATACAATGTGTACTGATCAATTCTGGGTAATTAGCATTTTCATTTCCTTATAATGTATGGGTGTTCATAAAATACATTTGTCATGAAATGTAGTTATTGTGAACTATAACAGCCTTTCTGTGTTGTGGAACACCACAACTTTTTCTTCCTAACTGTATTTTGGGTCCATTATCTACTCTCCCCCTATTCACCCGGCCTCTAGTAATTACTACTTTACTCTCTTCTACTTTGAGATCAAATTGTTTAGCTTCCACATACGTGAAAGAACAAGTAGCATTTGTCTTTTCACATCTGGCTTATTCCACGTAACACAATGTTCTCTAGTTCTGTCCATTTTGCTGCAAATAACACAATTTCATTTTTTATGGTTGAATGGTAGCCCATTGTACATATATAGTGTTTTCTTTAGCCATTTATCCTACACTGATTCCACATCTTGCCTATTGTAAAAAGTGCTGCAATAAACTTCAGGTATCTCTTTAGTTTTCTGATTTCACTTCCTTTGGGCATATATCCAGAAATAGGAATGCCCAGATCATATGGTAGATCTGATTAGTTTTTTGAGGAACCACCATTCGGTTCTTCATAGTGATGTATTAATTTACATCCCATCAACAGTGTATAAGAGTCACCTTTTCATCCTCACCAACATTTTTTATTTTTTTGCCTCAAAAAAGCATTCTGACATTACCATTCTCACAAGAGTGAAATGATATTATAGTTTTGATTTACATTTTCCTGATGGCTAATGATGCCAAGCATTTTTCATATATTTGTTGCCTGTTTGCAGAAATGTCTATTTCATATATTTGTTGACCTTTTGAGAAATGTCTATTCATTTGACTAGATTCTAATGGGGGGGATTTTTAGCTGCTGAACATTTTTAGTATTTATATATACTAGATATTAATCCCCTATCAGATAAGTAGTTTGCAAATATTTTCTTCCATTCTGTAGGTTGGATCTTCACTCTAATGATTGTTTCCTTTGCTGTGCATTAATTTCTTGGTTTGATATCATTCCATTTTTCCATTTTTGCTTTTGTTGCTTGTGCTTCTGAGGTCTTATTCAGAAAATCACTGTCTATACAAATGTCTTGAAGTATTTTCCTTCTTCCTTTAGAATTTCTATAGCAGTGAACAAACTTCACAATATTTTAATCTTTCAAACACAAGAGCAATAGCATTACCACCATGCAAGATTCTTAGTAATTATGGTTCTATAGCTTTACCACATTATCTACCAAAATGAGTTCATGCTATCATCTGAGTGGTGAATGATTAAATTCTGAAAGCTGATATTAAGGATCTGCTTCCTAGAAAGCTTCCTGCTTCCTTCTGTCTTAACTAACTTGAGTGGGTTCCCCAGTAAGAAGATCCAGAGACAAGGATTTGAGTTAATGCCATTTATTTGGAAAACGAATCAAAGAAGCACCCATAAAAGAGTAAGAAGATAAGGGATGAAAGGATACAAGGCCAACTTAAGGGTTCATCATATGGGAAGTTCACCCTTATGCGAACCAGGGACTTAATTCTAGTGAGGACCTCTGGGAGTCCACAGAGCATGCCTCAGAATTGCCCAACCTGAGTGACAAGGAACCTAGAGCATGTATCCTCCAGCCTCTACTATCATTGGCTAAGAGCTATTCCTGGCGACACTGACTCCCTGACACTTCTGACCTAACTTGTGGACTAGCTGCTCCAGGAGCCAGAGAATGTCCAAAGAATAGGGCTTAAAAAGACTTACATTAGGAAGCCATGTTGCTGGTACTTATGAAAACAATGAATGTCAAAAATATGTAAGGAAAAATATCTGTTACCAAAGAAAAGACTTCTGTGAGTGTACTCCACTGATATGAGTATCAGAGGAAATAAATACCAACTACTTGCAGAATATCAGCACCACAGCCTTTTGATAAGCAAGGCAGCAACATAAGGGGATTAGTTGTTTCTTTTTATGTTGATTGGTCTGATACCTTCTTGATAAATTAGGGTATATTTCTGTGATTAACCAAAAATGTATATATACTGCTTATTTTCATGGCCTAAATATTGATATAAATAGTGAATATACATAGAATGGAGTCATCCCAATTTCTCATGTCCTTTCTGAAATAAAATTTAGAAATGGATCTTGAGAAGCATGGTTACATTGACCAAAAAAAAAAAAAGTTCACAATACTAAGAACTTAAAGCACTTTCAGAAAATAGGGAAACAGCATCTTTCATGTTTTATTTTTTGCTTGTGAAAATATATGTAATATATATATATATATTACATGTACAGAAGAGTCCCACAGATTCAGAGAAAGCTAACAGAAAGGCACATAGAGGGTGCAGGTCGTTTCATAGTTTTCAGTTAAACCGATATCCAGGGCATGGCAAATGACAATGCAGACAACAAAAGCACAGGAAGCCTGTGTACATGACTCTGAAGAGCTAAATCATAGACAACTCTCAGGTCTGCCAAGAATGGAGGTCATCCCTGGAGAAAATACCATTTCTATTTAATAGGCCTGTCAGACCATCACAGAATGTATTGAAGTCTGAACAAAGACACACCAGGGCAAGGCAAACAGCAACGCTTAACTTGACAGCTAGTTGCTCTTATCCCCCTTCTCTTTAAGTCCTGAGGCCTTTGCTGATTTAAAGGAGCAAACACCAGGGCTAATTCTGACCCTGCAACATTTTGCTCAGCTACACATCACAATTTTGTAACAGACTAAATATTTAAAAAGCTTGTAAACACTGTGCTGATGGTGGCAAACAAACATAAAACGGACATTTGTTATTTTTCTTTTATAGTAAAGATACAGGCATAGATCTTTGGCTTCCCACATTTCCCTATCCTGACATTTATCCAAAATGTTAAAAATTGAGGCACAATTCATGGGATCCTGGAGTTATCTTCATCACATGCCAGTGGAGAAGCCTACTAGGACTTGGCACAGCTGGAGCAGCTGACAACCTTGGGTGAGGTGAGATGGGGCTTCACCAGGTCCGGCTCTATGGACTCCATGAGATCACACTCATTGGCAAGGATGTGCTTCACCAGGCACCTGGAGGCTTCGTCGATGTTTATGTTTTCCTAAGGGGGAAAAACAGTCTTTCTTATTCAGCATTCTAAAATGAACTTGGAGCAGAGTCCCACATGTGACAAAAAGGCAGTATCCTTTTCTTAAAAATTTATTTTTAGTTGTCGACGGACCTTTATTTAATTTATTTATTTATATGTGGTGCTTAGAATTGAACCCAGTGCCTCACACATGCCAGGCAAGTGCTCTGCCACTGAGCTTCAACCCCAGCCCCCAAAGGGCAGTATTCTTGATGATTCATTTAAAGTGTCCCTTTCTATACATGACCTATGAATTTTCTTATTTTCCCTCACTCCCATTTATTCCTTCAAAGAACTTTACCTTTTGTTCCCTTTTATACTTATGTATAAAAGTACACGTACTTATTTTGTGACATAGGAGTGGTGTTTGATGGCTTCACTTTGCAGGTTGAATTTTCTTATTTGCATAGCATAATACACAAGAAGCATAAGTTTTCAATCTAGCTTAGGTTTATTGTCCTCTCCTATTTTCTACTTCTGTGGCCTTGATATGAAATAGAAATAATGGGAACACCTTTTGCAGTGGCCAATAGTGGATTAAAAAATATTGCTGGCTCTCTGCCCTGCAGTCAAATGGTAGGAATCCACTACTTCTGACCTCCTAGAAATTAGCCTGGCCAGGTGACTTTAGCTGACCAATGAAATGTGAGAGGTGATGAGTCTCACCATTACATAGCAGCAATAAAAGTGAGTGCTCAGTTCCCCATCTTCTGTTCTTTGTGTCAGCAGTCATAGAAACACAGAGAAGGGAATTCTCTTTCCTTGGTCTATGGTGAAGGATCAAGTGGGGGCAAATTTCCCTTAAGCCCATGAAGTTATGTGTAGTGTGTGTGAGAATTATAACCTCATTGCTTCTCACAATTTCTAGAACTTCTCTGATGTATTTCCTCATATTCAATATAAGGAGACAAGCATTTTCTTGTTACCAAATTGCTTTACTGTAGTACCTTGCTAACCAATCTGAAAAAGAACTCCTTACTCTTCATTTTTGTGTGGATGTCAAAAATGATGCATTTTGGGATCATTGCATGAAGTCATGTTACATGGAAAATGTAAGAGGCAGTGATGGCTTCTAAATGCATCCCTGGCTAATGGAATTAGTTGTAAATATTCATTAGCATGCCCCCTGGCCTTCAAGTCCAAACCTTATTTTACCTGCTGTGAAAGCACAAGGTAATCTAGAGGCCCAGACAACAGCCTGATTATTTATTTCTTCTCTACAGAGCTTTAATGGAAATGCTTCTGAAGGTTTCTAAATCCAAAACACAAGGTAAATAAAGGTCTTGTTGACTTTTCATTTGTATTAGGTTATTATTCTGGTTTTTATACCCAAACAGTATAGAGGTGTTTAAGCCTCTGTTTCCTCAACTATAAAATGGTCTTGCTGATAACAGTTCCCTGAGAAAGTTAACTAGATTCTCTTGACAGGGTGTTGTGTTTATTGGCACCTTCACAGTAGGAACATGCTAGGCATTTTATATTATTTAATCTCATATAAAACACTATAAGATAAAAGTTAGATTTTTGTTCTTACTGATTTTGTCCTTATTGTTGGGTAGAGGTGGAGGTGGCGTTTCTTCTTTAAGGTGTCTGACCTAGTCCATGAAAGGCACAGAGACTAGCAGTGCTTGTGCCCTGTCCCCTGCTGGGCAGGCTACTGTGCCTTCAGTCATTGCCAATGCTTGACACACCTTCTACCAGTTTTCCTCTTCCTACTGTCATGCCCAGAGTTCACACTTGAGGTAACTGCTCTGAAGCAATAAGGCGACCTAAGCAGGGCACAGCTCTTTGGGACAGACCCAGTTTGACACTTTGCTCGTGAGTCCAGCCACTTGTTTATATATCTGAGTAGAAGCCGGCTCAATGGTCTGCTACTGTCTCACTGTCAGTATGGTGAGGCCTAGCCGTCCAGGCCTTAGCCCCATAGGCAAGCAGAAGCCCTATATTGATTGGAATGGCAATAACATACTTGACCAGCAGTTAATAATTTAATACCTGGATTTCCATTTGGCTGTTGCTTGTGTGTTGGGGAAAGAAAGAATAAAATCCTACCCCAAATACCAAACATGAGATAGTATTATATATATTTATACATAAGAAAAATTTAGTTTAGACAGAGTAGAGACTTCCTTACAATCACAAAGCAAGTGGGCTTCTGCACCAGAACTCACACCCAGGTCCCTCTGACATTGAAGTCTATTTATTGCTAAGCCAAATTCCTTTTCAAAATTGTTTTTAAAATCATGTGCAAAAGGAAATTTAAAAAACATTTTCCCAATATTAGACTTGATATGTACTAAATTTCAGTTCCTTTCCCTTTCATACATTATGATAAAATACATTTAAATGACAAAAAAACCCCAAGTTTTAAACATTAAAAAAGGTCTCCTTCACATACCATATAAGTAGTATTTTTTAAGTCTCCATTCATATATTAATGTGCCATTTAAATAGGGTTCTCTTTCATTGTATGTAAATCAGTAAAACCTACTCAGAGCACTCTTAAATGCTAATATGGATAAATAAATGAAAATCCATCATCCCTATGAGAAAAACAATGAAAACCTAAGCCCAGCAGGATCATATTAGTAAAAGATAAGATGATGCCAGCGAAATTGTTTAAACCAAGTAAAGGCAAGTTTGTGTTAGGAATAAGATGTGAGGCCTCTAAGGACCAAGGACCAGGCTTCAAATGCAGAGCCAAGTGGTGGGAGGGTCTGTGTTGAGACTGCAGATATGAATAGGGCAGCAGTTCATGGTGAATGAGCCACACTGACTGTTCTAATTAATGTAATTTAGATTCCTGATAAGTACTAGGCACAGAGATAAAGATGATAAAATCAGTCCCATTCCTCACTGAGCTTAGACACCAGCAAGGTTTGTATAAACAGCAAAGACATATTTTAAAACAAGTGGAAAGGGCATCTCAGGGACAGACCACTGTAAAGCCTTGAATATTGTCAAATGAAGTCACTGAGCTGTTCTTGCAGGTAAAGTGTTGAAAACCACAGTACTACACAAATCCATTGCCGGGCAGGACTGTACAGATGCTCTGCTCTATGTTTTGACAATTAATGTACTGATAGGTGTTTAGTGAACACTTACAATGTTTCCCATTGTGGTGGCTGCCACAGCACACCTATTTCAGATTAGAAATTTTAAGAGGAAATCATGAAGAAAAGCAGATGCTATTATTTACCACTATATTTACCACTTGCATTCTAGAAAAAGGCAAGGGGTATACTTCAGGGCAGAGACCTGAAGTCAAACCCTCATCTCAATTTCCCTACTTTCTGGCTTGTGTAACTTCGATAAAACTTACTTTGATCACTCTTTGCCTCAGTTTCCTTATCTTTAAAAGGAGGACTTTTAAAAATCTACCTCACCAATGATTATAAATTAATACAACCTAATACTTAGAGTGTGTGAAATATATAGATCAGTGAAGGGCATAAAGCACACATTTGATACACATTATCTCCATAATTCTCCTCATACAACAATTCACTTAGTCAATAATGATGTATATTCAACAAAAATTTGGGTATTCTTTCCTTTTTTTTTTTTTTTCCGGTGCTGAGGATTGAACTCAGGGCCTTGTGCTTACAAGGAAAGCACTCTACCAACTGAGCTATATCCCCAACCTCAGTGTTCTTTCCTTCATTTGGCAGCTCAGGAAGCTCAGGAAGCTCAGGTTGAGAGAGAATAAGTGGCTGGCCCCAGATCACACACTAGTAAGATATAGGGCCAGTTTTGAGTTCAGGGAGAGGAGTAAATAACAGACTGATCACTGAGGAAAGTGTGTAGCATTTAAAGCACAAGGTTGAAGCCAAACCCTCATTTCAGCTCCCCTAAAATACTTCCTAAAATTAGTAAAGTAACAGAATGGACAGGGCCCTTTGTTCCAGCACAAAAAATGTAGGGGCATACACTCAGGACCTTAGGCAAGCCTGATCTGTATTATTGACACATTTCCAAATATATCTTCTCTCTCTGACTTTCTATACACCATTGAAGTCACAGCCAAAGGGCCTAGACTGGGAGAAGGAATGGCAATACAGAACAAACCTCTCTCTTCCCTTCTATCCCAAGGCTAGCATGGATAAGATAATCAAACCCTGCCTCACAAAACCACAAGTTCAGATCCTGTGGGCAATTAGATTGTAGTATGATTGACTGAGCTACTTGGCATCCAGGTTGACATAGCCAGACTCACATTTTCTAGGTGATTGTATAGAAACACAGCTGCCAGATCAAGTGTAAAATAATACCTGGGAATTCTTATTTGCATTTATTATAAGACAGTAGCAACATCCCCAGGAGCATCTTTTGCTAGAAAGGAAATTTACACATTCTATAACTTCCAAGTCACGTACACTCAGACTGGATCTGACCTTGATTTATTCACATATCTGCAATATGACAAGATGTTCCATTGTGCTGACTGCTTTAGGTTGATGCATGCTCATGTTTGTGCCACTGCTAAGAATCTTTTCATTTATATCAATAAGTAAGCCTGAGAAACAGTCTTAAAATTACTAACAAAGCCCTTTACTAAAAACAAATGATAGTAACTACCAAAATTAAGTAAATGCCTTATTTATGAAATAACATTTACATCCTCTCCTCAAAAAATCTATTATAAAACTGATAGACTCATGTTAAAAGTAAAGAAGCAACAAAAAATTTATATAATTTACCCAGAACAGAGCATGATTTTTGCCAATCTGTCATGTCAACCAAGATGGCCCTGATAACAAATTCCCAGCCTGCTTCCTACACATTATGTTATAATGTCTCCCAGGATTAAAACAGATACCTCAAATAGTTTTATTTCTAAATCAGTGGTTCTCAATTCTTGTTGAATATTCATGTCATTGAAGAATTTTTAAAAACACATTATCAGGGTCCTTCTCCCAGACTTGGATCTAATTGGCTTGGCATGGCCCCCCAACATAGAAATATTTAAAAAAGATTTGCCACTTATTTAAAACATTCAGCCAGTTCTGAGACACACTCTGATAATTAAGAAAGTCTTTAAAGACACTGCCCTTTTTATTTCTATTGTTAAGTTTTTGGAAATATAATACAGTGATTCTAAGCTGCAGTGCTTCTGATCTTTTGATGGAGAAAGGCATATAAATCTAATCAGCTGAGGTCCTGAGCACTTGTCAGTTTTTTAATTAGCTCTTTAGAACATCCATTTGGAGGAAAATTATTTAATCTTTGACCCCAATACCAGAGAGAAGAAAAGAAAATCATAATAGAAAATCTTCACATTTGCCTAGTTAGAGGCTTTCAAAGAATCCATCCTTCCATAATTTTCCAAATACACCAACCTCAAACAAAACACCAAATGTACCAGAGGCTCCAGGGTTAGGGCACTAAATTCCTCAGCCCCGTGATATTTTCATCAGAACCACTGGCCTTCTGGAGATTAACAGCACTAAAACAAGTCTTGCATAGAACAGGGGTTTTAAATTCTTCTGAGAAGATTCAGCACTTGTTCACTGAGCACTAAGTGCCAAACATTTTGTTAGAGTTCTCTGTACTTTAATAACTAACATGAATACCAGTGTAGTGAACATATGGAATTTTGTCTACTAAGCACATCTGACCTCCCCCCTCCTAATAATCACCATGTTCTTCCATTTCCTTTGGGAAACCGCTGCCTCCCACTGTGATCCTGAGCTTCTATTGGGACTCCCCTCAACTGAGCCCTATTTCTCAGGCATTGTTCTCAGAATGTGGCATTTCACTTAATCTCCACAATAATGCTACAGTCTGCCTTATTGCCCTATTTTTACACATGAGAAAAATGAAGTTCATAGAATGATGTGTGCAAGGTTTCAGGGATGATAAGGGTCAGAAACTGGCTTCAAACTCCCTTCTTCAAAGCTCCAATATTTTCCCATTTTTCTTTCCCTTGCTGTCTTCTTACATACAGTCCATGGCCTACATTTTGTTTACATCTGAGTCAATGTTCACCTGCATGCATCTAAAGCCCATAATTTGGCACTCTGCCACATTTTCTTCATAAAGGTATAAGTAGAGAGTGTGATGCCAAGAAACCAGACCTCAATGATGCTCTATTATCTGAAACTTACCAGACCTTAGTCTAAGCAGCACTGGAAGGACAGATAGAGCCATACTGTCACTGATTTTAATATAGAACACAGTCACATGGTCAGCATGGAGAAATGGAATACAGAGAAGAAAAGGTCACAAATAAAGCCAACTATGAAGTTGTGCCTGCTACAGTTTGGATTTGGAATGTCCCCGAGAGGTTCATGAGTTGAAGACTTGGTTCCCAGTGGAGCATTGAGGAAATGACTGGATCTTTAGGACTTTAACCTTATCAATGGATTCATAGTTGAATAGACTACTGGGAGATAATGTAAACTGTAAGAGGTGGGACTTGGTTGAAGGGAGTGGGTCCTTGGGGACAAAATATTGTCCCAAAACTTCTCCTCTCTTGTTCTCTATGGTTCCTAGCCACTCTCAGGTGAGCAGCTTTGCTTTGCCATGGCCTTCTGCCATGATGATGTGCCTCTTCACAGGTCCAAAACAATGGAGTCAGCTGACCTTAGACTGAATTCTTCGTAATTCTGAGCCAAAATAAATTTTTCTTCCTTTATGTAGCTTTTCTCACCCATTTTGTCATAGCAATAAAAATCTGATTAGCACAGTGTCCCTCTGACAATACTTCCTCTATATCCACCAAAGCCTCATCACTGCCCCTATTCCTTTATTCATCAGATATAAAGTTCATTTCAAATCTTCTTTCCATCCAGCAGCAGAGCCTCATACCCTCTATCACTTTTCTTTTATCTGCTAATGAATCTTCTTTCCATTACCCAGCTTCTGGTAACCTACTTAAGGCATCAAATAACCCAAGTTTATTAGAATCACCAAGTATGAAACAGGAAGAAAAATTAGATATCACTAATTCAACCTGCTCTGTTTGACACACTAGGAATTTAAGGCAAAGAGAGGGTAAGTGAGTTGCCTGGCATCTTACAGGCTACTGAACCTCACAGGGAAACAGGTTGAAGTGCATCTGACCTCTTAGCTCTTGCTGCCTCCATACCTCGGGTCTCTGGAAAGATTATTCTTTCTGAGTAGCCTTCTCCCAGTTCTGTGAAATGTATCTCTGGCTCTTAGTACTCACCTCAGTTAACACTGACCACTACTTCCTGCAGCCTGTATCTGAGGTATTATATCTAATTAGGTTTGTGTTCCTGGCTTCCAGCATGGTAAGAGATCTCTGAACCACGATATCACCAAATACAGCTAATACCTATGGACAACTTATTATAAACCAGGTTATCATTTAAGGACTTTACCTTTATTAACTAAGATAATCCTCTCAAAACCCTAGGTAAGGAAACCAAACTTAAATAACCTTCCCAAAGGCAAACAGCTAGCAAGTCAAACTTTCAGCACTTGGTTGTCTAGCCCATCCTCAGCCACTAGTCATGCAATCCCTGCAAGCTCCAAAGCTTTCGGATGACTGAGCCAGACTCAAGCTCAGAGTCCCTGCCCTTCAACAGCTGCTCTCCATAAAGAGTTGTTGACGATATGAGGAATCAGGCCTCCTAACTTGTTGGCTATTGCTTTCTTTCCACATGTCAAAAATGATGAATTAACAGTCTATGATGTGTAATGTTTAAGTCCAAATAATTAACTAATTTAGTGATTTTTAATTTGAAACATCTTTAAGTGATACCTGTATACTGTCTAGTATGCCACGTTATTCATTCCTGTTAAATTCATGGCCCCTGAAAAAATGAGTTCATCCTCCTTGCCTATCCTCCTATACACTAAGTCCTAAAATCCTAATATTAGGCAGACACAATTCTCAAGTCTTTCTTAGTTAGCATTCCTGAGACATATTTGCCAAAGCCAATATGTAATGTCTGACTTAGCATGAATGACCATTAAGAATCAGAGCATTCATAGATTTCCCTCTAATAACACTTCATTTTCAACTCAGTCATGTTTTAATTGCTCTCACTGTGAATCTTTTACTGAAGCTGTGCTAGAGCACCCAATAGTGGGTTTTGAAAAGGGAAGAAATAATAAACACAAGCTCAAAAACTATCATTTAGCTAGACTTAATAAACCCCATTCGTGAAGAATAGCAGCCTTCAGTTCAAATACTTTCCCATTTGTCAGTATAAGATAAATGATCCACAAGACACAAAATATTAATAGTAATAATTGCTAACATTTGTTAAATGCTTAATCCTGAATATATACACAGCATTATGCTGTATATGCTGCTACATGCATAATCTGAATTAACCCTTAGCACATCCTGAAGGAGATATGCTATTAACCCTATTTTACAAAGGAGACCAAGACACATAGAATATACTACTTAGCCATCATATTTGCTGGACTGATTAAATTCAATTTAAAGTGTTGTTTACTGACTATGAACAGAATGCTAACTATGAACAGAAATGATCTGATTTACAATTATTTCTATCATGATTAACTGTTTTTATTCCGGCATGCCTGTTTGCCAACACTGCAAATTGAGACTAGAGCTTCACTGTCCCGGGATATAATGGAAAAAGAAAGTCCAGAGTCAAGCTTTATCATTTGGTTTTACTGTGGGGTCAGGAACAAATTGAAAGTCTCAGGCCCTGATTCTGTAAAATGAGGTCAATCATAACTATATTTTATAGGGTTCTTCTTCTAGTTAAATGAAACACAGATGAAGCCCCTAGACATTATATAACTGGTCCAATAAATACAAGGCCCCTCTCCTGTCTTCCGTGTGCCTTCTTCGTTTAGGTCATTCTTTGGTGATCCCCTCCTATGGGAAATCTCCTCTGACTCCCCCCAGGCTGGAACAGACAGAACAGTATAAGTACTTATAAGTATAAGGCACACTTATACTTGGACACCTATCCCTAGTCATCAAGTGATGGCTTGCTTGTGTGGATCCTCCCCTGGACTGACAGTTCTTGGGGGTTCCTTTGCTATATCCTGGTGTCCAGCTTGGTTCCTGCAGATGGTAAATGCATGAATGAATAATCAACTGATGACTTCCTGAATGAATGAGTGAGCGAACAAGGTACTCACAGAAGTGCAAGTTCAGGATGCAATCTGAAAATAATTATAGATATGGGTGTTTTCTGTAGAGGGAAAAAAATACATGTTCACAACAGAATTTACTTCACAAGTCAAACTGTCTGTTGTTATTCAGTTACTATTTGACACCACTCTTTTCAGGTGAGTAGAAGGAAGAGCGTTTATAAATTTTAAGCTGAAATCAACTTGGTAATTAAGGCTTTTTCAGTGAGGCAGACCTTGGTTGGATTCCTGATTTTTTCTCTTTTAAAAATAAAACCATGCTGGGTGCAGTGGCGCATGCCTGTAATCCCAGCACTTGGGAGGCTGAGGCAGGAGGATCATGAGTTCAAAGCCAGCCTCAGCAACTTAGCAAGGCCCTAAGCAACTCAGTGAGACCCTGTCTCTAAATAAAATACAAAATAGGGCTGGGGATGTGGCTCAGTGGTGGAGTGCCCCTGGGTTCAATCCCCAGTACCCAAAATAAATAAATAAATAAAAATAAAACCAAAGGCCAAATGATTTCCCTTATAAGTGGTTGATGACGCACAGCGGGGGTGGGGAGAGACACGGGAAGAATGGAGAAGGGATGGATTGTATAGAGGAAAATGAGGAGTGGAGAGGGTGCAGGGAAGGAAAGATAATAGAATGAGACAAACCTCTATACCCTATGTATATGTATAAATATGCAAATTGTATGATTCTACTTTGTGTACAACCAGAAAAATGATAGTTGTACTCCATTTGTGTACAATGAACTAAAATAAAAAATAAAAAAAATTCTTTATGGCTTGATGGTCCGAAATTATATCAGGCTGCTTTTTTGTTATTTAATAATTAGATTTACTCAGACAAAATGCTTAATTTTCTTGGATATTACTTATAAGAAAGATATAATAATATCCAGTTGATGGAATTATGAGGATTATAAATATGATATTTGGGGCAAAAGTACAAGATACATCTATATCTATACATCTATACATAGAGATATCTATCTCTATACCTATATTATCTCCACCTTCTATAAATGACTAGATATTAGTACAGCTTACATTATTCTATTGATAATTATTTTAACTTCCTCTGTTTCCATTAAGAACTTTGATAAAATGAAATGAATGGCCAATTCTAGTTTGACAATTTTCTTTCAGGTCTTTATTTATTTATTTTTCTTTATATACTATACTTTTGTTCAGCCATCAACTAACTCTTTAGTAGAGAGTTTGAAGCCCTTGATTTTCTGGATAGCAGAGGTTAAACTATCTCTGCCATAGTTATAAGAATAATGTTAACTTGGGTGAAAACAATTAGGAACAAGAGCTGTGTGTAAAAACGGATGTGTTCTAAAATCAAACAAATCCACATGTTAAACAATCACCTTTCTGCATTTGGAAGGTCAATGAACTAATTAACTACCAGAACTCTGGTCTCAACCCTAGGCCCTAGGTCTGCCTCACCCTACCAAATCGCTGACATCCAAGTCCTAAATTCCACAGTCAGATAACAGGTCCTTCTCAGTCTGGGGATACCTCCCTGATCTAGCAGTTACCACTTGCTATGTAGGTTTTTTTCTTTCTGATAAAGAATAATGTGCTTATTTTCTTTATGTCAGAAACGTATAATAGAAAAAAAAAGAGAAGATACATGAATCTGAACTCTTTTTTTAAAACTTGAATATCAGATAACTAAATGAAATAATTTGTTATTCAGCAAACCATTATTGAGCACTTTCCAGAGCCCAGGCAGTATTTACCAAAAGCTTTCTGCCCTGTGCCTTGGTACGCTTTGGAGCCAATCCAGGACTCTTCTGCTTCTTCTTAGACTTGATGATGGACATGATGTGCTTTCGTTTCCCGGTCACTGTGACATTTCAATCTAGTTCAGGCCCCGTGAAATCTCTTCTCTGCCTATGTGCTTTCAGTTTCTACTGACTACAATCATTTTTCATATTCCTGCCAGATTGTCTCCTGACTACTCTAATTAAAATGTAGTTATGGGCTGGGCATGATGGCACACATCTGTAATTCCAGAGACTCAAGAGACTGAGACAAGCAGATCACAAGTTCAAGGCCAGTCTCAGCAACTCAGTGAAAGCTTTAACAACTTAGTGAGACCCTGTCTCAAAATAAAAAACAAGAGCAGAGGATACAGCTTATTGGTCGAGCACCCCTGGGTTCAAAACCCGGTACCATACACACACACAAAAATGTAGTAATATAGTTACATTCATACCTTATCTTCAAATACCAGCTTAAAACACTGCTTAGGCATAATAAGTACAGGTCACTAAACTGTGGACTAACTTACACAGCCACACTTAATTCTCTTGTCTCATTTCCACTGACCTCCTTTACTTAGCTAGTTTCCAACTGATCTGGATCATAGGCCTTTCCTTCACTTGAGTTAGTCTTACTCCCATCTCTATCTGTGGATCCATAACATGTTTTTGCCTTGTTCTTCTTAATTCATCTCTATGTCTAAATCTCCCACCTATCCAGAGCAAACAAATCTCATTTAGAAGTATTTAGGTGCTGATATGTTTCATGAAGATTTCATTTTATTCCTCTTTGAAGTTTGGATGAAACTCAGGTGCATTCTCCAGCTTTGGAATCTTCTTGTAACTTGAATTCTTATTATTTGTGTGTATATATTTAATATTAAGGGGAAATATTCAGCAGAATGACCAGAACTATCCTGGTTCTGCCAGCTGCTAGCTGCATAACCAGGGAAGCATCCATATTTTTTTTTTACCTATAATCTATGATAAGAGTAATACCAACTTCACGAAGTTGCTGAGGTATGTATAGAAGGTATGTATAGAGGTATGTATAGAATGAGAAAGAATGAGAACTTAGCAATACTGAGGGGAGAAGAGACACTGAAAAAAGCACTTATAAAATAATACAACATTGCATAGTTGTTATTATGTTATATGTGAGAATTTTTAGAGATGCAAATATATTTCTTTTTGGTTGTGAGGTATCTGAAATTGAGATCCGAAATTCAACAAGATTATATGGGGAAAAGAGCATCTTATAGTTAAATAATTCTAGGAAATGTTTCAGAGTCTTAGAGGATCACAGAAAGAGGGAAGTGATTAAACTTTTTGCATTAAGTGGAAGTGGGTTAGTATCGTTGGTGAGATGACATAAGAAGAACCAGAGCAACATGGCAGAACTGGGAGCACAGAGAAAGATGTGCATCTGTAATGTGTGAATCAGGAAAAGGCAGCTTCAGGTTGTGATGGAAGGGTTAGAGAACAGCAGTTTTCTTTTTCTTTCCCATCCCAACACAGGAGGTGTTGATGAGTAGTCAGCTGTATCTCTTCACAGCACTCTTCTCTAATGCTTTATCTCACAGGCCTAGTCTTCCTCTAAACAATTTGGCAACTAGTGGCTTGGATGAGTGGTGGTATATGTGGGAGTGACTGCGGATAGAGGCACTGGGGAATAAAGATGTTGATAAACTGATTTTGCTTTGCCCTTGGGCTTTTATACCCTTACCTAAATAGTGCTACCTCTTTATTTGCCTTTCTGAGCCTATGCTAAGATGAAATACACATATATTTTTAAAATATGACTTTAACAGAGTAAGGTCCCTCAATGCAAATTTGGAAACAATTGGCCTAATTGGTTATGACAAGGCAGTGTTCCCCTCCCCCTACCTGGGCAAAGAAGGACTGGGTGCCTCTCCTCAGGGCTTCCTAGTAGTGCTTTATAATTGCTATTACCATGGACATTACATTACACTTGTAAGTATGTTTACAAAGTTACCTTCTCACTGGATTGAAGCTTGAAGAGAGAAGAAATGGCACCTAAGCACTCGGAGTATTGCCTGTAGCTAATACAGGGTCTGTTGTCATATAAATCCTCGAAAGATAACTTATGGACAGACTGTTTTGTGAAAGAGAAAACTGAACTAATTCCAATTAAAAATTACAAAAGCATATTGTGAACTGCTCTATGTTGATATTCATTATAGTGAAATTCCTTTAAACCGAGTACAGGAAATTAGTAGACTTCAGCCTTGGACCAGATGTTGCTACAAACTCTGTTGATCATTAGGGGCAAATCAAGACCTCTCTCTGGTGTCAATTTCATCAGCTGTGAAGGGACAGAATTTATACTCTGCCTTTTTCCAAGCAGAATTGAAGATGACCCTTGAGACTATCTCTATCTCTTGACTAATGTAGTTAAATTCACAGAGATCTGAGAATAATGCTCCTTTAATAGGAAAGATTTCTCAAATTGAGAGTTTAAGTATAAGGCATTTGTTTAAGAGATCACTTACCAAAGTGAGTGCACTATATCACTTGATTAGCTATAAGTTTGGGGTTGCAAAAAGTCAGAAAACCATTGTATTGCCTAGGCTATCTGGAGGGTAGCTCCCAGGAGTCATAAAATTGCTCAAACAAAAACAAAAACAAAAACAAAAACAAAAACCCTCAGGCTACTTACTGCCTGAGCCTTAGAAAACAAAATCAGGCTTGCAAATACCATCAGGTCAGTTTTCTTTTCTTCATCTGCCAGTCGCTATTTGCATATAAAGAAGCTTAGGCTCACATGTTGATAGCTTAGACACCTCAGTTACAGGAACCCTAAGGAAGGACTCTGGTGAATTTAGCTTTAGTCACAAGTTCACACATAAGACTAGAACAACTTCAAGTTCGGGAGACAGAGGTATCAGGAGTAGCCTTACTGTGGTCACGTATACACGATTAGCCAATTACAGAAATTTGACCACTTGATGGGTGTAGCAACTTCCACTGGGACAACCTGGGCAGTGGGGAGCGGTGGGGCGGGGGCAGAGAAAAGGACAGCTGGGAATAGGAGCACCAACCTAACAGGGTCGAATAATTTTGAATCTGGAAACCCTCAGTTGTATTTGCTATATCACTTTTCAAACATATCATCTACACCAATGCAGATGAATATATTTATGTTTTAGATAGACATAAGCAATATATAATTAAAAAGAACTAGAAAAAAATTCCACAAAGCTGTGCATTACAAAAAGAAACCAAAGAGATGCCATCTGATAACCTTAAAATATGAGGTTAAGTGGATGATTGGGACTATCTAATCAGACATGCACAAAAGGGAAGGTAAGGAAAGTAGAGTTGAACACACATGACTTGAAAAGAGCTACCTTAATGAGGAAGGCATAAAGTAGTTACTCAATAAAATTTTCTGAGAAAATATAAAAGAAAAATAAGGTTTCTGGGAACTTAAGAACTAAGCTTAGTTCTGATTTTCTGGTTGTCTTACAGAATTCTACCAACTCAAGTAGATCCCGAAAGACAATACCTTTGCCAGGTAAAAGATACTTCTGCTTCAAATGTGAGCTTTAAAACTTAGAACATTATTGCTAAGAACCACTTACAAATGTATCACAGGCTTTCTTCATTATAAAACACTATTCAGAAGACTACTTTTGCCACTGGTCCTGGGCATCCATGATTTTTTCTCTCCCTCCTGTGGTAATCGTGTTGTGCTGCAACATGTAGATCTAGAGATAATGGATCAGTTTTATGGCTTGAAACTTTAAGGGTAAGTATGGCTTAAAATAGGATGGACCTTTATTTTACTTAGTTTTATGTGGTACTGAGACTTGAACCCAGTGCCTTACACATGCTAGGCAAGCACTTTACCACTGAGCTACAATAAGACAGACATCATTACCCTACGCACATGTATGATTACACGAATGGTATGAATCTACATTGTGCACAGCCATAGAAACAAAAAGATGTACCCCATTTGTGTACAATGAATCAAAATGCAGTCCGTAAAAATAAAAAATAACTAAAAAAAGAAGGCATATATAAAAAAAGTCTTTAATGTTAAAAAGTTTTTTTAAAAAAAATAGGATAGAGTTCTTTTTAAATACACATTTTCCTTATGAGTAGGAAACAAAATAAAATATTAACAGTTAAATCAATTAGTAGTCTGATTACAGATAATGTTAATCTTTTATACTGCTGGTTATTCTCTAAGGTTTCTATAAGGTAAATATACTATTTTAATATTCACATGTAAAGGCATGGAACTAAGAAAATAAGAATGCTAAATTTTGAACCATGAATTATATAGGAAGTCCTAATATCTTTATTGTACCCTTGAGGCCCAGATAATATGAAAGAAAGAACACATTAATAAGTATTCCATGAACTAGAAAACAGTAATATATAAGCATGAAGGGAAAACTATGTAGGTTCAACTCATAGGTGGAAAACAGTCTGCAAGATTGAGTCTAGAGAAAGAACAAGGAGAGGAAGCTCAAAAAACAGGAATTCTAACTATACAATCATGAGTAATCCAGTAAAGAAGAAAGAGGAAAGAGATATAAAGGAGAGCATTTTGACTGCAGGAACATCTCAGGTAAGATCAGGTTTAAAAATAACATGTGCAAAAGATAGAAGAAGACAGGAAGTGAACTCAGAACAGATTCAAAAGAGGTCTGAACTTGTCCAAATAGTCAGGAAGCTCAAACCAAACCTAAGGGCAAGTTTAAAGAAACGACAAATGGCAGGAAAAGACCGTTCCGGGTTTATTCAGAGCAAAAGTAATACAAGTTTAACAGAAGACACAAAAAAGAAAGACCATACACAATAAACTAACTTCATTTTCTTCCCTAATAAAGATTTCAAACTGAGCGATCAGGAGACTGCTCTGTGCATTTATCTTGAGAATAATGCCCTTGACAATGTTCCTGGACACAAAGTGACTGAATTGGCTCCCAAGAAAAATGAGGATTTGTAAGGGCTCAAACTGAGGACCAGAATGTATTTAATTACATTAAAGAAGTTCAGAACTAACCCCCTCTTTATAAGAAGATTGGATGAAGTTGTAAAAGGCATACTTAACCAAATTTTTGTTAGTTACAAAGGTGAGACATAAAACTGACAAAAAAGATGAAATCAAGGCTTCAGAATGTTTTGACATTCTGAAGAATGGACAAATGGACAAATGGACACTCTGCTAATTGTCGGTAAGTATATGTTAGCTCAGGTCTTCTGAAGTTTAAAAAAGAAAAGGGGTGGGAGTGACCCAGTTGTTGTGGGCCTCTTACTCTTAACCTTTTCCAAACACGTGATTCTGCCCAGAAATCAGTACTGCAGATGGGATTCTAAGATATTCCCAGATTCCCACCTCTTGGGGTACACACCCATTGAGTACAGGTAGAACTATGACCATGATTAGATACCTACCCCCTAATTAGGTGATTTTACCTGGGACTCCAATGTCTCCAACTGGAATCTACTTCTTTTGAAGAATAAGCTGCCATGTGGTGGAAAGACACTTGGCTAGGAGCTCAGGTCAATCCCCAGGTAACAAGCAGAAAGAAAACAGCAACTTCAGTCCTACTCCACAGGGAATGTAGTTCTGCAAATAAACTGAACAGGCATGATGGAGGAGCCCATGCTTCCAATGACATCACAGCCACAGCAGCATTGGATTTCAGCCTGACAAGAACCTGAGCAGAGGACCCAGCCGACCTGTGCCAGGACTTCTGACCCATGGAAACCAAAATCGTAAAGGTGTGTCATTTTAAGCTGCTAAGTTTATGTTGATTTGTTACACAGAAATAGAAAACAAATACAAGTTGCCATCTTATCACCATGATGAAGACAGTCATGTGCAGAGGCTAGTGAGGCAGGAAATTGAGCCCTTCATCATGTCCTGGAGCTACTTCTAGATTGGCTATATGTTTGAAATGAAGTCTTCTTTGGTTAAGTCAGATTTCTAGTGTCTTTTCCAAATGTACATAAACACACCCTAACAAAAATAGATGTTTTACTTTATAAACAAAAATAATAGATTAATAATGAAACTGGAATAATGTATTTAAATCACAGAATAAAGTGAATAGGTCTGGGCATGGTAGCATATGCCAGGAATCCCAGTGACTCTGGAGGCTGAGGCAGGAGGATCACAAGTTTGAGGCCAGCCTCTGCAATTAGTGAGACCCTGTCTCAAAATCAAAAATAAAAGGGGCTGGGGATGTATCTCAGTAGCAGAGCACAATTGGGTTAAATTCCCAGTACCACACACACACACACACAAACACACACACACACAAAGGGAACAGGTACTAAAATAAAATACTACTCTTGAGTTCAAATTATCAGTAGCTTATATATAAGACCTCATTTCATAGCATATTTGCAAACCTCAGGGTACTTTTTTAGTTTATCATAAGTGTAGTATGTCAATAATTTGATACAGCTGTTCAAAAACAAATTAATATAGCACAATACTATACTACATATAGTACAATACTAAAATAGAAATTTTGTCACCCAGGCAAAGTTGGTTGGAGCCCCATCATTTATGTCACACTCTGTTCAGTCTATACCTAGTCAACAGATCCGGCCACTCAAGACAGCACATGGACAGGTTAGAGTGTCCAGGTAAGGCACCAAAATGGTAAGGGTTCTTAAAACCATTTCATTGTGTAATTCAGGAATTTACAACAAAAAGAAGTCTTACAAAAGAACAATCAATGGTTATTTTGGGGGGATTTGTGAAAATCAGGTAAGAAAACAGATGTTGGAAACAAATTTTGAAAGTTCCATCCAAGTGTCATATATTATAATTTGGAACATTCTTGGCAAATAACAAAAGCTGACTTCTTGATTTAGATGAAGAGTGTATTTACAAGGTTTCTGATTACTTTGGCCTTTTTGTAGACTGAAACTTCCATTTGCATATCAAACTCTGAATTAGATTTAATATTTCTATTCTAAAACTTTGTACAAATCTCATTCCTATCATGCTCTACACACACCTAGCCTATGTTAGAACTATTAGTAATTTAAAAGAAAGTGTACCATTGATAGCATATTTAAACCCCTTATTTTCCTACTTTGATTGTTAGACCCACTAATTTGTCAGAAAACAGTAAACAAATCCAAGTTTTGGTGATTTCGACAGAGAATCAATGCTGTGTAATCTGGCATTCTTCTAGCACCTTCCCAGTTTACTCCACAGGAGAACAGCACCATAAAGGTGAAAACTCAGGTGATCACTACTCAACAGTGATCTTATTAAGAGTTGTAGAGTGAGAAGGGTCCACTGAGTTGCAGTCTTAGCTCTTTTGAAAAACTATGCTACCTCTGTGCTTTCCATCTCTGTAGCGTCATTTTCCCATCTAAATGTGAACGTACCAAGGGATAAATCTTTGGTCCTTTTCCCTTTTCTCTGTATGCTCAATCCCAAGGTAATCTCAATGGAGCTTTAAATACCATCTGTATGTTCACAATACCCAAGCACATATCTGAAGCCTGGACCTATGATCAATGATGTTTCCTATACTAGAAAACTCAAAATGACAAAGAATTATAAAAGTTTCAAGAGAGAATTTCCTTCTTCTAGAGCAATCTTTAATAGGCAAAATTATTCTCACAAAATGACTCCACATCATTTATTCAAGGAAATAGATTGTCCTGTCATTGGTTTTTCTACATCATCCCTAGGATGATCTAATCCTTTTCAACTATCTCTGGGCACAGTACCTGGTCTTTGAGCACTGCGCGAGCACATTAGGAAGTGGACAAGCAGCGGGAGAGATGCTGCTGCTCCTCACTTATTCTAATGGGATACTGATTTACCCCAAACCAACAGGCTCCCCCAAGAACCCAATACCTCACCAGCAGTGAAGCAGATGGAGATGAAATGGAAGGCCTTGAGATGGTAGGGCTGTCTCCCACAAGTCTAAGGATACTTCAGAGATGGCAAAGAAGACACATCAAGGAAGTCAAAGCACCACAAAACAGGGAACAGGCAAACTCAATACAAAAGTGATAAAGTAACAGAAAAAGGGAGAAGGTAAACCTGTATTAGTATCAAGACCCCTCCAGGAACAAGAAGGTGACCCTCCCCATGATTGAAAGGAAGGGAAAGTGACATCAATTTTGACAGAGGAGAAAGATGATAGGGCCTTTTT
>JAJEJO010002546.1:41365-136789 GCA_020662805.1 Glaucomys volans
TTTCTGAGTCTGACTTATTTCACTTAGCATGGTATTCTCCATTTTCATTCATTTACTGGCAAATTCTGTAATTTCATTTTTCTTTTGGGCTGAGTAAAATTCCATGGTGTATACATACCACATTTTCTTAATCCATTCATGTAAAGGGGAATCAAATATCATAAAGATATAGGGAAGGTCAGTGGAGTAGAGGAAGGAGATCAAGAGAAGGAAGGATGTGAAAGAGATGAAATTCAGAAGAAATTTGACAAAATTACATTATTAATTAATTTGACAAAATTTCACATTTTGTATATCTATAAAGCACCAATAAAAATAAATTCTTGAGTAAAAGAAAGTCAAGTCGAGTAGGGGAAGAAGAATAGGGAGAGGAAGGAGCAGGGAAAGAAGAGGGCACTGGGGACTAAAATGGAGTAAATTAAATTACATGCATTTATGATTTTGTCAAAATGAACCCAACTTTTATATATAACTGTAATGTACTAATGAAAAAAAATGACAACTGGGGAGTTAGCTCAGTGTTAAAAGGTATCCCTAGGTTCAATCCCCAGCACCAAAAAAGAAAAAGAGAAGAAAGGAAGAAGAAAGAAAGCTGAATCAATTACATGTTAAGTTTAAAGTAAGTTTTACTCACTAGCAGGATTACTGTGGGTAAGGTATTAAAATCCTACTGTATTTTAATTCCTACATTAAAAAGTGAGGATAAAAAACACCAAATCAAAAAATAAAATATAATAATTCAATTATATATTGACTAGGACTAGTTCAGAAGTGAAGTGCACAATCAATAAAGGTTCAAAGAACATGATCACTTTCTAGTTAAAGAGAGCACAACAAGAAAATGTGTTCATTTTTTTCTTTACCAAAACTCAAAAATTATTTCAGCCATGCATGGTGGTACACACCTGTAATCCCAGCAACTTGGAAGGGTGAGGAAGGAGGATCACAAGTTCAAGGCTAGTCTCAGTGAATTTGCAAGTTCCTAAGATACTCACTAAGAACTATCTCAAAAGGGCTTGGGATGTGGCTTAGTTATTAAGTGTCCCTGGTTTCAATCCCCAGAAAAGAAAGAAAGAAAGAAAGAAAGAAAGAAAGAAAGAAAGAAAGAAAGAAAGAAAGGTTTGAAATACAACCACAAGGATTAAGAGAATGAGAAAATATACATCAGTATTCAAGGTCTTTTAATACTTTTTTAGAAACATGGAAGTAATGGAAAAGTAGCAATAAGTTCACTAGCATGTAGATACATGGACAAAAAGTATAAGAGAAGGTGTGAACAATAAGCAAGCTAATTCACACTCACAGAACCCAAGAGCCCCAAGGCTAACGTATTAAGAGTAGTGGAAATTAGGGGGTCTGGTTGAAAGTCATAATAGGGGTATCAACCCCATTCTTACTTCATTTTCTACATAGAATATCAGCAACTAGACCATACATACCCCAAATCAAATAGTCCTTCATCCTCTGAATAAACTAAAGAGACATCAGACTCAGGAGATAACAATTACTGTGCCTAGGTAGATAATGTAAGGTTGAAAAAGTCAACAAAAAAGTCTTTCAATATGGCTGCTGGATCACTCTCTCCACCCCAGTACTCTGGCATCTTACATCTAGCAGGAAAGAAGTGTTCTTCTCTAGAGAAAAGACTTCCAACTGACATTTGGAAGTCCCCAATGACTACTAACCTAAAATGGAACCCACTAAGCAAAAATCAACACAACCACAATCCACTATTTTTGATGGTCTTGTTCCTACCTATGAATGTTCTGTCAAGGATCATCAAACGATTTAAAAGAGATCATCAAAATAACAAAGAAGAACAAAAATGGAATGAAAACTAATTCGTTAAATAGATTATAAAAAGAAACTTCAGAAAAAAATGAATTAGTATCCTCACAAAGACTATTACATTCTTAACTAAGAACAAGACACTAGGAAAAAGAACAGTTAAAGAATAGAAAGGAGCTCTTCAAAATTAAAATTATGAATGCTAAAATTAACATTACATTAAACAGTGGGAAAACAAGTCAAATAAACATACAGAATAAAACAAAACTTACAAAGTATTGAATATATGAGAAAAAAAATAGGTTCATAGACTTACTTTAGGAGGTTATATCAAATCAGAGGACCATCAGGTTATCAATATATGTCTAAATCTAGTAAATTAGGACAAAGTAATATCCAAGTACTATTTAGACACATAGAAATAAGAAAAGCAGAAAAGATGGGATTCAAATACAGAAAGCTGGATTCTAATTCTAACTCTGCCACTTGCTAACCATATAATCTCAGTTAAACCATTCATCTTCACTAAGCCTCAGCTTCATAGCATGTAAAATGGATATAATAACAATATCTACCTAATTAGGGTTTGTGAAAACTAAGTGAAAGAAAGAAATAAAACCTTAGGATCAGGTCTACTTAAAAATAAGATGCATTTTATAAATGCAATTTTTTACTAGTATGGATTATCATGGCCTTGTATTGACAATTTTCTGATGACTCATAAAGCTAGTTAATTTCAACAGCAACATGTTCTTGCTGAGATATCTTAGAAGAAAGATGAAAAGCTTCTGTCTACATTTTACAAAAAATTCAGGGGTTCCTAAAGATGATTCCTAATGTCTCATTGCACAACATCCATTAAAGAAGTGTTCTTCTCAGCAGCCCCTTGAGTCTCCTTACAGCATCTCTTATCCTTAGTGACCCTGTCGAACATCAAGGAAACTGCTTTACTCTCAGGTGGAGGTATCAGCTGTTCCTTCAAGTGCTCCACAGCTCTTATAGAAGCCACCAAGTTTTATGGAATATCTCAATGGCTATTTGCTTATGGATTTTCTTCAGAAGATTGGAAACTTTTTAATGAAATGAAAAAAAGAAACTATGCCCTTTATTATCAGTGATCCAGTACTTAGTAAAGTGCCTACCTGAGTTCATAGTAGATATTCAAGGAATGCTTTGGGAATGAATGCATGTTTGAATGAATGAATCAATAAAATCCAGCACAATGCATTTTAACCAGTGCATCACTCCAAATCACCAAAAAAGTATTTCCAAAAACATACATTTTAATTCCCTCTGGAAATATTTGAGTTGGACCAAGGCATTGCAATTTTAACAAGCACCCCAGGCAACCCTGATGCACAAGCCTGTTCAAGATTGGTGTCATTTGATAGAGTATTTGATTATATCTAAAGTTTAGGCCTGATTTCTTCAATGCAAAACATCAAAAAGACTCCCTGGAACACTGTTAATTTATTGGTAAAAAGGTAAACATGATCACCATTGTGTGTGGTTCAAACAATAGTATCCAAAAACAAATGAGAAATGCATGTAAAATAAAACTATGAGAATTTCAATAAGGGAAAACTGCACTATTCTGGTCCTGGAAAGTGAAGGTGGACTAAGTTGGGTAATCAGATCCACTGGCTAATGTTCAATTCTTATGGGGTGCTATGGGGCATTACCAAGCAAAGAATTTGAAGTCCCATGGAGGACTGAGGGCATTAAAGGGATGGCTGCTTACTGCACCTTCATTTTTCTTCTCTATTTCCCTATCCACACAGCAGGGCAGTATAATCTCTTTGCTGTGCAATGTGTCTACAGAGATTTCTAGATGAAAGGAGTTACAAAATGTTGGAGTCCTTCTGGGAAATATAGCATTAATTTAATTTTTCTGCTTCTGCAAGGTTCTCTAAGGACAGAAATACCCCACAAAGGGCAGGAGGAAGAATAACACAGTAAAAGAATCTTCTGAAAGAGTCCTTGAAAGGCAGTGCAGCAAACAATCCTGTTGCACACACTGACCTCTGTGTGCAAGTCATTATGCTGGGTGATGTCCAGAGGCACTCAGTGTAGTTCAGGGGCCAGGCCCTTAAAGAAATAATTTTGACATAGTGTGGTATGGAGAGGGGAGATCACTTAAGAGTCAGTAACAGGATGCTCAATTTGAGACCTGGAGGAAAAGTGACAGGCAGGTGCATAAAAGTAGGAAAGATTATTCACAGACACAGGGAATGCCAAGGTCAACAGGAGACTTCATGCAGCCTAGCATAACCTGTAATGGAGCTCCTTGAAATCTGTGTGCAATTATTGCATGTATGTGTATTTCTTAGAGGCCAGAAATTTATTGCATACTAACTACCTATATTTAACAACACCACTGTGAAGCATTATTTCCATTTTTTTTTCATTATTTCCATTTTTCATGGAGACAACTAGGTATAGCATGATTAAGGTTCATGCCCAAAGCCACACAGACTTGTGTCAGAGGCTGGCACATATCTGCCTGGTGAAAGCCCACAATTTCACCCTCTGAAAAAGTATCTCTCCTCATGTTTCTCAGTGCTATTTCTCAGGTTCTGAATTCCATGATGATCCTAAAGCCCGAGTCCAGATGTGGAAAATTTTGTTTTTCTGAAGGCAGAAGGATAGGATATAGTTACATAGAGGTATCCACACTGCAGCAGTTTCATCTCTATGCAAGGACCCATCAGAAGAAAAGGCTGAGCTAAACCATCTGGATGGTTTGAAATACACATTTCCTTGCTGAACCCAGGCACATGGATGAGAGAAATGAAACTCCTAAGAAAATCTGTAGAGGCCATATGATATGGGTGGGAGGGAAACACAGACTTTAAAAAGTCTTTAGAATTTCCAAGGGCAGAGAGGGAAGGGGAAGGGTATTCTAAGCAGAAGGAACGCCATATTAAAAGGCATGGAGGTGATAAATAACAGTGCTAAAAATGCAAAAGTTCAATGAGGATGCTGGATAAGGTTGGTGGGGAACAAAAAAGGCAAGGCTGTGCTGTACATCAAACCGTGTCCCTTAGCATGAGCCCCTCAGACTGAGAATCCTTGATAGACAATAGAAGTCTAAGCCCAAGACTCAACTGTTTTTTTAGAATGATACAAAAATCAAAGGTTGACCCTACTTGATTTCTCTTAAAACAAAAACTGCTAAGAAGCAAAATATTGTTATATAAAGATAGTATCTTGGAGACTTCCGCACCTGGGACGTTGGCCGTGAGTGCACCCATGCCACTTCTGCACCGGGTGGGGGAGATGGCACAGCACAGAAGTGGGAGACTTCAGCGAGGGGTAAGCAGGCACAGCAGACACTTGAGTCTTCCTTTCAGGGAGGCCCAGCTCAGAGGTTTGGCTTCAGTCCAGCTGAGGAGTCCAGCTGAGGAGTCCCGCAAGACTTTCAGACCCAGGAGATAGGCACAGAGACAGACATCAGGCTCAGCCCAGACCAGACCCCTGAAACTTCTCCACCTGGGACATTGGCCCTGAGTTCTCCCAGGGGACTTCCACATTGGGGCAGCTGGCACAGCTACAATACCTCAGATTCTCACTGATAGAGGGAAAGACACATGAACAACATGAGAAAACAGGAGAAGAAAATGTCTCAAAAAAAACCTAGATGCTACATCAACAGAACCCAGTGATAACATGGCAGTAGAAATGTTAGAAAGGGACTTCAGAGTGTACATAATTAAAATGATGAGACAAGTAAACGATGTGATGAGAGAGCAAATGCAGGTGATGAATAATCACACCAATCAACAGTTAAAAGAACAGTTATAGGAAGCTAAATATCATTTCAATAAAGAGACAGAGATCCTGAAAAAAAAAAAAACTACTGGAAATGAAGGAAACAATAAACCAAATTAAAAACTCAATAGACAGCATAACCAACCAGCTAGATCACCTGGAAGACAGAACCACAGACATTGAAGAAAAAATATTTAATCTTGAAAACAAAGTTGACCAAACAGAGAAGAGGGTAAGAAGTCATGAACAAAGCCTACAAGAATTATGGGATATCATGAAAAGACCAAATTTGAGAGTTACTGGGATTGAGGAAGGCACAGAGATACAAACCAAAGGAATGAATAATCTATTCAATGAAATAATATCAGAAATTTTCCCCATTCTGAAGAATAAAATGGAAAATCAAGTACAAGAGGCTTACAGGACACCAAATGTACAAAACTACAATAGATCAACACCAAGGCACATTATAATGAAAGTACCTAACATACAAAATAAAGATAGAATTTTAAAGGCTGAGACAGAAAAAAAATCAGATTATATTCAGGGGGAAACCAATATGGTTATCAGCAGTATTCTCAACACAGACCCTAAAAGCAAGAAGGGCCTGGAACAACATATTTCAAGTCCTGAAAGAAAATGGATGACAACCAAGAATCTTATACCCAGCCAAACTCATCTTCAGATTTGAAGATGAAATAAAATCCTTCTATGATAAACAAAAGCTAAAGGAATTTACAAATAGAAAGCCAGCACTAGAGAACATTCTAAACAAAATATTCCATGAGGAAGAAATGGAAAAAAAAAAAAACAACAATGTAAATTTGCATAGGGAGGAACTACCCTAAAGGAAGAGCCAAACAAAGGAGAAACCAAGTGAAGTTAAAAACCAAAAATAAGCCAAAATGACTGGGAATACAAATCATATCTCAATAATAACCCTGAATGTTAATGGCCTTAACTCATCAATCAAAAGACATAGACCGGCAGATTGGATTAAAAAGAAAGACCCAACAATATGCTGCTTTCAAGAGACACATCTCATAGAAAAAGATACCACAGACTAAAGGTGAACAGATGGGAAAAAACATAACATGCACAAGAACTCAGTAAAAAAGTGGGGATTTCCATCCTCATATCAGATGAAGCGGACATCAAGCCAAAATTAGTTAGAAGGGATAACGAAGGACATTTCATACTGTTAAGAGAAGCATTAATCAGCAAGACATAACAATCATAAATATTTATGCCCGAAACAATGGTGCATCCATGTACGTCAACCAAATCCTTCTCTATTCCAGGAATCATATAGACCAAAATACAATAATACTGGGGGACTTTAACACTCCTCTCTCACTATTGGACAGATCTTCCAAGCAACTGAACAGAGAAAGCACAACACTCTATAACACAATCACTAACTTAGACTTAATAGACATATATAGAATATTCCATCCATCAATAAGCAAATACACTTTTTTCTCAGCAGCTCATGGATCCTTTTCTAAAATAGACCATATGTTATACCACAAAGCTACTCTTAGCAAATACAAAAACATAGAGATACTACCTTGTATTCTATCAGATCATAATGGAATGAAATTAGAAATCAATGATAAAATAAAAAACAGAAACTACTCCAACACCTGGAGATTAAATAGTATGCTATTAAATGATGTATGGATAAAAGAAGACATTAGGGGGGAAATAAAAAAATTCTAAGAGGTCAAGGAGAACAAAGATACAACATTTCAAAATCTCTGGGATACTATGGAAGCAGTGCTAAGAATTAGCAGTGCTAAGAATTAGCAGTGCTATGAATTAGCAGTGCTAATTCATTGCATGGAGCACATTCAATAAAAGAATGAAAAGTGAACAAAAACATGACCTCACATTACAGCTCAAAGCCCTAGAAAAGAGGAACAGTTCATCACCAAAAGCAGAAGACAGGAAATAATTAAAATCAGAGTGGAAATCAATGAAATTGAAACAAAAGAAACAATTTAAAAACTTGACAAAACAAAATGTTGGTTCTTTGAAAAAATAAACAAAGTTGATAAACCCTTAGCCACACTAATGAAGAAAAGGAGAGAGAAAACATAAATTACTAAAATTCGTGATGAAAATGGAAATATCACAACAGACACTATTGAAATACAAAACATAATTAGACGCTATTTTGAAAACAAAATAGAAAATCTCGAAGACATCAACAGGTTCATGACACATATCAGTCACCCAAAATGAATCTGGAGGACATGCACAATTTAAATAGATCAATTTCAAGCAATGAAATAGAAGTAGTCATCAAAAGGATACCAACAAAGAAAAGTTCAGGACCAGATGGATTCACAGCCGAGTTCTACAAGACCTTCAAAGAAGAGTTAATTCCAATACTCCTCAAAGTATTCCATGAAATACAGGAGGAGGGAACCCTTCCAAACTCATTCTATGAAGCTCATGTCACCTTGATACCAAAACCAAAGACACATCAAGGAAAGAAAATTTCGCACCAGTATCCCTAATGAGCATAGATGCAAAAATTCTTAACAAAATTTTAGGAAATCACATACAAAAGCATATCAAAAAGATAATGCACCATGATCAAGTGGGTTTCATTCTGGGGATGCAAGGTTGGTTCAACATTTGGAAATCAGTAAATGTAATTCATCACATCAACAGACTTAAAGTTAAGAACCACACGATTATTTCAATAGATGCAGAGAAAGCATTTGATAAAATACAGCACCATTCATGCTCAAAACACTAGAAATATAGGGATGGTAGGAATGTTACATAACATTGTAAAGGCTATCTATGCTAAGCCTACAGCCAACACCATTCTAAATGGAGAAAAATTGAAAGCATCTCCCCTGAAAACTGGAAAAAGGTAGGGATGCCCTCTTTCACCACTTCTATTCAACACTGCCCTTATAACTCTAGCCAGAGCAATTAGACAGACCAAAGAAATTAAAGGGATATGAATGGGAAAAGAAGAGCTCAAACTATCCCTATTTGCTGATAACATGATTATCTATCTAGAGGAGCCAGAACATTCCACCAGAAGATTTTGGAACTCATAAATTAATTCAGTAAATTAGCAGAATATAAAATTAATGCTCATAAATCTAATGCATTTTTATTCATAAGTGATGAATCCTCTGACAGAGAAATTAGGAAAACTACTTCATTCACAATAGCCTCAAAAAAAAATATTTGGGACTCAATCTAACAAAAGAGGTGAAAGACCTCTACAATGAGAACTACAGAACATTAAAGAAAGACATTAAAGAAAATCTGAGAAGATGGAAAGATCTCCCATGTTCTTGGATAGGCAGAATAATATTGTCAAAATGGCCATACTACCAAAAGTGCTATACGAATTCAATGCAATTCCAATTAAAATCCCAATGATGGACCTCATAAAAATAGAACAAGCAATCATGAACTTCATTTGGAGGAATAAGAGACCCAAAATAGCTAAAGCAATTCTTAGCAAGAAGAGCAAAGCAGGGGGTATCACAATATCAGACTTTCAACTATACTACAGAGCAATTATAACAAAAACAACATGGTATTGGCACCAAAATAGGCACGTAGATCAATGGTACAGAATAGAGGACACAGATTCAAACCCACATAAATACAGTTTTCTCATACAAAGGCGCCAACAACATACAATGGAGAAAAGATAGCCTCTTCAACAAATGGTGCTGGGAAAACTGGAAATCCATATGCAGCAAAATGAAACTAAACCCATATCTCTCACCCTGCACAAAACTCATCTCAAAATGGATCAAGGTCCAAGGAATTAGACCAGACACCCTGCACCTAAGAGAAGAAAAAGTAGGTCCAAATCTTTATCATATCGGCCTAGGACCATACTTTCTTAACGTGACTCCCAAAGCACAAGAAATAAAAGCAGGAATCAATAATTGGGATAGATTCGAACTAAAAAGCTTTTTCTCAGCAAAGGAAACAATCAGCAATGTGAAGAGAGATCCTATAGAGTGGGAGAAAATCTTCGCCACACATACTTCAGATAGAGCACTCATTTCCAGAAACTGCAAAAACTCAAAAAACTTTACCCCAAGAATACAAACAACCTAATCAATAAATGGGCTAAGGAAATGAGCAGACACTTCACAGATGAACATCTACAAGCAATCAATAGATATATGAAAAAATGTTCAACATCTCTAGTGATAAGAGAAATGCAAATCAAAAACACCTTATGATTTCATCTCACTCCAATTAGAATGTCTATTATCAAGAATACAAGCAACAATAGGTGTTGGCGAGAATGGGGGGCAAAAGGTACACTCATACATTGCTGATAGGATTGCAAATTAGTGTAGCCACTCTGGAAAGCAGTGTGGAGATTCCTTAGAAAACTTGGAATGGATCCACCATTTGACCCAGCTATCCCACTCCTTGGCCTATATCCAATGGACTTAAAATAAGGTTACTACAGTGATGCAGCCACATCAAGGTTCATAGCTGCTCAATTCACAATAGCTAGATCATGGAACCAACCTAGATGCCCTTCAATAGATGAATGGATAAAGAAAATGTGGTATATATACACAATGGAATATTACTCCTCAGCCATAAAGAAGAATAAAATTATGGCATTTGTAGGATGAAGTTGGAGAATGTTAGGCTATGTGAGATTAGCCAATCCCAAAAAAACCAAAGGTTGAATGATCTCTCTGATAAGTGGATGATGATACATAATGTGGGTTGGGAGGGAGGCAAGAATGGAGGAAGGATGGATTGCATAGAGGAAAAAGAGGGGTGGGATCGGGTTGGGGGTAAGAATAATGACAGAATGAAACAAACATCATTACCCTATATGCATGTAGGATTACACAAATGGTGTGTCTCTACTTCGTGTACAACCAGAGAAACAACAGGTGTACTCCATTTTTGTACAATGAATCAAAATAAATTAAGATATATAAATAAATAAATAAATAAATATAGTATCTTTAGAGAGTTTGCAAAGTTCTAATATAAAGCATATTATCTGGGGTTTCCCAAACTAAGTCCTACTACCCTTTAGGCCAAATAATTCTTTGCTAAGAGTGGGAACAGGGTGGGTATATGCTGTGCAAAGTAGGATGTTTAGCAGGATGTAAATGTAGAATCCCTGGCCTCTATTCACTTGATGTCGGTAAGACCCCATACCCCAATCGGTTGTAATGAGCAAATATATTCCTAAACATTGAAAATGTCCCCTGGTGGAATGAATAAAATCACCCCTCCACTGGACCACAATTAAATAATAGAAAACAATCATCCAAAAATGTTTTGTGTTCCATTGTGTCTGCTTCTGTCTTGTTGAGTGTTGTGGGGGCAGTGAAAAACTTGTCTTGATCCTCTCTGAGAACAAAGAATCCTCATAACCTCTCTGAGAACAAAGAATCCTCAAATGCCTCTGGAAGGGAGGGGACATCTGGAAAGTGAGCTGGCTTGTCTCTGAGTGCACTGAGGATTAATTTCTGAACACTCCTTACCTCTAAAGTCAGTGTGAGTTTCTATCTTTCTTCTTTCATACCCAAATTGGACTTCATTGGGCAAAGTTGAATGTCAAACAAACATCAACTGCCTTATACATTCCATGTTGGAAAAGTACCATGGACATAAGCACAGAGATGAGGACAAGGCTGGTGTCTGGCAATAGCTGGGAATAAAGCACATGTGGGCAAAAGACCCTCCTTGTTCTGCCCCTTTAATAATTCCAGCTGAATTGCTCTCTTTTGTCACATTTCCTGGAAGATCTATTTACACTTTAGACTTTAAGCTTCCACATCTTTCTCACCTGCCCATCCCAGTCCCTGGTCTACTATGCAAGGTGCTCAATACATAGTTATTGTATAAGGTCAGACAGGGAAAAGTTACATGGTTGTAAAGGTGGTGGGGTGGTACCACTAGCACATTTGTCTTGAAATCTCAAGTCTATTGTGTACCAGCTATGAGCCCTTGAGCCAGAGTCAAACAGCTTTCTAATTTAAACTTTAATCTCTTCATCTGTAAAGAGGAAAATTAATGGAAGTTTGTTTGAGGGATGAGCTAATGCATATAGAACAGTGCCTGGCTAAAGAGAAGCTATTCTTTTTCTAAGGCGTCAGTGGCAAACTTCAGAGTGAAGGGTCAGATGGTAAATAAGTCAGGCTTTGCAGGCCACAAGGCCTCTGTTGAAACTACTTTTTTTTTTTTTTGTAGCAGAAAAGCAGTCATTAGTATGTATACTTCCATCACATGTCCTGCGTGGGCAAGGGAAAGGGTTCCTATTGGAGGGATGGGCTGGCTGTGAATAAAAGCTATGAAACGTATTTATTAGGAATAAAGACAGAAGACAAAATTATCTTAAAAGCAGGGGTATGATCCATTGAGCTGTCCAGAAGAGTCTGGCTCCAATAAAGGAAGAAGCCTGAGCTTGCTTTATTTATAGCAGTACAGAGCAAAAGGGACTGGTAGGAACTTCTTCCCTGAAAACAGGATGGGGGTGGGGAGGAAAACAAGCCATTTGGCTCTAGTGGGTCACTCCCACATATGATGCTTGTATTTGAACTTGAGTGGTGAGCTAAGACAGGATAACCATGTGACTCAGGCATTCTTGAATAGTCAATATCCACTGTGAGTTCCTGAGGCCAGATATTCCTGGTTCATGGCTTGAACTACTCTTGATTCTCATAGGAGTCATCATGGATGGCTTCCTGCAGTATAACAGTGAGCATGGAGGTGCTCCATGAAAATTTTACTTATAATATGGCAGGTCGTATTTGGCCTACAGGTCAAAATTGCTGATACCTATGCTAAGTTGTCTAAATTTTAATAATTAATAAGTGGAACCCATGGAAGATTGTTGAACTAGACAGTAACAAAATCAAAATGATCCATTGGCACGCTGAGCTTTTAGCAACATATACTACAGAATCGTGTAGTCCTGGTGAAATCTGATGAAGCATTATTATAATTGTCTAAGCATGAGATGGAAGATCTGAGCTCCAAGTTATGAAAATGTGAAGCACACAGGACAGAATGACATATGTAATACCACCTTCTATATAACAAGTTTGTTTATAGACTCTGATGGTATATGTATATTCTCCTACAATGTCTTATTCATAGTTGGATCTCAGACTACCTAGTAAATTATGAGCATAGACCTAGATCATCTCCAGAGAACCAATTAGCTAAAGATAAAAATAAAAATATCATTATTAATTTACACTGATGCTTAAGTGGATGAATAGCTTGAGTTTGAGACTCTTCTGCTTAAAATATTCCCAGCTTCAGGAAACCATTTCCATTTTTCTTGTAAGGCATTAAGAACCTGTCAGAAGCAATGATTCAAATACTTGTACTACAGACTGGTGGTCATTATGTGAACTGATCACGACTATTAAACACAGCCATAATTTCCTTTAAATTATGCCTTCTAACTTTGCTCTGATTTTAGATTTCAGACTGGTCTCTTCTTTTTATGTCCCTAAGTATCACCAGTTCCAACCAGGTAAACTAAAATTATAAGGTTAAACGTGCTGTAGTCAAGTAAGTTAGAAAAGCCACATCCTACAACTCCACATAAATTCTTTCGAGACACATACCTAAAACCTGGAATATCTATTTTATACAGTGACATGCTAAAAAGCAAAGCAAGCACCTTTCTTTGAACACACTATAAGCGATACACATCATTCACAGCACAGATCCAGAAATGAAAGTCACTTGATGCACATTCCGTTAATCAATGAATGCACAAGTAACTATTAAGAATTTTTTAAATATTTTGACATTTAAAAAATAGAAATAATCAGAGATGGACCACTACTCAATTTAAACATAAAATGATTTTTAAAATAATGTGCCATACCCAATCCATTAAAAAATGAATAAGAGTAACAGTCTACCTATACCCAAGCACAATCATCTATGCATTTCCAGTTTGCTTAAATACATTATTTTGTAACTGTATATTTTCTAGAAGTCTATAAAATAAATGATGTGTGATACTGCCCTTCCAGTAGCTTCTAGAAAACTAGTCAATTTTAACTGCTGTGTGTTTTAGCTTGCAGAGGAATTTTAAAAAATAGTAATAAAACAGCTCACTAAACTTAATGAAACACAGAAAACTTTTCCTTTACAAAAGAATTCTAGGTCAGAATTCCCATTATTCTGTTAAGCATTCAACATGGCCCAAACATTTAGGAACTGCTCTATAGTATTCTCCTCTCCTCTTGGAGGAGAAAGTAAAAAACTAAATTGAGACATCATTTGAAAGACACACCATCATTTTAGAAATCCATAATGACTACAGAGTACATTTTGATTTTGAAAAATGAACATAGGAAGGAATAAAGAAAGTGTATGTTAGAATCAAAAAAATAAAGGAGCAACTATATATCTTTAGAGAAGTCTCCTTAAACTTCAATTCTTTCTTTTTTTCTTTAAAACAATCATAATACCTACCCTCTAGGGCCATAATAATGATTGAAAGAGTTCTTGTACATACAAATTGCTGCACAAAGCTAACATATAGCAAACTTCAAGAAACACAGCCATATTATCACTATGGATTGAAAATGCACATAAGAATATTCAAGTCCTAGGAAGCCCTGCAGTAAGGATGGTGGTGATTTAAATTAGCTTTCTCAAATTCATTGCACCATGTATAGTAATCCAGATTCTCATTTGTGAAGTAAGAAGCTGATGCTGCTGGTTAAACATGACAGTTTATTCAAATGATATTGAGTAGCTTGTAGAATGATTCAGATGTCCAGAGAAATAGCTTCAATGTAACTTTGCAGAAAGAAACTCAAACCCACAGGAAAGAGTCCTAAGAAGGAAGAAAACTGCTCCCAGCCACCATGGAACGCTAGGTTCTCTTATCTGTGAAGCTCCAAGGAACTCAACTTGAGTACAACTATTCCTGGGTCTAGCCCTGATTCTGTTTCCGTGTCTAGTATAGGGCCTTGTAAACCGTGCTGTCTCTTAAAACTGTAGGTCTTTTCTGCCACCCCTTCTCCAAGAAAATGGATTCTGCATTTTCCTTTCATCTAGTCACTTACTTCCAAGTCCATATAATTGGTGGAATCTAGGTTATATGCCTGGGCCGTAGCAGCGAAGGAAGCAAAAGAAGAGAGTTTTATTGATTCTTCCTGTGCAGGTAAGCTAGAAATTCCTCAAATACAATAAATGTGTTTAAAATTTGCTAGACAGTCAAAAAACAGTAGTCTGAAATGTTCACTCCACCCCTTAAAACAACTAATGCCATCTCAGTGAGAACACAATTGGACATATTCATTATTCTCAGCAGAATGACAGACATCAACATTTTCTTCTTTTAGCTTCAGGGGAGAGACCGAAATAGAGTAGGATTTAATGTAAGATGGTTTCTTCCCAGAGATCCACTGCTCTTGGAATATTCTGGGAGAGAAGATGAATCTACAAAGTTAGTATAAGCAGGTTAGAAATAATCAAGGGCATCTTTCAGGAGTAGAGATTGAGGTAGAGGAGAGCAAGAGCAAGACTAACTACAGACTCTGTGAATTTGATTCTTGTCCTCACTATTACCTAGATACATCTTGTTCCATTACTTGCCAGCTACACTGGTATTTCCCTGATGTCCTGTTTCTGAACACAGCCACACCTGAAGAACTGCACCTTAAGAGCAGGATGGAGTGAACCAGAAAAAGCTAAAATATAGAAACAGACTTTCCACTGGAGTGTGGTTGTGGTGTGCATCACAGTCTACTACATAAGAGGACACCAGGCCAGCAGATAGGTTGTTCAGTAGATTGTGTGTGTGGGTATTCTGTGGGATCAGACATAACGCATCTGGGGACTCAATATAGATTCTCTCAATGATTGCAACTCTAGAAGGTGGGTAAGTATGTCAAGACAGCAAACTCAAAAGCTGTACCTGGTGGAGATTCATACAAGGGGCACCAAGAATGAACCAGGTAAATTGGTTAGCAGATAGCCGGGCCTAGTCATCCACTGGCGTGGGCTCAGATGACAAGACTCCAAACTTTGAGAATTCAGGAACAAGCACAAGGTAGGAACCAAAACCTAAGAGACAAATCTACTAAAGCATGTTACGATGTCTAGACATGAGCACAGGAATACACAAAGTAGTCATTTTTAGAGTAAAGCTATGATAAAGGGAATAAAATGGATCAAGTTCCTGATCTATAGGACAACAATAAAAATGTAAATTACAAATCAGAAATGTTTTGAGTGGTATTAATAATTCCACTAGGAAAGAAGGCATAAACCAGGAATGTCAGAGTAAAGTGAAAAGAAAGTGTTGAGAAGGTTCTTTGTCCCAAAAGCAATCTGGGCAAAATGAGACATATGAGGACTTCGGTGATATATTTTCCACAAAAAAAAAAAACAGGAAGAAACATAGCTGAGAAAGGGAAAAAATGCAAAAGTTGAAAACCTGACTTAGGAAATATGATTTTTCTTTTCTTTTCCTTAGTTTTAATACTGCAAGAGATAAAGTGAAAAATCAGATGCACCAGAAGACATCTATTTTTTTCTCTCTCTTAATTCACTGGTCAGCCAGGGGCTACATTATTGTTTCAACAAGAGTAATGGACATGAAAACTCTCATGGGAAGTTACTCCAGAAGATGGAAGAACAAAAGGGTAAATTTCTTCAGCACTGGGCTCCACAGCAGGATGGAGGATAGTTTCAACAACAAACTCCTGTAATGCTTTATTTACTTCAGTTTCAGAGAGGGTCATGCTGTTGATAACACCCAAAGGATTTACTCAGGGTGTGACCATGGGGACAAAAGCCAGAGGCTATAACCTTTGGCTCATTAGAAGTTCAGAGATACAAAAAAGGAAAATCATATGTTAATCACCAGCATGATGATGATATCACTCAAGAGCTCTCTAATTATTAACAGATTCACTTTCTAACAGAAAGCTTTCTATGGGAGATATTCCCTCATCCCAAATGTAATCAAAGGCGGAATTGGTAGCTGTTCCCAAATGCTGTTATTTTAGCTTCAGGCAGATAGTTTTATCTGGGCTTCAATTTTGTAAATGTTGTGATGCTATACTCATAAAGTTGAAGAACTTTATTGTAGATCTTTGAAAAGACTTTTTGAACAGATCAACGCTCCACTTTGTCATTGTTGCGGCATTGCTCCTGGGCTCCAGGTGTGGAGTCTGAAAAATAACCTGGCGCTGGCCAAATACCTTCATTAAGTTATTCAGAAGGACAACCTCAATAGCAGTTATTTGGAAGGAGAAGAGATGTTGAATATGAGTTCTATCTTTTACAATGAGGTCTTGTACTTTCTTAGCTTGTGCAATTCCATGTCCCCTCTCCCAGGTTGTACAAAGTTTCTCTTCAAAGTTCACACAAGTGGGGATTTGGAGGATTAGAAATGCAGTATCTAACTATGAGGGTTAGCCAGACTTTAAGTTAGTGAACGTCATGTCCTTAAGCATACAAGGTTTGACACTGTAGTGGCTGAACAAAGAATGTCAGGGTGAAGTAAAAAGAAAATGTTGAGAAGTTCTTTGACCCCAAAGCAATGTCAACCTTCCCCTCCATACCTTCTCAGGCCTCGTCCTTTCTCTTTATTCTTGCTAGCATTTAATCACCATCCAACCCAACGCACTATAAGTTATACTTATTGTTATCCATGAAGAAAAGATTCTGTTTTGTAAGTTTCTGTATTCTTAGTGGCTAGCACATAACAGATACTCAATGATATTTATCGAATGAATGAACAAAGGAAAACTGTCTCTCCTCCCCATAAAAACCATTCATTCTAGTTTTTCCTTAAAATTAAAAGTTATCAACTGAGAAAAGGAGTTCTCCAAAATCCTCCTTTCTCCTCTAGGCCTGCAGGCTTTTGAACTGGAAAGTGACAATTTTTGAAACAAGGAAACTCAAAGAAAATGCAGAAGTTGTGAAGTTAAATGTAAAGTTAAGGGAAAAGGAAAAATTCATCCACAGTTTGGAATTAAAAAGGAAAATCCAGGCAAACGTTCAGGGAAAAGAATCGAACTATCAAATGTCATACTTATTACTTTGCTGCTGCTTAATATCTGAGTTGTTTTCTGCCTGTCTTTCAGTAATAAATCCTTCAAACACATGAATCAAAAGTCTGAATGACAGCCAAGAAATAGAAAATGATGAGTACTATGTCCTAAACCAATGGAAGAATCCTAAGAAATAGGGGAAATAAGGGGCTTTAAAAGGAAAGAGTGGAAAAGGCATGCTTAATCATTGGAACCTCAGAAAAAAGAAAAGAACACTAGAAACTGAGGAAAATGACATTCTAAACTTAAGAGCAGCTTAGTGATTGCAGAGAGATGGCAGGCATTGAGATTCTCCAAGAAATGCCTGAAACAAAAGACCATGCCCATTGTTACTGAAAAGTGGCACTACCACGACCTTCTCTCTATCATCTCCCAATCCAAGCAGTTGTTTTATTCTGCTGCTTTCCTCACTTTAGTGATGATCTCAAAGCTTCCCTCTCCAATCCCTATAGCTTGTATTCTACAACAAGACCTTAATCATTCTCCCACAGGAGCACATGTAATGTTTAAGTCAGGACAAACATATCTCTCCTCAAACATTTATCATTTCTTCGTGATGAAAGCATTCCAAAAACCTCTCTTCTGGCTTTTTTGAAGACTACAGTATATTATCATCATCTATAGACACTCTAGTGTGCAATAAAACACCCAGCCTATTTTGAATGATGTCCATTTGAGTTATATTTTCAAACCATTCTCTAATGCCATGCACATATGTCCACAATGAGGCCTAAGTGTGAGCTCTGTAAGTAGAGACAAAACATATCTTAATTACAGCCAAATCCCAAACAAGTAACACAGCACCTGTGCTCTACAAATATGTAAATAATCGTGTTCCACGAATCTATGAAACTACACAGATTGCAGTCATAATAACATAACAAATACCAGAATGCTCAATACCCAATGTATATATGAATCAAAGCATCACCTTGTACCTCATAGATATAAGCAATGCATGCCAATCAAAAAATAAAATTAATTTAAAGATTTATCATAAAAGGTTTTCTTTCTCAGATACTGAAATTTTTTAAAATATAAGCAAAAGCAAAAAGGAGTAGAACGAAAATCCATGCATCTAATGAATCATGCAGCATAGTGAGACATAAAGGAAAGTATATACCCTCATCATGCACATAGGATCCTGAATCTCCCAGCCCTTCCTTTGTTTCCACATCCTGCTGCTTCTCTGCCTCCCAGGAGAGTCAGCTGTACCAGAGTGCATGATGCTGTCCACTTTTGTACTGCCTGTCCCTCCACTATTCTAGAATTCTCAATGTATTAGTTCTGTATTATTGCCATCTTTTCATTTCTAGGGCAAGGTACAATTCTTGACATACAGGTGAACACATTAAGTGTTAATGGTATAAATTTACGAATAAGGCAATGCCAGTTAAGGTAAGGCCCATTTATTTTAAAATCATACTTACCTAAGACCTGTTGTGAGGACTAAATGCAAAAATGCATGTAAAACATGCCTGGCACATAGTAGGTACTCAAAAATTGAATAGTTATTAACTATTACCAATATTAAAATGTGCAAATGGCTTTGATTCCTTAGTCACATCATCTTAAATTGTGGATAATAATTCCCACCCTGCCCATTCACTGCCTCGAAAAAAGAAAGAGGTTAATAAAGCAATTTGGGAAACATTTATTACCAAACATGTATTATTATTATTATTATTATTATTATTATTATTATTAGAATGATAATGATTATGTGCCATTTTCTTTGTGAATCTTGCCTATAAATATTCTTGTCCTCTAATGCCACCTTACCTTTGCTGATGTTTCAAACCATCCTACGAAACCATGCTCCTTGCAGAACTGGTCCATCTTGAGGCCATTGTTCATGAGCACATCCTTCCCCTGGTCACATTTGTTGGCCAATAAAACCACAGAAACTGGTTTGCCATTAGGGAGAGTTAGCTTTGAGTCCAAATCATTTTTCCACTTTGCCACTGCTTCAAATGTGGCTGGTCTGGTGACATCAAAGACAATAAATGCACCCATAGCTTCTCGGTAGTAGACCCTTGTCATGTTTCCAAATCTCTCTTGACCTGTACCAAGAAGAAACAGAATTCAGAAACTCTTTTCAATTGGAACTGAATGAAATATTAGAACTTCATGAGGGCTCCAATGAGAGCAAGTTGTTCAATAAAGTCCTATTGCTAGTCTTTAAAGAGTGTGCTAAATATATATAATCATGCAAGTTTGTTTTTAATTTTTTCAGCACAAGAGGGAAATTAATTCATTTAACAAATATTGAGAAAGTACTATGCACCATGTAATGTTCTAGAACTGTGTTAATATAGTATCTTACTAGCTGTATGGCTAATTAAGACTAAATAACATTTAAAATTCAGTTTCTCAGTCACTGAATAGCTATATTGCAAGTGTTTGAAAAAACATGAGACTAGTGGCTACTGCATTAGATGTGCCAATAGAGAACATTTGTATCAACACAGGATGTTTTATTGGGCAACATTATTCTGAACATTTGGGATACAATGACTAAAACATGAAAATCCCTGCTGTCATAAAGCTTACATTTTAGTGAGAAGGCAAATTAATAAATAAATAAATTATGCAGTATGTTAAAAAGGCATTTGAAATCTACTTCAGTTAAAGATAATAATACTAGCATCATTCACTGTATATTTACTAACCATTAGTAATGTGACCTGCATAAATGATCATGCATGTAATATCCACACTCTACAAGCATTCTACCACTGATTTACATTCCCAGTCATTATTTTTATTTTATTTTATTTTATTTGGTACTGGCTACTGAACTCATGGGCACTTTACCACTGAACTACATCTCCAGCTTTTTTAATTTTTGATTTTGAGACAGGATCTTGCTAAGTTGCTCAGGGTCTTGCTAAGTTGCTGAAGCTGGTCTCAAACTTATAGTCCTCCTGCCCTTACTTCCTAAGTTGTTGGGCTTATAGGCATGCAACATCATGCCTGGTCATTAGCCTCATTTTAAAGTGAGACAGAGAATTTAAGTAACTTGCTCAAATTAAATAAATGGTAAGCTCGCAAAATCAGAGTTCAAACCTGATTTACTTGAAACTGGAGCCCACAGTCATTTACTAACTTTGATACTTTCAACTAATAAGCTATAGTCTTGTACTATCTCTCCTTCAGGTTTATGTGCCAGGAACATCCTATTCAATCCAACTTAACAGATGTCTACTGGACAACTACTATATTGATGCCAATCTCTCGGATACATGCTCAGAATACAATAAAGAACTAGATGGTATAATATGTATCTTCAAGTAGTCCACAATCTTAGGTAAGGAAAGCCCTTGGATGTTGCAAAAATATGAATGAATATTTTTTTAAAAATAGAATGAAGACTCATTTTAGAATCAGTTGCAATCAGCTAGAATCAGCATTTCTAAGTGAATATTGTTAAGTTTCTTAAACATTCTAAGCTCTCCTCATCTACAAAAGGGGTATAAGAATATGTACCACAGGTCGTTATACAGATGAGATGAATTAATAGATATGAAGCACCCAGTTCAGTATCTTAGAACTGATTGATATGTGAATATATCTTCAGCAGGTTAAAAATATGATAGAAAGTATGATACAGGTGTTCAAATCAGAATTCCAGGCTAGAGATTTTAACAAAAAGAAAAACTGCAGGTATTTCAACCGAGTAACAAAGGTTAACAAAATCATATCACTTTGTCCTACCAGTGCTAAATGAGTACAGGAACTAATGAAAACTGGGTTTATATTTTCTGAACACAAAACCCCAAAAGTGTGCAACCAGACAAAGTCTTTTTGATTTGGAAATTTTCGTTAAGAGTCTTATAAAATTATATAAAGTAAAAAAAGTTTTTATTGGAAAGGACAAAATGCTGAAATTGAGGTTTATCCTAGAAAATACAGGTCAATATACCCCTAAGGACACACAAATTGTGAGCACAAGATTTTACAATGTTGAACTTTACTGTAAATTAATAGCTGTTTTGTTGATTATGTTCACATGGACATTGTGAGGAGGTGAGGGATTCCTATGCACTTAGTGAAAGGTGATGAAATTCTACAGTTTCAGTCCTATTCCAGGTGCCTATATTCTCAACTGGATATTCTGGAAAGAAGAGCATTTTCTCAGGGCAGCACTTAACACTCCTAAAGCATTTCTTACCTAACTTGTACCACAAAGGCATTTTTTCAGATTTCTCATAGTCATCTAGTCAATGAAAGAAAGGGGTAAAATACTTTTCATGTGACATACAACCCACAGATGAACTTTCATTTTTTCTAAATGAGTTTGATTTTTGTCCTTTTTTTTAATGACTGATGCCAACAGCAATTTCCTTTGATACTGTTCAGCAAAGGCCAAGACATATCAGGAAGACTGGCGGGAAAAAAAGTCCTCTGTGATCATTCTGAACTCCAAAGGCCTCTAGGCTTTTAAAAGGATGTCTTATGATCTTTTTCAGAGATCTAATCACTTGAAGAACAAAGTCATGGGTTCTTCAATAATCTGCTTGTCCAGAGGTTTTCAGAGCAGAGTAGAAAGCTCTCAAGAATACAAATTTTACATTTCAATATATGGCATAGTGTCATTTTAAGACCATGCAAAGAGCAAGGGATAGTCTTACACCTTCATGGAAATTCAAAAAGGAGCACTTGGTGATGTAGCTCTGTGGTGGAGTGTTGGTCTAGCTAGTGCAAGGTCCTGGGTTCAATCCCAGCACACTTAAAAAAAGGGGGGGGAAGTGTGTGTGCATATGCATGTGTGCACTTGTGTTTGTGTGTCAGTTCAGAATCAAAAAGCTAGCTCATTTCTAGAAAGAAAAGACCATTGTATATGGAGGTCACTAGGCCAGCCCACTTAGAAAAGTTGTGTTTTTGGCATTCCAGTCAGGGGTCACACTCAGATCAGAGCATTTCTAGCACTCACATTTAATCCCTCCTTTATCAGCTGATGGCCCTCTCTGCCCTTTCTTAATAAAAGTGTGAGAAACATGTGACTTTGTGAATGGCTACTTATGAGTAGAGTGAAGAGTGGTGAATTTATCCTGAGTAAATTTACTTAAAAAAATGACTACAATTCAAAAACTACCTTTGGCATTACATCACTTGCCTAACACCCATTTACCAAATGACTGGTGAAGTCCAGGCTCCGTGATTTGTGTGGCTAATCCAGTTTTTTCTCCAGGAGGAACTTCCATACCACAGCAAGTCATATTGGGAGCCTGCACTGAAAATGGTCCAATTTACCAAGTAAAGAACACTTCTCTTAGTCCTCAAACACACTTCATAGTGCTATAGATGTGCCTCATGACTCAGTTTCCAGTTTCAAGAGTTGAAAGTTAGTTTCTACTAACGTGAAGAGTCAGAAGACATGGGTTCTAATTTTAATCACTGGCAGCCTTGAACAAATCAGAGCAGTCTTAAACAAATGTAGTTCTCTCCCTGAGTCTCAGTTTTCTTATGTGTTAAATGAAGTTGGTGTGACTGATCTCTAAGAACCCTTCCTGTTTTCACTCCTTAGATTAAATCAAACCCTGGTTCTCTTTTCTAACAGACTGAAATGGACCATCTGGTGTCAAAGACTCAGCTAAAAATTCACACAAACATCACAGTCATAATGTGTATTTAATGACACTTTCACTTCATAATTAGAGTTCTATAGATGCTCTCAGCAAACACAACCAGGCAGTGAATCTTTTAGACAGGCAGAAAACCAATGGTAGGAAGCATAGCAAGTTTTCTATTAAACTGAGAATACCATTTTAACCATTCTGACCCTCACCAACTAGTTTTGTGATCTCAGACTAGCCACTTCACTATTACAAGCCTCAGTTTCCTTACTTTAAAATGAGGATACCAGATTGGACACTGTAAGACACTTCCACTATTGCCCCTGGAACATTCCCCTTCTTAGGCCTCCAGTATTCCAGCTCCTACAACTCCTTTGTTTCCCAGATTAGCACATGACATCACTAACAACACAACCGCCCAGATCAGTACCTTCAGTCCATCTTCCAACTCAGTCTGGGATCCCTCACATAAAGGATCTCCAGTATCCCACCAGCACTTCCCCGTCAGAAGTGGCTTTTAACTAGCTTCTTCCTCCCCATCAGCATTGCTGCTGTTCTCCTTCAGCCCCTCCTTGCTCCCCATCTGGATTCCTGATGGCTCTTCCAAACTCTTCTACTTTTCCTGCCACTCCCTTCAAAGTGCTCCATGGCCAACCACACTGGACTATTCCTCCATCCTAAAACATACCCTGTATTATTCTGGATTTCCCTGTGATTTACATCTCTGTTCCCAGATCCTGAATATCGACCTCATGGCTCCTGTTGAGTGAACTGTGTGCCCGTCAATTGTGCCTTGAAGTCTCAGTCTTCCCTGTCCTGACAATTGGTATCACTTACTCCCTTCTGCATGACTCCACACCATTTTCTCTATACTACACCATAAGCATTTATCATGGTGTGCCTTCATACTTCAGGCTCCACCTGGCATTGGAAATCTTGGAGAGCAGGTTAGTCATGTTTTGATGTTGTGAAATGGAGGGCTATTTCTTCACTTTTTGGAAAGAGTAAGAGCGCATGACACTATGGTGATAATAAACTGAGATTAAGGTTCCTTCTTCCTCTAAAGTACAACCTCATATATTCATGACTTCCTGCTGCACACTGATGTACTTACTCTATATTCAACTTTCATTCCCAGTAAATAATCAATAGAAGTTCATTAGAAGAGAAAATTAACATTATTCTACCACGGGTATGTATATACCTGTTGCAGTAAGTTTCAACTGGGATGCTATGCTTTTGTAATCATTCTCACAATTAAGAAATGATCCTTCAGAATCAATTTATTCCAAACAATACATGCTTTTTGGTCCTGGCACAATCAGAAGATCTAAAAGTGCTACAATGATATTCTTTATAATTCTAGGAGTAATAATGTAAAAGTCAAGAAGTCAATATAAAACCAAAAGCAAACACGAATCTTGTACAACGATCTAAAAGAAAAAAGGCTGACATTCTAGTCAGCAAGGTTTTCTCCAATTTTAGGAGCCCATCTGGCCCTTTGGAAATGGTTCTGAAACTCTTTCATCTTCTCTTTTCACTACTTTGCCATGCCAAACTGTGACTGAAATGTGTCAATTACTATTTTTCCAAGTGACCTAAGCACAGATCCCAGACCTAACCTTGTATAATTTTTTCATACAAAACTTCCAGTTGTTCCATAACCATAACAAAGTTTCTGCAACCCTCACTGCAAGCACTGCACTGTGTATACAGTGAAATTTCAGTACAGTCCCTCTGCTGCATGAAGGAATAACCCCTAGTCCATTATTTCCCTTTCAGCAGATACTTGCAGGCTTACCAAGTCTTTCAGAGTTGTCTATCCAGTCTTTTGCATTTATCAATTCTCTTCTACTCACACCGAAATCGCTCATCTCATCTCATTCATTTAACAACGGCCACAACAAAATCGAATGCCTATAATTTTCCAGAAACTGTTCTAGCAACTAAAATGAACTATCCTTGCTTTCATGATGGTTCCATTCCACTGGGAAGAGATAAACAGCAAGATAAAGAGTAAGTAAAATGTAAATAATACTATGTTATCTGATGAAAATGTTATGGAGAAAAATGAAGCAGGGAAGGAGAATAGGGTATGCTGGGGATAGGGGCAGAGTCGAACTGGTCAGATGGTGAAGGTTCCACTAAAAGGATATCATTTGAGAGAAAACCAAAAAGAGGTAATGTAGTGTGCTCTATCGCTATCTTAGAGAGGAAGGTTTTAAACAGGGGAAACAGCAAGTGAAACTTCAAGATCCTGAGGCAAGGAGCTGGAGAACTGGGAGGAGACTGGGATGGCTGGAGAGAGCTGCACGAAGGTCAGAGTGGAGAGGGGTCAGGCAGGGAGATTACAGGGTCCAGACTGCAGACATTTTCAGGCCATTATATGGATGTTGCCTTTAATTCTGGGTGACGAGAAAGCACTGAAGGATTGTAAGCCAATGAGAAACATGAACTGGCATGAGAAAACAGATTCTGATGGCTGCTACATTGAAAAATGACTTATTGGGGAGTCAAGGTGGGAAGAGAGAAACCAGTCAGAAAATTACTGCAGTAATCCAGGCAAGAGATAATAATGATTTGGACCAAAGTGGTAATGGTGAAGATGGTAAAGAGTGATTATTTTCTGGGCATAGGTGCAGATAAAGATGACACGTGGGTTGTATAGAATGAGATGATTCAAGTACAATACCTAGAATCTGAAAATTCAAAAGCATAGAGATGCCATTGGCTGAGATAGAGAAGACTACAGGGGGCACAGATTTGGCGGGGTGGTATTTGTGTGTGTGTGAGTTGAGGGAAAGCATAGGAATCTGACATGGTAAGTTTAAGTCTAAGATGTCTGTTGGACTATATCTTAAGCAGATAGTGGGAAATATATCTGAAGTTCCAGGGGAAGTCTGGGCTAAAGATTTAACGTGTTGTTTAATTTCTGTGCGTCTCTGCCTGGTTCATCTTCCACAGCCCTATTTTCTCCCCATTATTTCCCCAATTAAACATTTTGAGGAGCCCTCTTCTACCTACAGCAGCTGCAATAAGTGGAAGGAAGTTGGGTGGCTAACATGTTTTGTGATCCACACCAGATTTAAAACAATTTGATCTATTCTCCTACAATTATAAATCAGAAGTTATATCATAAATATAAGGGAGTATCTTGAAAATTTAGCACATTTAGTAATACAGGGTCTGTATTAAATAACAGTGTTCAGAAGTGAGTTTATTTCAGCTGACCAACATCAAACTCCTAATCTTTAAAGAAAAATAAAATGTCCTGAGATACTATTCCTTTTACTTTTTTATATTCCACTAAAACAATGCTTTGAAACAAGGGTTTCATCCTTAAAGAATATCCAGATTCCTTGAGAGCTACAATTCTGGATGGCCTAGATCCCTCCTGGTCCATGAAGCCTCCAAATACCTTTTTCCCTTCATCCCCGGGACACAGAACTTTTTATTTCTTCCACTGCCCTTCCTTGGTTCTTTCTTATGGGTTAATGAACTGGATCTGCCTCTGGCCCCTTGCTGTATTATATGCCCATAGGAAATAGGCATCATTTCCCTTGAATATACATGTATTTTAAAATTTTATTTTAAAAGACATCTTTGCTATCAGTGTAACTTTCTATTGTAAGGTTCTTTTAATCGTTACCTAGGATCCTGTGTTTCTTGCATTAAAATATTTTAACACACTCTGGTTCCTTAGAGCACATTGATCTAGACGGACATGGAGTTTTGTTGAGAAGAAAATAGGAAACAGAACTGTGGGGACGCTTGGGTAGTCCAGAATTGGTAACACAATTTTCAGAAAGACTTTTAAAAGATAGACAAATATTTGCCAGGCCAAAAAATATGAGGTCATTTATCTTACCCCTTGGCCTTCTATGATATTTTTGAGGTTACACACCTTGGTCTACGAGTTAAGGGCTAAGCACACTATGCCTGGCTGGTCTTTCTGCTTCTTACTTTGATGCACCCTCACTCCATGGCAACCCCATTTTCACTAGAATAAACCTTTTTCTTTATCCTCCATCTAACCAAATCCTACCCATCCTTCAAAGTCGTATCCAAGTGCAACATTCTTGGAGACTCTGTAAGACTAGTTGAGTCTACCTTCATCTCATCTCGTCACTCCTCTATATTTCCATAGTACTGACTGTATCACTCACTTGGTTACTGTTCAATTATTTAATTACTGTTCCTAGGTCTGCATGTGACAGGGTCAAGTCTATGTTTATGATAGGCTTATGTAATAGAATGGAACTGGCCATACAAGTACTCTTTACATAAAGAAGCAACAATTAATATGGATTCTTATAAGTAAGATGGAACCCCAGCAAGGAGAAGAAGAGACTAAAGAAAGCAAGATCTCTGATTCAATTCATTTATTTCCTATGCCTACTGAATGTCTGTTCATTATGCTCTCCTCTGAATCTATCCACAATGCAGAACCATTTGAGTTTTTTCTGAAATTTCCTTACTTCCTCCATAATCAATGTCTTTCATTTGTTCTTACTGCTGGTTTTCATCACTTATAGGCAAACCTTGCCTCTATTCAACAAGAATATAAGACTAACTGAAGTATATTTAACTAAGCTAAAGAATGCAAGAAAATAAGATGGGATAAAAAGTCAATACTGTTTGTTAGGTTCCATAAACAATAGTCTTATTGAAAGAAAGGTAAATGGATTATAACGCTTCATTGTTAATCTTCCATTAAACTCTGAATTTATATTTAAACTTATAGCTGCATACATATTATGCTTTTGAAAAAGAGCTCTAGTACACTGTCATAGTATAAGTTAAAAAATTCATTCAGATGGACATATAGATCATATAGCAAATAAAGATCTAACAATGATGGGGTGAGAGAATGAAACCAAGTCACAGGTGAGAAATTGGTATCAATCAACATAGAAGGGTCAGCATCTTGTTTTTAGTTAAACATAATCAACATAAAATACTTGTACTGAATTGTAAGCTCAAATGCATTTAATAAAAAGCTATCTTTAAATATTTGGCCTTTGAGCTAACACCTCTAAGTACACTATTAAGATACTTTATGAATAACTCACAAGAAATTCTGAACTCCAAAGCTTTCATCCTTAAAGAATATCCAGATTTCTTGAGAACTGTAATTCCCCAAATAGATGCCAAGGTGCCACAGTAAACTCACAGTAAACAGAATACTATTAAATTTCAAGTAAAACACAGTGATAATCAAGATCAATCAGATACCACAGGAACTTCTAATGAGGTAGTTAACAGTTTGAACACTACATTATTCCTTTGATGTCATTATGTCTTTTTGAAAATAGGGTTTTTGAAAGTCTCTGTGATAAAAAGCAAGAATCATGTCAGGAAGTGAATAGGAAATGAGGGAGGTGGTGTCCACTCCGTCTCAAAGGTTTGAGATGTTGTTCCATGACCAAAGACCATGCCTAGAGTAAACTGTAGTTATTAAAAATTAAATAAATATAATTTTCTTTTTAATTTATGTGTTCTATTTTTAGCCTGTGACTATTAAGATTAGAACACAATACATGTTTGGTTCTTCGGTGTTATTTCACGAAGAACACCACTGGGTATTTCTTTCAGCCTTCAGGCATAATGATAAAGTTACTTTGACACTACTGAAGATTTGTTAACTTAAGGTTTGTGAACTTTTACTATAGCATCTAGAGTCTAGTTAATTGTTGTCTTTTATTTAAAAGATATATGTATACACACACACATAACACACACATATAAAACATCATACGTGCAGTCCCTTCCACCATCCTACTTGTTTTAGTCAGTTTTTTCTTGTTGTTTTTTGTTTTGTTTTGTTTTGTTTTGTTTGCTGCTGTGACTAAAAGACCTGACAAGAACAATTTTAGAGTAAAGCTTATTTGGGGTTCACAGTTTCAGAAGTCTCAATCCATAGACAGCCAGCTTCATTCCTCTGGGCTGGATGTAGGCTGAACATCATGGCAGAAGAGTATGGCAGAGAAAGTGGCTCACATGATGATCAGAAAGCAGAGAGAGAGACTCCACTCACTGGATACAAAATATAAACCACAAAGGCACACCCCCAGGAATCCACCTCCTCCAGTCACACCCTACCTGCCTTCCATTACCCTTCAGTTCTTCCCTAACGAGATTAATTCACTGACTGGGTTAAGGCTCTCAAATCTAAACCATAACACTAGTAGACCTAATTTTGATTCTGACATCATTAGGCATCACAGCCATTCTTAGCTTTTTTTCCCAAATGAAGACCTATATCCCTCAGGTTCTGTGGTTTCCCGATTAAAAGTAGATGAAAGTGGTTGTTATTAAACCAAACCAATCATATGGTCTCAGAAATGATGTATACAAAGATTTCAGCTCAGCTTCTATATGCAATTTAAACAATCTGAGATGTGAAAACTATTGCATGGTTTTATCATGCCCCAGAAAACAGCAGAATAGATTGGTTAGAAAACAGAATTTATAGCAAGGCAATTATCAGTTCATATTCCAGCACTATTCATCTGTGTAATTTTTAAAAAGCTTATGTGTTTCTTTGCTTATAGTTTTTTTCATCTTTATGTAATACCAGTATCTATCACATAAGTTCATTTTGAGCAATGAATGAAATGATACATATAAATGCATAACACCATGCTTGACTTATCTAAATAAATGGTAGCTACTTAAAACACATTATATTGTAGAGGAAAACAATTCTCCCAACAATTAATTTAAATCAATTTGTTTTATACTTCACTCTATAAATTGGATGGAAATTTGTTTGAATCTCCCACACCATAAGTATTATCTTTGCCTGCTTCAGACTGAGAAGTATACAAGAAACAAAGCCCTCATCACTCTTCCAGGGAGAGCAATTTTGTGCAAGGCTAAAAAACTAATTAAAAGTTAAATCCAAATATAAACGATAAGGAACAAAGGTTAAATAATGCATCAGGATAACACAAACTACAAAAAGTAAAGACTCAGAGGAAAAAGTAATAAGACATTTAAAACTATTGACTGCTCTTCTTAAATTCTAACTCTTGTTTCCAGAATCATGCCTTTGCTTGGTTCTCCTCCTATTAGCATTTTCTCTATCTCTACTTCCTTGCTGACCTTACAATAATTTCATTAAATTTTGTAGGCACTCATGGTAGGGTCTGATAAAAATCGTGAAGGATATCCAGTCAGGTTCAAAATAACTCTAACGCAAATTCTAATGCGAGAAGTGTTACAAGGGAGGTAAAGAGATACTGCATGGGACTCATGGGAGAAAGAAGTTATTACTGATGGGGGAGAATCCAAAGGGAAGCTTTTGTAGAGGAGCCACTTTCAGGTGAGTCTTAAACCTTAGGTAGGATATGGATGTGGACAAAAAGGAAAGAGCACATGAACCAGTGGGAAGAATAGGAGCAAACACATAGAAGCATAAACATGGGACTTAGTAATGAATACCAAGGAGTACAAATGACTCAGGTGTAAGCCTCATAATGGACAGTGACTGGAAATGATATTAGAAATGTTATTGTAAGCCCCATTGGGCTAACTTTGGTTGTCCACCATGATAAATCATCATTCCCTCTTCTCCACAGCATGAATCACCACAGGACTAGGTGACTATCCAATTCAATGATCTTTGCACCTCAGCATCAAAACATATGATGTTAAAAATAAGTCTTTAATTCTTCGAACTTCATAGCAATAGACCAAGGAATCCTGCATCTTTGTTCTAGTTCTATCATTATCAAGCTCTGTGAGCCTAAGAAAGCAATGCCACCCCACTTCCAGATCATAGCTTCTCATCTCTAAAATGACCAGTGTGGCTTTGATGAGTAGTCAAATTTTTTGCCTCCTAAAATTACCTTTAAAAAGATGTCACTGTATATAAAACATCCAAAAATCATAAGGAAGATTCATTTTTGCCATGTGATCTTCAAATGAATAAAAATTAGCTCTAAATTATAGACTTTGTCAAATGGAGAAGTGCAATTTTTAGGAATGGTATTTAAACTAAGTACAGTGGTGCATAACTGGAATCCCAGTGACAGAAGGCTGAGGCAGGAGGATCACAAGTTTCAGCCTGGGAAACTCAGTGAGACCCTGTCTTAAAAAGGGGGCAGAGGACTAGGGATGTAACTCACTGATAGAATGTTCCTGGGTTCAATCCAGGTACAGATTACATTCAGAAAAGATGACATTTAATGTCATTCCTCAATTTTTATACTGGAAAATTATAATAGAATAATTCCTTATTAAAAGTTATAACCATATTTTTAAATTCTAAGATATATACATTTTGATATGTTAATGATTGTAAAGTCATGAGGTCTTTCAATCATGAACATAAGTGAGTTAGCAAGTTTGTTTTTATTTTATTAAGATATTTTTAAATAATAGTATGTCTTAGAATTATGGCAATGATGTGACAGTTGACTGAAAAACTTTTTATTGAACACCTACTCATTGAGTACATACTATGTCCCAAATACTAAATTATGATGTGGAGACACAGTTTGGAGGGAAAAGACATTCTGATGCAGTAGTATAGGCTTCTCAATCTTGGGTAAGCATGAAATATTCTGGGAGCAGAGAAATATTGTCTCGCCCAGTCTTATGGAGTCCATAGAGACTTTCTAGATAGAGTCACATGAATAGCATCAGTATACACCCACAGGAAATATCTAAGTAAAAAAGACAAAAGTACATTTACTGAGGGAATTGTGTGAACTGTAGAGTAGTGAGGAAGGTAAATAAATAGGGACACTAAGATAGCTGGCATGGTTAATAATGGGTGTGGGAGATGAGAGTGTAATCAGGCACCCAAGCCTCATTATGAATATCTTGAATTTCATGCTAAAAGTTTAGCATTTGATTTTGAAAGTGGTATGGATCCATTGAGGAAAACAAATTGGAGAATATCAAATTGGAGAATGATATGATGCTGAGGAGAATCAGAGCTGTGAGTTACAAACCAAGGGCCTGAGTTCAGATGACTTGTAAAGAAGACACGGCTATTGAAAATAGAAATGAGATAGCTATTTCACAGCATAGAAAAGACAGGATTTGATTAATGCCTAAGAGTGAGAAACCAAAGGAAGAGAAGAGTGAAAGTTAAAACCTGAGTTATTAGCCAGGCCCAGTGGCACACACCTCCCAGCAGCTTGGGAGTTGAGGCAGGAGGATTGCAAGTTCAAAGTTCAGACTTAGCAATTCAAAAGCAAGAAAAAGGAAAAAACTGAGTTATTTTCATGAGTAATTTAAGATCAAATATCTTCTTAGTCAAATTTCCCAAGATCTAGGGGAAAGTGGTGAAATTCAATAAGTAGAAACCCCAGGAGAGAGTCTAAGATGGCCTTGCTGAGCTGAAGGCGACCACTCTAGTAGACCAATCTAGACATGAGGATGATTCTCTGGTGGACTATATTAGATTCCCACCCCTGAAGTAGTGCAGACACCATATTCCTCAGCAAATGTCTATTCCAGAGCCAAAGATCAAAAGAAATAAAAAGAGTTCTTGATGATTTCAAAACTCTGAAGGGTCCCCCAAAATGAATTATCAGAAGAGAAAAAGTCCTAAGCCTATTTCATGACAACTGGTCTCAAAAACTCATCAGGTGAGTGATGACTCTAGGATCAATCCCAGGGACTGCTTAACAACAAACCACTTTTATTGAGTAACCATTATATGAAGATAATATAAAGAACATGTCCAGCAGGAAACTGGAATTATGCGTCTGAGATTTATAAGAAGTCAAGCTTATAGGCACAGTTTCTGAGTCATCTGCACAAAGTTTAAACTACTCTCTGGGAATAGCTCTTGGTAAAAGCACAGAACTAAGTACAAGTGTAGGAAATATACTAGCTCAGAGGCTTTGTACAGACTCCTGAGGTTCAGATTGTGGAAAGATATGGTGTGGTCAGGATCCTCTTTGCAAACAAGAGTATTATGAAGTTACCAATATTAGTACATTTTACTCTTGTTACAGATGATTCTTTCATGTCATCATGCCCACTCAACTCTGAACTTCTTGAGATCAAGAGTCAAGTTGTACCCCATTCTTTATCCTTGTTTTCCCTTTACCTATCACAGAATCTAACATGTAATTTATGTATATATGTATATATATATATATATATACCTCCAACCACATATATATATTTCCAACCACACATATAAGAACTACTCTTTCCTAGTCCCCCTTTCTCTCAAATGACTTAGCTTCCCTTGTTGAAGCTGCTATTTACTTTACTGTCAGAACTAGTCCTGGATGATGGAACAAGTCCCACATGTCTTGCTCACACATCTGTGACATATGTAAACTCTAACAGCTGCTCTGCAATAGGCCCAAGGTCTTTCCTCACACATCCCTTACCCAACTTTGAAGGTTCATCATTTTTGCTTACTATACACATTGTTTCCCTGTAAGCAAAGAGCACGATATTCACACAGTAATTAGAAAATCTATAATTAGTCATGTTGGAAACAAGGTAATAAACTGCCCAGCAGAGAGTAGTGAGTAGTCCAGACTTGACAAGAGTTTCTTTTTTTCTTTTTCTTTCTTTTCTTTTTTTTCCTTTCTTTCTTTTTTTTTTTTTTTTTTTTTTTTTTTTTTTTGCTTGACATACTGATTACCAAATTTAGCTTTTTCTACATTTCTAAATCTAAATTTTTAAGATCCCTCTTATAAAACTCATTGAAGAATTGCTTTTAGAAATATGTATTGAATAAACAGTCAAATTCAAATCTTTCCTTCAGTTGAGCTTCACAATTTGAAAGTCTTTGCAAACTGTAAAACAACCTATCACTTGTGACCCAAATCAGTGCCATCCCTCGTATAAAGGGTTAGCCAGTTGCCTAAGGACTTTTCACCCTCTTACTCTGTCAGTGTGATAATGTTCTGTGTTTTTTTGCCGCACACAGTTAGGTAGGGAGAGTTAGTATAGATGTACCCGACATGGAACTATGGTTCTTCTAAGTTGACCTTGTTGTTAGAGGCAGTTGATATTTAGTAGAGTCCTAAAGGGAAATGTTGTATGGTGAAGAAGCACTCTCCAAAGTGTCTGCACACATAAACTGTTTTGTATTCTATTTGTTAAATCCACAGTTGTGTTTTCTGATGACTAACAGACTCCGTCATCTGTCATATTGACGTTAAACAGATAAACTGTTCCTGTTCTTCTTTGCCACTTGTGACCTTGGGCAAGTTCCTTACCTCTCTGATTCCTCATCTTCTCTAATATAAAATGAGTTTAACACTATCTTCTAAGTTTATACCGTCAGTGACACTGGAGAGATCAAGCAGGAAAATGTATGTGAAAGTAGTTTGTCACAGTCACAATTAGAACATTACATTTATTCAGCATTCCATATCTGTCAGGCACAGTTGTACAAGAATTAGCTCATTTAATTCTTATCACTATGCTAAGAGATGCAAGTTCTGTTATACCAGTTTTACAGACATGAAACCAAGGCATGGAGCACAGGTAACTTTCACAAGTTTGGTCAGCAAAGAAGTTGAAATAAATTGTCATGTACTATCTATGCCCCAGGCACAGTAAAACAATGATATGGAAGTTGATGCACAATGTAAGAAATGACATCTTACATCAAAGGAAAATAAAATCGGTATATTAAAGATGGGCCAGCTGAGGTTCAGCAAGGTTTTATAGCTTGCCCAATGCCAAGTGTTACATTTTTAAAGTATCTATGATTTATAAGATATTCAGAATATGTCTGAAGTACTCTATTATTAAGATGAGGGAAGTATAGCAAAGCTGTTAGAAATCTGGGGGCTGCTAAATTCAATAGTCATGTTTTAAATTTAGTACCACAAAACCAGCTATTTTACTGGAAAATTAAATATGCCCAGACATTTGTAAAAATAAGTACCTAAGAAATGTTAGTATCTATTACTATAACTGTCCTAATTCCTGTAGCTGAGTCCCAAAGCACAACAAGAGTTCTAGATAAAATTGTATAGTTTTCTTTGAAGGTACTAATGGACAATTGTAATATCTGGATTTGGAGAGTGGTAAGAAAGGAGAGCCTCACATGTGAATTATTTTTTCCTCTTTCCTAATTAGTTGATGCAAAAAGACAAAAACCTACAAATTCACATCATAACTAAGAATTATTTCAGAAATAGATTTTGATTCATTTCTTCCCATTTTCTGCACATGGGTACTAATATCCAAAAAATCTATTAGAAATAAGAAGGGGAGGGCAAGGATAACCCATTAACTAGAGAAGGGAAGAGGGCCTAACCCCTATGGGCCAATGGAGCATCAGGCACGCACGGGCCTGTGGGCACAAAGAACATGGCTTGATGCCAAGTCAGACAGAACAGCACAAATCCTGCTCTTCCACTATTAGCTGGGTGGCCCTAGGCAAAGTTACTTAATTTCTATGACTGTCAAGAGCTTCTGAACAGAGAGCCACTCAGCTGCTCCTCTATGGTGAACTCCTTGGGATCCAGGGCAACCGTTGTCCCTGTAGGGTTTGAGGGATACATCACCTTGCTTCACATGCTCCTAAAGGTACTTTTGGAAGACTTTCAGGATAAGACTGGGCAATCTAGGTGAATACAATACATATATCATGGAAATTTGTTGAACAAATAGGGCCCTACTTACATTGAACCAAGCAAGTATTAAGAGTCTACCTGAGCAAGGATTCCCTCTATAGCAGGCATAGTGGACATCCTGTCAGGCCAGGGCAAGTCCTCTTTATCTCACTGACATTCCCAATCCTCTTAAAACTAGGCCTGCTAACCTCTACTACCTCTTATTTCCAAACACACAGCATAATTGAGAACAACAGAGGAAGACAAGCTATGACTTTAAGGTACTAGAAGGTTCACTTAGCTAACTAAAATCTAAGTGAGCAGTTGAGGTTTAATTTCATATGTGATCATAACCCACAGGGGTCCTATGCAGCTCAAAATATGTATCTTCCCACCATCCCATCGCACCATGGCCCAGCTTTCCCCCAGCTTTGCCTGCTATCAACCTCTAACTCAGCTAACAGGGATTTTGAGCTTCTTTGGGAAAAAGAAACTTCCTTCTGAGGTGCTGAACATCATCTTATAGGTAGAACTGAATTTCCAAGACTTTTCGTATTTCAACTTCATTGGGAACTATGTATGATTCAGGAGGCATTTCCCAGCTTGGGAGTTAAATTGCTTTATGTTGTAAAATAGGTAAGCCTGAAAATGATGCTGGCTGTTTGGGGACAGAATACATGTATTGTGTCGGAATTGCAATTTATTAGGACTCCATCAGCACAGGTATATCATGTGACTCTTGCTTAGCATATACAGATGCTCAAAAAAAAAAATCAGTAGCTAGTATAATCACAATCCTTGAAGATATCCTAGATAGCAGGCACTAATCCTTTAACTAGCATCACTGATCATCTCTCATTTTGGTGGGAGAAAAAGTCTCCCTGTTTATTGATAAGCAGACAGGAGTAAGAAGGTTAGGGAATTTGCCTAAAATCTCATAGTACCCATGCAATAACACAGGATTCAGAAGCCAGTTCAATTCTGGAATTTGGGCTCATAATCACTATATGCTTTTATCTCCCTGGTTAAGGTGAGGAAACAGATTTACAGATAATAACCTGCCTAAGGTAATACTGTTATTTACATTTGAAACAGAAGAACAAATTACAGCTACATCTCCTTTGAAATACTAAGCTTTTTCTAGACACAAGTCCAGAGACTTATAGATCCATAAGTTTTCAGACACTAAAACATGCAACAACCAGATATATGGACTCATAGTGGATTTTTTAATATGGAAACCCAATCAGACATTGGCTGATGACATCTTCTGGTCTCTGATAACCTCTGTGCTTCTAAAATGGCTAAAGACTACAAATGCATGAATCTGTCTACATGCCAAGAGCTTTATCATAAGACCTGGCAGCTCATGATTGAAGAAGCACTACAGTCTCCAGACTAGAAATGCCCTTTCAAAAATTTTCCACTTTTGTTCTCCCTTCAGGTCATAAAAAAGCATTTCCATTCAAATACACCAGCTGAAATGAAACTGTTTTCTTAAAAGGAATTGGATAGTGTGGGTGCAGCACATATAAAGATTCCTGGTACCCTAGACCATGAAATATTCAAAGATGGAGTGGGACTATTTGAAGTGGTTCGGGAAGAAGCTCAAGGACTTCAAAACTTCTAAGCAGGAAGGTGCCTGAGCCATCATTGTCCAACCCCTTTCTGCTTAATAGGGATGCAGCAGAACGGAAGGGAGTTGTCCAAAGCCACTGAACAGGTTAATGAGTGGCAGAGCCAGGACCTGTAATAAGAGATTGGACATGCCAGAGTTGCAAATAGTCTTAGTCCAAGACTTACTCTTGGAATAGACACTTTGTATTCTCATTTTTGATTACACCTAAGTCCTGGTACAAACCCTCATTGTCAAATACTGATTTCAAACATTGTAAAAGGATAGTAGAATGAATCAGGCATCATTACCCCATGCACATATATAACTACGTATTCTACATCACGTATATTCAGAAGAATGAGAAATTATACTCCATTACATATGATGTATCAAAGTATATTCTACTGTCATGTACAACTAATTAAAACAAAAAATTTTTAAAAAGAAAAAAGAGGGTTTTTTTTTTTTTAATTAAAAAGCTTCTCATTTACTTATCTTTCAAAAGACAACTGTAAGGCCAAATCAAGAAATTTTATGGCTAATGTCATAGACCCTTACATAAAGTTGCTTTAAAATACACACACAACCTTTTATAGGTTAAGAAAAAAATTAGAGATGGGGGACAGGGTTATTATTTTGCCCCTGATTTACACAAAGCAAAGAACAGCAAACTCCCTGACTGAAGGACAGAAAGCAGGGTGGTGAAATCTGGAATAAAGGGAGCTGTTAAAAACAGGAATGGGCAAACTCCAGTTAGCTTGATACTATTCCAGTTGCTCCGGTTAACTCAGCTAGGGGCTTCCCTAGGTCAGCTCAGACACAAGAGTCTATGTGTCACTCTGAGCCGCTTAGCCAGTTAAAACTACCCGCCCAGAAAACCAGCTTGAGAAGAGAAGCACCTACAGCGATTACTGATAGTCTGACTTCAGGTCTGGGCAGAGGTCTCTTCTAAGTGGAGAGACATCTAGGGAAAAGAACAGAGAGACGGGTGGGGGAAGGGAAAAGAAGGGGAGAGGGGGAGAGAGGGAGGGGAAGGGGGAGAGAGAGCTCAACAAAACGCCACGGAATGCACTTAAAGTTTCAGCTGGAGCAAGAAACTTTTTCTAGTTTTTGAAAACAAGTTTCCAAACTACCAGGTAACGCCTCTTATGATGGAGAGCTCTGGAGCTCTGGATCTTTCTTGACTGCAGGCCGCTGCCCCAGGACTGGAGACCAGCTGCGAGAAGCTGCCGCCCGCCCCCAACCCTTCCAGGCTCTCACCTGCTATGTCCCAGAGCTGCAGGCGCACCACTGTCTCCGGGTCCCAGTGAAGCACTTTAAGCGCGAAATCCACGCCTATGGTTGCTCGGTAATGGGAGGAAAAGTTCTGGTGCACGTAGCGCTTGATGATGCTGGTCTTGCCCACGCCGAGGTCGCCGATCACCAGCAGTTTGTACAGGTGCTCCTTGTGCGGGGCCTGCATCCTGGCGGCCGGCCCGCCCTGCAGAGCCTGGCCAGGGAAGCGCAAAAGTGCGAGCCTGGGAGAGGCGTCCGCTGTGGGGCGGGGGCGGAGCTCCTCCCCTGAGGTTAATCCTCCTTCCTCCTTCGCGGTCTAGGAGATGGGTGGAGACAGGAGCTACTCCTGTTACTGGAAACGGGGGTTCGTGTCTTATTGCCTGTTGCAGCACTTATTTGTACTGTGCTTCAGAGTTTCCATAGAGATTTTCTCCCTGTTGATGCCAGGCACAAACCTTTCAGGTGTGGATTTTATTTTCTATGTTTTGTGTGCGAGAAAACTTAGTGTCAAAAAATATCATGAGGGGGCTAGGAATGTAGCTCAGTGGAAGAGCACTCACCTAGTATGTGTGAGGTTCGAGTTCAGTCCCTATCTTCGCAAAAACAAACAAACAAACAAACAAACAAAACCACCATGAGGAAGATGAGCCAGCGAAAGACCCAGGTGAACCCATCACCGCCCTACACTTAGAGCTCTGAGGCAGCAGGAAATGCAATATTAGGAGGCACAACACCAGGGTTTGGGTCCTGCAGGCCCGTTTTTGAGTAGAGTGATCTTGGGCAAGTCCTCTGAGCCCCCCAGGCTCCAGGCCTCATTGAAGTGTCAGCAGCTTTGAGGTGTGAACATTGAACACTTTCACATCTATTCTACTGTCAATGAACTAGCAAAGAGGAGGTGGGGCTGAAAAGGCTGAATACATTCATGACTTTCAGCCTACTAAGAGCTCTGAGCCCACTCAGTTCAAACAACTGGTTTTATTATTATAACTAATAACATTAGCAAGCATTTATAGAATATTTGCTGTTTCACAGTTTTTATACATATGTTGCTCAGTCATTCAAGAAGGCTTAAAAATAAGTACCAGCATTCTTTCCACCTTACAACTGAGGAAGCCAAGGACTAGATGCTTTTAAGTAGGTCCCAGGGCCAAATGCTTTTTTTTTTTTTTTAATTTTTTCATTAAATCAACATATATTGAGAACCTACCCTGTGTTAAGCACAGCTCTGTGTGCTTCAGAAAATACAGGAGTCATATGGAGACAAAGATTCCTGGCATGAACAAATGCGGGATATGAAAAATTGGTATAGGGTGGCAGATAAAGTCTCACAGAGATGGGGACAATTCAGTGAAAACCTGAAGGAAGTAGGAAGGCGGGCATGCAGGTCTTGAGGATAAGCATTCCATACCAAAATCAGGTATTTTATACCTGAATATATTGGGAATGAAGTTCTGCCCACACACCTTCTTTGCAGATCTCAGGTGGTTTTCCTAAGCCAGGTACAGGCTGGATGGTCCTCATCTTTGTGTGAGCTCCCCTTCTGATCAGGAGCTTATTAGAACATTAGATAGTCATTTATGTTATAGGACAGGCAGGGCATGATTCAGGTTTTCTTAGGCACAAAGTTTATAAATTGGGTGATGGAGCTTTTAAGCAAAAGAATATAAAATAAAAAATGAAAATAGGTGTATCATCATGGAAGGGTCCTGAAGCTTCAGAGTCATTGCCTTTCTGGGGGAAAGAGATCACTCTGTCAGGAACAGTGGCCAAGAATGGTGAGCAAGCTCCCTGGCCAGGCAGAAAGTATGTGCAATTTGTTTCCAGAGGTATTCATTTAAGTCTCATGATAATTTTTCATAGTAGGAAGAAGTTACTCTTAGCTTATATTTTTAAATCCTATATATTTAAAGTGAATTGATAAATTCCATGGACTAGCAGTACAGTGAAATTTTTGTGAAAGAATATCTAAGTATCTGAACCTGAAAGTGGCTCTTCCTCCCAGCAGCTGCACAGCACCCTGCTAGCCTGTCTTCCACAGCAGCCCCCCAAGCGTCTCTGGCAATGTTTTGACATTTTTACTATCCTTGTATTGCTAAACCACAGCACACCTTCTCCTGAAGAACAGAAAAGCAGATGACTCAAGTCTATAAAAGGTATGTGAAACCACAAAGTTCTCAGAATTAAAACCTGGAGTGGTATCTCAGAAAGCACAGCATCATATTTCTCGAAGTCTTCCTTTCCTTGCTATTCAGTGTGGATACATATGCTTGCACTTATTAAGTGGAAAAAGTAATTAAAAACTATTGGAAATTGCTTTGCAAACATAAACTTGAAAGGACAATCCCTCAGGTTCCCCTCCCTGTGCTGTAGGTGAGCTTCTGTGCAGTTACCTTATTTGCTTTTGCCATTGAGAGAGCCATAGGGAGTTATTCATTAGCTTATGTGAGCTCTTAATTATTGCATCAAAGAAATACTTAAAGGACTGCAAGATCGGGTCCCATAGGCTTTATTGTAGGAAAGGTAAACTAATTTTCTTTAATTTTTCTACAAGGAATGTGTCATAGAATAGATGGGGCTTTACTCTGCAAAAGGCCGATTAAGGGATCACCATATAATTTATCCAAACTGAGCCTCTTGAAAGTGAAAGGAGGAATTACTAATAATTATACCAAACAACAGTAATAAGCAAGGAATGTCCTTAAGAACATTCATTCCTGAAGCAGAAGGTTAGAGATCTCAGATGAGATCTACAAATAACAGGGACATTTGAAAAATCTCATAGATTACTTCTTAAATAATAATTAGGTATGTCAGGTTAAGGCTGCAGTTCATTTCTCTGTTGTCTTCAAAGTGTTCCCCTTATCCATTAGGCTTGTCTGAATCCTGTACTAACTTGTGAAGGGAGTCACATCCAGTATTGATTCAGAAATACAGGATTTGCCTGGAAGTAAGAAGCAACTTTTAGATTCTTTGGAGAGAGCAAGATGAATTCAGTATGGTAAGTGCTTGAAGTGGCTACATTTGAATCTAAGAATTTTAATGTTGGATTTTTTTTTACCTAGAAAGAAAGGGTATAATAGGATATTCAGTGATTATTATCAGAAACTGACTACAGGTGAGTTTTTGAACTCCCATTAGAATCAATTAAGAAAACAAGATGATGCCCTAAACCCTAAATAAATCAGCAATATATTTATTAACAACTAGAATTATGTTCCATAACTGCATTTATTAGACTTGAACTGGACAGACATGACTGAGTTCCGATTCATTTTCCTCCTATCCCACCCAACATGAATGAGTGGAAATGACCTATAGAATGGCCAAAAGACAAGCAGCTGAGATGAATATGGAACAAAACGATTCTGTGTGTACTAGAACTTCAACTTCCTTGTATTGGGTACTCTTTGCTTGGTGAATTTATTTAATCCTCACAACCACCCTGTATCAAGGATCCCTCTATATAATGAAAGAAATAGGACTCAAAGAATTTAAATTAGCTCCCCAAAGTCACAGATATGAAGTGATAAAATGAGAATTCCTAAATCCATGCTTTTTTCTAATATGCCACAATCCTGTAGAATGTGATAAAATCTAGATGGTTTTCTATTCTAGATTTACTTCTGCTATACTACTAGATAATCAGGTTATAAAGAAAATAGGTTGGTTCTGTTTATATTTTACAAAGTCCTGTGGTTGTATGACAAAAGGATATATCTCACCCTCACTAAACAACTCAGGCAAAAAGTCAACACAAGTAAAAATGGTATGCTTTTCATTTGTCGCAGTGATCTGACCTGGTGTATGTAGCAAGCATGAACCAAGGGGTCCTATTTCTATTGCTTCCAGAGAAGGCAATAGTGTCATACCGAGGATCTCCAGTGCATGAGTCCCTAGTCCATATAGGTGATGACATAAGGGCTGGTGTGGTCTAACTCAGAAAGATAAAAGTATGCCATAAAATTAAGACCAATATTTATTTGCAGAGCACTGTAACAGGACTTTTGTTGTTGTTGTTTATTTTTAGAGGATGAGAGTCAAAAGGGGGATCTCTAATTTATCTAGATGATAGTATAAGATATAAACCTCTACCATCAAAATGCATCCATTTTGGTCACAACATTCAAATATATATGGCTCGGCACCTGCCCTGTGATGTTCTCAGACCCTTCACTGCAAATTCTTTTCTTTCTTGTTCATACATTACTTTCCTCTGGCAGGCATTTCAATTGTAACATGGACAAAATTGAACTTACTATCTATTCCAGCAGACTTGTTCCTTTTCCTGTATTCCTGGTTTTGGGTCCATGGTTCCACCCTTACCACATTCTGTGAAGCCTGAAAACTGTCACACTTGACTCCTCCCTCTTTATAGCCCACACATCCTGCCAGCTGAACTCTTTGATTCTATCTCAAACAAATTCCCAAGTGCATTTCCTCTACTGCACCAAAGTACTATTAGAAGAAAAAGATAAATGTTTATTCAATATTATTGTAGGGAAAGAATTTTTAAAGATGAAATACAAAATGATAAAATGAAAATATTTTAAGTGTGTGTGTGTGTGTATGTATTTTACCACAAGTGAGACAAATACAAAATAGGGAAGTTTTACAACTTGTAAGAGAAGCAAAAATGGAATATATCATATAAACTCTTATTAAATTATTTTTAAAACAGATAAAGGAACAGGATATGAGTGAACATAAATTAATGATATCTTTTCTTATCATACAAGAAAAACAAAATGCCAATAATATAAAAGGTATTTTCATTAGCAATAAAAATATGAAAATTAAACAATAATGAGATACGATTTTCCCTTTTCAAATTAACAAATATATTTTAATCCTAAAATACCCCAAATTGATGAGGATGCAAAGAAATGGATACTATCATATAATGCTGGTGGGATTTTAGCAATAAACTCTTTGAAGGAAATTTGATAATATAAATCAAAGACCTTAAAATGTAAGTTCCCTTTGATATGACAATTTGATTCATAGGAATTATGACAATCAATAGAGGTTTGTATGTGTGATATTTAGTTTTAAGAATTCCTATTACAATGTTACTGAAGTGTGGGGAGTGATATTGGCCAAATAATATTATAATGTGTGCCTGTACAAATATGTAACAACAAATAGCAAAACATTGGAACTTCCTAAACACAATCAGGTTAAATATCATTATAGTATAAATATGCCAGGGCACATTATACAGCCTTATAAATGATGATAAAGAAAAATATTAAAGCTAGAAAGATATTTACAATATTTTCTCATAGCATTTTAAAATTGGGAGAAAACAAAATGCAAAATATTATAATTAATTATAATTTATGCTAGATTAGGCTCAAAATGCATCATTTTATTTTATAAACACAAACATGTTGAGAGAAAAAAGTACAGAAAATTATATACTAGTATGTTATCAAAGTTTATCCTTGAATGATGAGATTACTATTTTATTATATTTTTTATTGCTTTTATATACTTTCAACTTAATTCATAAAAGAAACATTATTGATTGCAAGAAAAAGAAAAAAATATTTTTAAGTGCACAGAATAGATCTTAGTTGAGGATTCCCAGCAACTCCAGTTCCAGGCTTTCAAGGTCAATGGCGACAATGTTTAAAGTCTCCCCACCAAGTACTCAGTATCAATGTTTTAGGTTTCAGTATTTTTCCAGCCAACCTTTGTCATCCTGATCCCATTGATCTTATCAAAGCTGCGAAGTTTGTCCTCCCAAGGGATTCAACATGGGTGGCATAATCAGTCTGACACTCCAGAACCAGTCAGACAGGGTCCTTACATTGTCCTGGAGTGACTTTACTGCAGCAGCTCAGGCTTAGCTCAGGACGCAGTGACAGAAGCCAACCCCACAAGCTCCATTTGGATTAAAATTCCCACCAGGATAGCTCATATCCAAACCTTGATTTCATCTTTGCTCCTTCCTGCTCATGCCCTGTTTTTTTCCACTTTGACACCAGTTTGATAATTCTTCTCTACAATGTCTCTTCCATTCATTCATTCTGTCCTTTTGATTTCAATCCCTCTCAATAGCTCACCAAGTGGCTGCTTCCTAAAGAAATTTCTTTCTCAATTTTCCCTGCTTTGAACATCCATCATCACCTGAAGATCAATCTTCAAAAATAAATTACTTCAATAGGGCACTCCTCTACTCACAACCTTGAAATGTGTTTTGTGTATGAGAAGAACAGATGTTATTTTATTCAACCCTTTATTGAATTGGATTTTCTGTTATATGTAGCCAAATCAAATCCTGAAGTATAAACCTCTTTGGGTGTGAAAGGGGAGGTTATGTCCTTCCCTTGCACACCTATAAAACATTGTTCCTTCTCCTACTGGCATTCTTTTTATAGATTTCACGTATATCCTCTTTGGTTCTACCTGTGAAATGAGAAGTAAATATCCTACCAGCACCTGGTATAGTGCCAGTCACTTCTTCCTTACCTGTATGCCCAAGACATGTTCCATACTTGCTGAAGCCTGGCTGCACTAGATGTCCTGACTTGCTCAGACACTCAGTAAATCTTTTAATGACAATGGAAGATATCAAACATGCAAGAGCATGTCTTCTGTTACTGCCAACCACTGTGAGCTGGCCATATGGTAAGCCTCATGTTTTCATTTGGTTTGGTTTTGTATCCTACAAGAAGCTTGAGCAACTGGGCACAGTGACACACATCATAATCCCAGGTACTCAGAGAGCAAAGACAGAAGGATTACAAGTTCAGGCCAGACTGGGCATCATTGTGAGACTGTCTCAAAATAAAAAATAAAAAGGCTGGGGATGGAATTCAATGTTTGCCTAGCATGTGCAATCCCCTGGGTTCAGCCCCCTAGTAGAGAAACAAGGAGAGGGGAAGCATGAATATTGCTATCAGCACCCATAGAAAGCAGTGGGAAGATTGGAGCCAAAGGCCACTGGAATGAAAGTTCTAAGGGTTATGTTATTTTTCTGACTCTAACACTAATTCCAGAGTCATTTTGTACTCTGCCAACCACCTTTGAATGGCTTGTCTAAATTGATAGGACCTTTTAAAAGAGTATGATCATATGTGTTAAGGGTCTTATACATAGGCATAATTATACAACAAATAAAGTACCCTTTAACCAGTTTTTCCTATTTTAAGAATCTATTCTTTAAAAATAAGTCATCTTTAAAAAATCTACATACAATAGAGTTAAGGCACTATTATTTTAGAAGCAAACTGAGTATATATCAATAGGAAATTAGTTAAATAAAAAATGTCATATACTTATGACTCATTGCCATAAGTTTATAAAGACTATTTTTGATGTTCAAGATACTTTATTATTTTAAAAAGGCAAAATGCAAAATTTTATTTGTAATATATGTATATATTATATATGTCATATATAATATATTAAAAAGCAAATATAAAATAATTTAAATATAACATGTATTTGGCACATATAATTGTATTTGTACATATGTCATTTATCATCTCAATTTTATAAACATATTTGCAGGATTAATATATAACTGAAAGAAAACTTCCCAAAATATGGTGATAGTCTTAATGTATGAGAATTTTCTTCCTTATACTTTTCTGAACTCTTCAGCATATTTATGTTGATTTTAAAATCTGTAAAATCAATGTGTAGTTGTTTTGGAAATCTTTTGACCTTTATTATTTATATTTATACTTGGTATTTTCAAATTTTACACTGAAAGTTTTTTAGTAAAGGAAATAATTGATCTATGAACAGTAGGAATTCTCAAATTGTATTGATATTGGAAGATTCTTTCAGTAAGCTAACCTCAGTTAGGTTCAATCTGGGAAGCTGGGAAGCTGGCAGGTATTTATTATTTTTCTGACCATCTTTGATTCAGAAATTTTAGTTATGGAGACCTCAAAAGAAAGAAAAAATTCAGGCGATGGGGAAAGATGGAAGGATTATACTGTTTCTTTTGTTGGTTGGTTGGTTTGATTATAATTTTTAAAAAAATCATAGCTCTTTTCTGTTCATACTGAAGTCTACTCATTAAATGTTTATGGTAATGTTTTCTGTCGATCAGGATTTGTTTACCAGATCTTTGCCAACAGCTTAGCACCTGAATCAGAACCCTTAATGATGATTGATGCCAGTTCATCTTGGAGAAGAGACACTTGTCTTGACTGCTGCAATCATCTTCCCCAAATATGGTATTTTGTTGTACAGATTGGCCTGTGTTGTAGGGAAGAGACAGGAGGAGCAGAGGTCCCTCCCTAGACATATCTATTGGGCTTCTTAAGACTGATAGTACCACAATAAATTTAAAAAATAAAATAAAATAAAACACCAGGTCCTTCAGCTTGCTCAGTACCAGAAGACTCAGGAAGATTAGGGTATCAGAATTCCATATTCCAGGGCCCATAGAACAAATTTTTGCAGCAGTTGTAGGTGGGAGGGCCTCCTCCTCCTCTGACAGCCTTATTTATACCTGGGAATCAGCATTACTGAGCACTATTGCCTCCTCCTTTAGATGAAATGGTTCTCCAACCAAGTCTTCACCACTGACTCGGTAATCTCATTTGACATAGGGTCTTCTTTTGTTTTTGTAGTTTTTGGTTTTTGTTTCTTTTTTAAGGCAGGGGCACTTGCCACTGAGCCACATCCCCAGCCCTATTTTGTATTTTATTTAGGGATAAGGTCTCACTGAGTTGCTTAGTGCCTTGCTTTTGCTGAGACTGACTTTGAAATTGTGATCCTTCTACCTCAGCTTCCTGAGCTGCTGGGATTACAAGCATGCACCATGGCACCTGGCTAGGCATATGGTCCTGATGAACACATTTTCTAACACTCACCTGTAGAACAAAGTCTGTGAACCTCCAAAGAGTATGTATTGACTTGGGGTCATAGTGCAATACATTCATCAGCTGGTCCCTCTTGAGTCATTCAATAGTTGACTCAATTTACTCTATGTTACATGTGTGTGTGTGTGTGTGTGTGTGTGTGTGAGTGTTTAAATAAAAGTTTTACCTTTCTTTATTATCCTTCACTTAGGAACATTTTACAATGCTGGAAACTTTTCTTGAGCCTTTTTAACGCAGTCTCCTTGGTGAATAAATATCAGACAAGCAAGCTCTTGAAGCATCCTCATTTTCACCCTCACTGGGGTCATGGCCCAGTCTCCCAGCTCCTGGAATACAAGGCTGGCATTCTTTTCTTCTGGAACAGACTCCTCAAGCTCAGTCTAAGGGATCAGACAGTCCCCTGCCCTCCAGAGAAATGGGTCAAATAAATAATAATTGAAGATGAAAGAGATTTTCACAGTTTCAAAAAGGCTAAGAAGATTACATCTATTTTAACCCTAATCATAGTGGTAGCTTTACTGCCACTTGGGTTCACAGCAAGGTCACAAGTTACTGGCTAATAAGTAGGGGCATTGGAAGAGAATTATGTATCAACTTGCATTATCTGCCCTTCGCTAATTAGCTAGTGCTACCTGGCCTTTATTATAAAGAGAAGTTGGCAGAACTAGGAAAAAACATATTTTGGAACCCTGGGCTGGCAAGAGTTACTTAAGGTTGTAATTATGGGTCTCAGCAAAGACGTGATTGATGATCATCTTGCCTGAGAGGAGAGTCTTCGAGCAGATCACTGGGACACACTCTACATCTTTGAGAGGCCACTCTTCACTTCGAGTTCATGATAAATGTACAATAAATCTCTTAAATAAATTTCACTGAAAAAGACAAGTTATGAGGTTTAGTAGCAGTTCCACAATTCACCTGCAGTGTGAAGTTGGGCAGTCATTGGACCTCTTTCAGCTCAGATTCTGCACTTGATCTTGGCCAATAGACAAAGAAACAGTAAGTCTCAGATTCATTAGCAGTGACATGTGATAAATATTATCTACTCTCCCTGGCTATAAAAAATCAAGTAAGATAAATGGCTGAGTAATTATTTAGGAAATTGAAGGGATATCTGTAGAAAATTAAGTTATGATCTTTCACTACTCCTAGTGTCCATGCTGTATGATCAAAAGAACTCTGCCTTAAGACTAAACGCTAATGTCAGTAAGGATTCTATTGAAGTACCGAAGAGGAAATGCTCTACTATAAGACTAAACATACAGCTTTACTATGAGACTAAAAGAAGTCTACTGTCCATGCTAAAAGCTAAAAAAGATTTCACTCCCTGTAAGGAAGTATCACTGAGCATTGCCAACTAGAAGTGATTCTCTAGCCCCTCTGAAATTCTCTAAAGCATGCTGTTTTGCATCAAACAGACCTGAGTTTAAATTTTGCTTCTACCACTCACTAACTGTATGACCTTGGAGAAGTTTCTTAATGTGTCAAGACATGCTTTTTCATGTTTGTATTTAATATATAATTCAAGCTGAGAGGCTGGTTCCTTTTCTAAAGACACACCACATATAATACTTGAATTTGAATTTGTTTTTTAGTTGTAATTGACAAATAAGAATTACATATAATCATCACGCATAGCATATTTTAAAATATGTACACATTGCAGAATACCTAAATTGAGTTAATTTATACATGCATTATTTTATATACATGTCTCACTTTGATGGTGAGAATGTTTAAATGTACTGTTTCAGAAATTTTCAAGAATACAGAATATTGTTTTTAGCTGTAGTCACCATGTTGTACAATAAATCTCTTAAGCTAATTGAATCAGAATTTAAACCCAAACCATCCAGATCTGAGGTCATTATCCTTTCTATTATGTAATAATGCATGATCAATGTATAGAGACATAGCATAGTAGACATTTGCTAAGTGCAGGTATAATATTCTTGTTTAGAGTGTGAGCCCTGAAGCCAAAGTGCCTGGGTTCATTCTGGCACTCCCAGTTATTATTACCTGTGTGACCATTGGAAAGATACTTGAGATTTCTATGCCTCAGTTTCTTCTCCTGTAAAATGGAGGTAAGTGTAACCCTACCCTGTAGAGTTGTTCTAAGTGCTGAATTAGTGTATGTAACATACTTAAAGCAAGCACTCAATAAAAATGATTATTGATTAATGACAATATTTTTTCTGACCTCTTCGCCAATTTGTAATGTAAATATCCTGCATCACTGTCTTTTTTGTGAAGAAGTAGAGTATATAAGCACTAAACAGGAATAATTTATTTTTTGGACAGTTACTAGTAAGTAATAAATGCTTCTGATAATACATATTTTAATGCGGAATTATCATTCATCAGTATGAGACAGAGTAGGGGATATTTTTCATTTTATGTGTTTTATTATAATTCATACAAATGCATTTTCATGAAGTTTGGCAAATACAGAAAACAGGGAAAATAAATCAGTTAAAATTTCATCATCTAACACAATTACTGCCAAAATTTACTGCATTTTATTAATTATTGCTATTTTTGTAATGTAAATGTGTACATGTAGATATGCAAATATAGTAAAAAATTCCATAAACATAGGCTTGGTTTCTAAATTCCACTTGTTTATGTAATAGGGATTTCTTTAGTTTTAAATATTATGAAATTTCTTTATTACATACCTTATTGTCTCTTGAAAGTGTATTTAAGATAAAGTTCAGCAAGCTATAATTTTTAATCCAATAGAGTTTTTCTAAATATAACATCACTAGAGTCTTAATGAGATTTTTAACACATTACATATGAAATGATGTATCACAGGAAATAGCATTTTAAGAAAATATCTTTTCCTTCCTCAAAAGATAACAAAACATCTGCTTTTTTAAAATGAAAGAATTATAAAAATAGTATTCTTCAGCTATATAAGTTAGCTTTCAGATATTTTGGGAGCTCCTCCAAAGTACAAATTTCACAAAAAAAAATCAATGTGATCTTTGAACATAATTCTTAGTGTATGCAAATTGTCTATGTCTAATTATACTTAGCAATTCTTATCTTGAATGTATAAAAGCATTTCACATATCTTAACAAAGATTCAAAGTTCTTTTAAAAGATGTAACTTAGAATGACATTCACAAGGAAATTCTACCTAAATATATGATACTACATGTAATAATATGTAATTACAGACCGTTTCTAAAGCACTGAAATAAATGTTATATTTCAAGAAAAATATACTGCAAATGGAATTTAAAAACAATTTTGCTGTTTTTTACCTATTCTAATTATTTATTAAAACAATAAATCCAAATAGTATTTTTTGAAATTTGGTTGAGTCAATTAGATAAGTAAAGACTTTACTAAATTCTCATGCTCTTCTGCCATCCTTTAAAAATATTTCCCTCTGCCATTTTTTTGTTGTTTTCAGCCCTCTGCAATTATTATTTTGTATTTCTAACTTCTCTTTATCAGTCTTATTTATAAAATATGTCTGAGAAGTATCAGTGGATCCCATCCCAATTTAACATTGATGCCTTGCTTTCAGAATCAGAAGAAGAGACTACCTATTCAGCAGTCTAAGAAGAAAGTATGCATCTCATAGAGAATACCTTATATTCATCATTCAAAGGGCATTTACTATGGAACACTTGTGTCAAGGAGTATTTATTGGTATTTCAACGTAATTCTGGAGGATGGGAATTTAAGCCTTTAGCATGTTTACCAGAAAAGGAAATTAGGAAACTAAAAAGTTGGAAAAGAAGAAAGATAAACATAAAAAGAGGAAGGAAGAAGGGAAAGTAAAATCAAAGAGAGAGAAAGTAACAGGAGGAAAGAGGGAGGGAGGGATTTCACTGGGCCCCTACTTTGTACCACCAGCATTGCATCTTTTAACTATCAGTCTAACCATGAAATGCCCATCTTATCTCTGTTTTGGAGAAGAAATTGAAACTGAGGGATGTATAGGTTAGTCTCATAATGAATAAACTTGTTAGAAATTGAGCTGGGGTTTCAGCTCAGAAGTGTCTGACGTCAAAACCTGTATTTGGTTCCATATCTACATATCCAACATGAGAAATGGGCTGAAGGTTCAGTTGGCTTTTCTACTGCCTAATTTATGGAAGTAGCTCAGTCTGTCTTTTTTGTAGCTCATTGACACACAGTAAATATTCAATAAGCCTTTGTTAACTGACTGGCTGTATGAATGAATGATTCCCAAAAGCTGAAGAAAAATGGGAAAATGAGTTCTTGTTTTTATGTAGTAAACAGGGAGGCAGACAAAGGGAGGTAAGAACTATATTCTGTTGTATTTTGACCTTAGAAAATAAGGTTATTTGAATTTAGTTGAAGGTGTGAATTCAAATTTGGTATCACCAAGAAGTTTGGTTTGTGCTCAGATGATCTTTAAGGTAAAGAACAAACAAAACACAGGAGGTCTTTTCAGCCAGGTACTGATCTGTGGATTTTCTTCTGCTAGGAAAGTTCAGAAGTGTGGCCATAGATTATGAGGATTTATGGGATTATCACAGACCGCATTCCTGCTACAGGATTTACTCTCAAATAAGTATGAATTCCAAAGACTCCTTCAGACCTGGACTCGCCTGCCCCAAACTCCTCTTTTACACATTTTGAAGCCTTACTCTTTCTTAGAACTGAATCTCCCAGGACGCAAACCTGACATTATCAGATACTTCATTGGCAACCCAAACATTAAACATTCTGACTGTGCTTCATACAAATAGGTAAAAGGAAAGCAGCAGGAGGTATTGGGTTTGTTAATTTATGTCAATGGAAAATTCATTTGACAACTATATTAATTACAATGTTCAGCTTAGTGAATACCAGAAAATTCAACCAAAATGGCCTTTGATAATAAAAGGAATGTTAGCTAACATTCAGTTTAGCAAAATATGGCAAAACTTGATCCAGTAGCTCAAAGAAGGACCCATTTTTTCAGTCCTCCGGCTCTAGCTTTCACAATATTGGCTTCTGTGTAGAAACTGGATGACTTTTTACCTAAGTTTTACATCTTGATCTTCTGCTAATACAACTGGCCTGTAAGCATTTTGTAACCTTCTTGGTAGTCAGGTTAGGCCACATGACTGTGATTGAATTCTGGCCAAAAGGTAGTGAGTGGGCAAAGCTTTGCTACTTCCGTGTCAAGCCATGTGTAAATCCTCCATGCTTTCTCCTTCCCGCAAAATGATGGAGATAGCATCTGTTATGGTTTGGATGTGAGGTGTCCCCAAAAAACTCATGTGTGAGACAATGCAAGAAGGTTTGGAGGCAACATGATCAAGTCATAGCCTTAACCTAATCAGTGGATTCATCCTGGATGGGATTAACTGAGTGGTAACTGGAGGCAGGTAGAATATGGCTGGAGGAAGTGGTTCTTTGGGGGTGTGGCCATGGGTATGTATTTTGTTTCTGGAGAGTGGAGTCTTTCTCTGCTTCCTGATCATCATGTGAGCTGCTTTCCTCTGCCACACTCTTCAGCTATGATGTTCAGTCTCATCTTGAGCCCCAAGGAATGGAGTCTGCTATCTATGGATTGGGACCTCTGAAGCCATGAGTCAACAAATAAACTTTTCTTCTTCTATGATTTTTCTGGTAGGGTCTTTCAGTCACAGTGGTGAAAAAGCTGACTAAAACAGCATTGCAATCTTAAAAGCTATAAGTAGAAAATGGTAAACCTGGGCTCAAGTCAGCTGACAGACAGCCACCTGATGATGAACAATACCCATTTTGAACTTGATGTGAAAGGGAAATGAATTGCTATGTGGTTTGAACTATTACTTTATTGACTTATATTGGAATATTGATAGCAGAAGAATGATGCCTTGAGAATACACTTAACTTTACAGGATTGGTCAAGTTTTCTAGTGGTTGTTAGTATGGTTGGCTGGTTACAGAGAAAACATGCTGAGAAGTTAGTGATCCATGTTGTGCAATAGAAAAATATTTGATAAAATTAATGCTTCATCAAGTTGTAAGGTGAATTATGAACTGGGATTACTAGGGGAAATGGTTGAAAGATCAAGAACATAAGTATGTGTTGCTATTATTTGTTGTCTGGTTAAGTTGTTGCAAGAAAGAGAGCAATTTAGGTAATAGACAGTGTTCAATCACAAATAAAAGTTAATATTTTTCTGAATTTGGACCCTCAAGGGATTAGAAAAGCCAATCAATTATAGAACTCAGATAAAAAATTATTAAAAGTATGTACCCTCTCAAAGATTGTTTAGAAAGGTTTCAGATAACCATCTTTTAAATTGAGAATTATAAAGATGTAAATATTAAGGCAAAAGCAAAAAAAAACAGATTTATGAAGTGTTTAGAAAATAACTTTATCCTGTTTCCCCACATCCTTACCAACACCTATTATTGCTTATATTCTTGATAATAGCCATTCTAATTGGAGTAATTGGAGTAAGATGAAATCTTAGGGTACTTTTTATTTGAATTTCTCTTATTACTAGACATGTTGAAAATATTTTCATATATCTGTTGATTGCCTGTAGATCTCCTGTGAAGTGTCTGCTCATTTTCTTTTCCGTTTTATTGACAGGGTTATTTGTATTCTTGGTGTAAAGTTTTTTGAGTTCTTTATAAATTCTGGAGATTAGTGCTCTATCTGAAGTGCATGTGGCAAAGATTTTCTCCCACTCTGTAGGCTCTCTCTTCACATTGCTGATTGTTTTCCTTGCTGAGAAAAAGCTTTTCAGTTTGAATCTATCCCATTTATTGATTCTTCTTTTATTTCTTGCGCTTTGGGACTCATGATAAGGAAATCTGGTCCTAAGCCAACATGATGAAGATTTGGACCTACTTTTTCTTCTATTTGGTGCAGGTCTCTGGTCTAATTCCTAGGACCTTGACCATTTTGAGTTGAGTTTTATGCAGGGTGAATAGAGGTTTAATTTCATTTTATTGCATATGGATTTCCAGTTTTCCCAGAACCATTTGTTGAACAGGCTATCTTTTCTCCATTGTATGTTTTTGGCAACTTTGTCTAGTAGGAGATAACTGTATTTATGTGGATTTGTTCTGTGTGTTCTCTATTCTGTACTCTTGGTCTGCCTGTCTATTTTAGTGTCAGTACCATGCTATTTTTGTCACTATTGCTCTGTAGTATAGTTGAAAGTCTGGTATTCTGATACCTCCTGCTTCACTCTTCCTGCTAAGGATTGTTTTGGCTATTCTGGGTCTCTTATTCTCCAAATGAATTTTATGATTGCTTTCTCTATTGCTGGTGGGGTTGCAAATTGGTGCTGCAACTCTGGAAAGTAGTATGGAGATTCCTTAGAAAACCTGGAATGGAACCACCATTTGACCCAGCCATCTCACTCCTTGACCTATACCCAAAGGACTTAAAAACATGTTCATAGGATAATGGTATTTGTCTCATTCTATTATCTTTCTTACCCCCCACTCCTCCCCACCCCTCATTTCCCTCTACACAATCCATCCTTCCTCCATTCTTCTCTGACCCTTAAAAATAGCATACTACAGTGACACAGCCACATCAATGTTTATGGCAGCTCAATTCACAATAGCTAGTTTGTGAAACTAACCTAGATACACTTCAATAGATGAATGGATAAAGAAACTGTGGTATATATACACAATGGAATATGACTCAGTCATAAAGAAGAATAAAATTATGGTATTTGCAGGTAAATGCATGGAGTTAGAGAATATCATGGCTAAGTGAAATAAGAAAATCCCCAACAAACAAAGGCTGAATGATTTCTCTGATAAGTGGATGATGATACATAATGGGGTTGTGTCAGGGAAGAATGGAAGAAGGATGGATTGTGTAGAGGGAAATGCGGGGTGCAGAGGGAGCAGGGGGTAGGAAAGATAATAGAATGAGACAAACATCATTACCCTATGTACATGCATGATTACACAAATGGTGTGACTCTACTTTGTGTACAACCAGAGAAATGAAATTGAACCCAATTTGTGTACAATGAATCAAAGAATAATAATAAAAAATAACTTTATCTTGGAAAAAGTTTCATGTGCCCTTGAGAATAAAGTATATTCCACTGCTGGGTGGAAAATTCTTTATTTTTCTGTCAAGTCTATTTGATCTATAGTGTTGTTTAAACTTGGTTTTTTTCTTATTGATTTTGGTCTCTTCTATTATTGAAAGTGAGGTATTGAAATCTCCTGTTCTTATTGTATTGCCATTCATCTCTTCCTTTAGATCTTTTAATGTTTGCTTTATATATTTAGGTATTCTGATGTTGGGTGCCTATGTATTTATAATTGTTAGATCATCCTGTTGAATTGACCCTCTTATCATTAAATAGAATTTTTTAATACATTTTGTAACTGTACATTTTTTTGATTGGGAAACTTAATCCATTTACATTTAAAGCAATTATTGATAGATAAGTATTTACTACTGCCCATTCCATTAATTATTTTCTGCAGGTCTTTGCTGTCTTCTCTTTTGATTTGCCAGTGTTTTTTCCCATTGATATAGTTTGATTTCTCTCTCTCTCTCTCTCTCTCTCTCTCTCTCTCTCTCTTCTTTGTGGGTCTTTTTTTTTATTTTTTATTTTTTTGGTGTGGTCACCATGAGGCTTGTGTGAAACAGCTTATGTGGCCTGTTTTAAGCTCACAACTTAATGGTTGTATCTATGAAATATACATAGATTTTTGTATATCAATTACAGTTTGATAAATTTTTTAAAGAACTTCAGTATTTTTACTGGCAGATGAAACTACCTGAAAGGGAATAGATCCACTAGATTTTTAAGAAATTAATTTGTTAAAGTAATCAACCAATACCAAAAAATACCTTGTCTACCCATTTTAAAATCTGGATGCCCCAAAATGCCATGAGCAAAAAAGAACTAGAAAATTTGTGAACCCCTCAAAAGCAACTACTCCCCCAAACTAACTTCAGCTGTCATTATGAAAGGTAATGGAGGATAATTATTAGGGAAATACCTCCCAGAGGAGTAGTCAATCTTTCGAAATAGAATAAAAGTTTAAACAAGGAATATTCTCTTTTTTTTTTTAGTAAAATGAGACCGTACAGTTCTTTATTTTCCTATTTTTTATTGATTCCTCTTAGTTATACATTACAGTAGAATATATTTTGATAAAACTATTCAAGCATGAATATTAGGACCCATTCTTGTGAGTGGACACAATGGTGGAATTCACAGGTTTTTTCATATGTGTATATAAGAAAGGTATGTTAGATTTATTCTATGTCTGTCCTATTCCTATCCCCCTCCCTTGCCTTCTTTCCCCTTTGTCTAATCTACTGAGCTTCTCTTCTTCCCTTCCCCACTTTATTGTTATTTAGCTTCCATGTATCAGTGAAAACACTCAGCCTTTGGTTTCTTGGGATTTGCTTATTTCACTTAGCAGGATAGTCTCCATATCCATCCACTTACTGGCAAATGCTATAAAGTCATTCTTCTTTACGGCTGAGAAATATTCCAATTTGTCCCACAATTTCTTTATCTACTCATCTGTTTTGGGGCATCTAGATTGGTTCCATAGCTTAGATATTGTGAATTGAGCTGCTATGAACATTGATGTTGTTGTGTCATTGTAGTGTGCTGATGTTACAATTCTTACCTCATGGGATTTTCTTTTTTCTTTCTTTTTTTTTTTTTTTTATTCATTTAATTTTGATCCATTGAACACAAGTGGAATACAGCTATTTTTTCTCTGGTTGTACACAAAGTAGAGTCACACCATCTTTGTATTCATACATGTACACAGGACAATGATGTCTGTCTCATTCTGTTATTATTCCTACCCACCCCACCCCCAACCCTACCCCTCCCTTCCCTCTATGCTATCTATCCTTCCTTCATTCTTGCCTCCCTTCCACCCCATGTTATACATCATCATTCACTTATCAGAGAGATCATTCGGCCTTTGGATTTGGGGGATTGGCTAATCTCACTTAGCATAAAAGTCTCCAACATCATCCATTTACCTGCAAATGCCATAATTTTATTCTTCTTTATGACTGAGTAATATTCCATTGTGTATTTCTACCATAGTTTCTTTATCCATTCACCTATTGAAGGGCATCTAGGTTGGTTCCACAATCTAGCTATTGTGAATTGAACAGTTATGAACATTGATGTGGCTGCATCACTGTAATATGCTGATTTTAAGTCTTTGGGTATAGGCCAAGGAGTGGGAAAGCTGGGTCAAATGGTGGATCCATTCCAAGTTTTCTAAGGAATCTCCGCACTGCTTTCCAGATTGGCTGCACCTAACGTGCAATCCCACCAGCAATGTATGAATGTACTCTTTTCCCAACATCCTCGCCAACACCTGTTGTTGCCTGTATTCTTAATAAAAGACATTCTAATTGGGGTAAGATGAAATCTTAAGGTGGTTTTGATTTGCGTTTCTCTTATAATGAGGGATGTTGAACAGTTTTTCATAGTTCTGTGGACTGCTTGTAGATCTTCTGTGAAGTGTTTGTTCATTTCCTTGGCCCATTTATTGATTGGGTTATTAGTATTCTTGGAGTAAAGATTTTTGAGTACTTTGTAGATTCTGGAGATTAGTGCTCTATCTGAAGTGTGCGTGGCAAAGATTTTCTCCCACTCTGAAGGCTCTCTCTTCACATTGCTGATTGTTTCCTTTGCTGAGAAAAAGCTTTTTAGTTTGACTCTATCCCAATCATTGATTCATGCTTTTATTTCTTGCGCTTTGGTAGTCATGTTAAGGAAATCCGGTCCTAGACCAACATGAGGGAGATTTGGACCTATTTTCTCTTCTATTAGGTGCAGGGTCTCTGGTCCAATTCCAAGGTCCTTGATCCATTTTGAGTTGAGTTTTGTACAGGGTGAGAGATATGGGTTTAGTTTCATTTTGCTGTGTATGGATTTCCAGTTTTCCCAGCACCATTTGTTGAAGAGGCTGTCTTTTCTCCATTGTATGTTTTTGGCTCCTTTGTCAAGTATGCGATACCTGTATTTATATGGGTTTGTCTCTGTGTCCTCTATTCTGTACCATTGATCTACCTGTCTATTTTGGTGCCAATACCATGCTGTTTTTGTTACTATTGCTCTGTAATATAGTTGCAGGTCTGGTACTGTGATACCCCCTGCTTTGCTCTTCTTGCTAAGAATTGCTTTAGCTATTCTGGGTCTCTTATTCTCCAAATGATTGCTTGCTCTATTTCTATGAGGTCCGTTATTGGGATTTTAATTGGAATTGCATTGAATTTTTGTAGTGCTTTTGGTAGTATGGCCATTTTGACAATATTAATTCTGCCTATACAAGAACATGGGAGATCTTTCCATGTTCTCAGATTTTCTTTAATTTCTTTCTTTAGTGTTCTGTATTTCTCATTGTAGAGGTCTTTCACTTCTTTTGTTAGATTGATTCCCAAGTATTTTTTCTTGGGGCTATTGTAAATTGTATAGTTTTCCTAATTTCTCTCTCAGAGGATGCATCACTTATGAATAAAAATGCATTAGATTTATAAGCATTAATTTTATATCCTGCTACTTTACTGAATTCATTTATGAGTTCCAGAAGTTTTCTGGTGGAATTTTTAGGGTCTTCTAAATAGAGAATCATGTCATCAGCAAATAGGGATAGTTTGAGCTCTTCTTTTCCTATTCGTATTCCTCTAATTTCTTTGGTCTGTCTAATTGCTCTGGCTAGAGTTTCAAGGACAATGTTGAATAGTAGTTGCGAAAGAGGGCATCCCTGCCTTGTTCCAGTTCTCAGGGGGAATGCTTTCAATTTTTCTCCATTTAGAATGATGTTATCTGTGGGCTTAGCATAGATAGCCTTTACAATGTTAAGAAATGTCCCCACTATCTCTATTTTTTCTAGTGTTTTGAGCATGAAGGGGTGCTGTATTTTATCAAATGCTTTCTCTGCATCTATTGAAATAATCATGTGGTTCTTGACTTTAAGTCTGTTGATGTGGTGAATTACATTTATTGATTTGTGGATGTTGAACCACCCTTGCATCCCCGGGATGAAACCCACTTGATCATGGTGCACTATCTTTTTAATATGCTTTTGTATGCGATTCGCTAAAATTTTGTTAAGTATTTTTGCACCTATGTTCATTAGGGATGTTCTTGTGGGATTTTCATCATTGCTATGGTCTACTGATTAAAGGAAAATCCCACTCTTTGTGTGAATGGAAGTTTTAATTGAAGTTACCCCATACCTGTTTCAATACTATTTATCTAATGGATTTGGGGGAGCAAATACATTATTTTTCTTTGTTTCTAATTCTGAAAAATCATTAAAGATGACATTTAGACTTGATGGAGAGGAAGGAGTAGCACCTGAATATCACAAATGTGATAGGACTACCAGTTGTCTCCCTTGACATGGGATGAGAGTCTTTTATTATGTGGGAGGAACAGCAAAATAACTGTGTGGCATCTACAAAGGTACAACATGGCAGAGATAAGCTGGCCATAAAAACAATTTCCTACTTTTTTCTGGGATTGAACCTTGATTATTATTTCCCACTGGCCTTTCAGTCAAGTGCAATCTTGTGACTGATGTCTGGCTGGAGAAGTATGACAGAACTGAGAAACCATTTTCAGACCTGACTCATAAAGACTACCCACATGTGAACTTTTAAGATCTTTCTCTTTCCAAGACTTGATGAAAAGAGCACAGAGATTATTCAAGCTGTGTGTTGACAGTGAAGGGAGCCACAAGACGTAAGGAGCTTGGTCATTTCTGCCTCTATGGTCTGAAGGGCCCAGGTTTACTTTCCTTCTTGAAACAGCCAACAAACTTAAAAAAATGTTTGAAATAGTGGTTTTCTATGCACTGGAACTAGATGTCAGGTATTGAATGATAGTGAACCCTGAGCAAGGTGAGCTCTGTACTTGTCCTGGTTTACTGCCTTGAGAGTGTTTCCAAGACTGGGTTGGAGAGAGGCAGCCAGGCAGATGCCAGAACATTCTAAATTGAGGGCTCAGAGATGGAAGTCTGGGGTAACGAAAGCAGCTGGAATTCATAGGACAGCAGACCAGAAAGGAAAAAGCTGCTCAGAAAAAGAACTTGGGGGTTAGGGAGAAGGCACCCCTTGAATGTTCAGCAAAGTACAGATCAGCACATGTGTGTGAGGAAACTCTCTGAAGCTGGAAAAGGAATGATCTAAAAGGAACCATACCTGATACTAAATAGAATCAGTGTGTCTTTCCACCAGAGCAGTAAATATAAAATGAAGGAATCTTTATGAAATGGACCTTTAATTCTTCCAGTGTTGCATTTAATAATGCCCTATTAATTGTATTGGTCCAGTAAAATAATGTTTGGGTATTATAAAAATATTTATTAAAATGATATTAAAATAATAGTGATAATTTAAAAAACAGTCAAAAAACACTCTGCCAAAATCAAGTACACAAAAAGCAAAACAAAACAATGTAATGCATATTTGCACTTCAGGTGTAATGTGTTATTAATTTTAATATTGGTGTTTAAACGTTGATATTATCTATCATAATTAATTGGTATTTTAATTTTAAATAAATATTAACTCCTAGATTTATGAATTTAATCTATACATGTATGTTTTGTGCATTTTATAGTTCTAAAAGAACTTTAAGTTTTTACCTAGTCTTTGTCTTATACGTATGCTGGTAACATTATAATGAAAAAAACTTAAGCAAACACTAGACCCATGCAAGTACTTCATTTTAAGGAAGGTCAATATTTTACTCAAGTTTCAGATCTTATATAGAACTTTTTTCCTAATTAAATATGTAGTTAAAGAGTGTGCTATACACTTCTGAAATTCCCAAACTTTGATGAGAAAATTGTCAGAAGAAATGGGATCCAGGGTACAGGTAAAGAGAGTTAGGAGGATGGAACTATTCTTATACTATAAAAATATCTTAGTTCTACATCATATATAACTAGAAGAATGATAAATTATACTCCATTACATATGGTGTACAAAAGTGCATTCTACTGTCATGTATAACTAATTAGAACAAATTAAAAAATTAAAAATATCTTAATTAATGTTCAAGAATTCCATTAATGGAGACATTTCAGATATGGCATATTCTTTTTTCTACCCTGGGCTCCAAGTGTCTTAAGGAATTTTCCATAACTGATTAAACACTATCTTGTATTCCACCTCATTTAATAATGTGTATTAATTTAGGAAAACACATTTGAAAATTGACCAAAGCTAAGGAAGTGGCAAACCTGTCCATAAGACATACACATCTCAATTCAACAAACTTTATTGAACATTTACTGAGAACAGTTATGAAATGTGACATGCAGTGAAAATAATATAGCATATTTCCATGAATAATCACTAAGAGAGGCAGATATGCAAAGAAATTGCAAAGGAGTATGAAAAATATAAAACAAATATATACAATTTATATTTATGTTTAAACATACATATAATTCCATATATGTTCAGAGGATAGAAAAATTAACTTCAGAGGTAATAGGGTCAGGAAAACATTTATAGAGGAGACATTGGATTCAGTTTTAAATGGTGAAAAGATTTTTCTAAATAGTATGGCTAGGAATATCATTCCAGACAGAAGGGACAGACAGTACATGCTCTAGGAAAAAAAGGGCTGGACTTAAAAAAAAACTAAGCATACATTCTGTATTTTGTGACAGAATAAATTACCTAGAAAAGTAATATGTTTACTGGAAATAAATATCACATTTGAATTTGCATAGATGAATATATTAAAGTTATTTAAACAGATTTGACTTCTTTGTAAAATCAAAGGGAAAGTTATGAAGAACTATGTTCTTATAGGGGGTGTGAAGTTAATATTAAGTGACTAAACGCATTTTCACACTTCATCTGGTTACTTCCTGGTTGGTACTTTGATCATATTTATTCTTATACCCTGCCCTAAAATTAGGGTGATAAAATAAATTCACTACAAGTAATGCAAAGATATGGATCTTCAAATACACTGTTAGCAAATACAGTTAAACCAAACCAACCTTCTAATAATTGAGTCCTTGATTTGGTGCCCTTGAAAATTCTAAGATTGGCAGCATGGAAATTGAGGTGAACATATTCTGATAGACATCCAGTAGAAAAGAAGAGGGCCTTCCTAAAGAGTAATGCCTAGGAGGTATTGTACTTTATTAATCATTTGACAGCTCGTGTTCTTTCTTTGGATTTAATAACTGAAACTAAGAAGCTGAAAAAATGCAACATTTTGCTAAATTTAAAGTCTTTAAGAGACCATTAAGAGTTCTTGGCTAAAGAATTGGCACATTGCTGATTCCGGCTTCTTGGATCTGTCAGTGGATGTTCCTTACTCTCTCACTGCATCTTTTCCCACTCTTCTATGGTTGTTATCACCAAACACTGATGGCTTCCCCAAAGGGAGAACTACTCTGCTTTTACTTATTTCCAGTTCTCAGCTACTAGAGTCTCCTCCCTAAATTCACTATTCACAGTCTCAATAGTGCCATCTGCTTTAAAGCCTTTCCAAACTAATACAATGGTGCCTTTATTGTGATTCATAGCATTCACCAACAGAAGCTCAGGACACCCAGGTCATTCACTGTCTCCCGGACCTTCAACAATTTAAAGGGCTGTATCTCCTAACCTGATCCCATTTCTCACCAAGGTCTTAACTCCCTGCCACCCACTCGGCCTCAAACTTTGAAGTCTTTGCACTAGTTCCTCAAGAACTCATGTCTAATCTGTCATCATCAAAATCCTCTACTTTTTAAATTTGTGGAACAGTATCTGCATCTTCTGGAAAATGACTTTGCTAAGACCTTGCTTTTAGCTGTCTAACATACAGGTATAATTTTAGGTTTAATGTACAGTTAGCAGTTGAGAAAAGATCACTCCACCTGAGGCTTTCAAAATGATTTTTTTTCAGACTGTCATGTATAACTAAAATGAACCAATAAAAAGAGAACAAAAATCAATAAAAATGTTTGGATATTTAAAAAAATGATTTTTTTCAACCCCCAGGCAAATGAGCTTAGATGGATATGCATTTACCAAAGAAGATGCTATCCATCATTTAAATGTATTTTATGCTGCAACCATAACAAAATAGTTCAAGGAGAATCTTGAAGTTATAATTAATTTCTCTTCCCAGTGATGAAAAAAGGATTTTTGGTGTGGTTCAAAGAGCCCAGACTTGTAGTTACTTGTAGAGGTTTGAATAATTGCCCTTCAGTCTTCTACTGGTGTCTATAATGTAAGGTTCCTAACTCTTTGCAGCCTGGATTGCCTTATTTTTTATTTCTCATTTTTATTGGTTCTTTTTAGTTATACAAAACAATTCATTTTTACATAATTATAAAACATGGAATATAGTTTGCTTAATTCAGTTTCCAGTCCTTCCTTTCTCCCTCTCCTCTTTCTCCCCATGTCCCTTCCCTCTATTATGATTTTTCTGCTATGTACTTACAGGTTTTTTTTAAATTAGTGCTTTGGGAATATACATAATGGTGAGATTCACTATGGTGTATTCATATATGTACATATGAAAGTGAGGTCAGATTCATTCCACTGTTCTTCCCTCATCCCATCCCTCCTCACCCCCCTTCAATATTCTTCCTCTTCTCCACTGATATTTCTTCTATTTTGATGGAATTTCCCTTCTCCATTCTCTTTTTCTCTCTTTTCCCCTTAAATTTCAACTAGTTTCTACATATCAGAGAAACAATCAACCTTTGACTTCTGAGTTTGGTTTATTTCACTTAGCATGATAGTTTCCAATTTCATCCATTTACTGGGAAATGCCATAATTTCATTCTTTTTCATAGCTGAGCAATACTCCATTGTGTATGTTTACCACATTTCCTTTGTCTATTTATCTGTTGAAGGACACCTAGGTTGCTTCCATAGTTTGGCATTTATAAATTGTGCTGCTATAAATATTGATGTGGCTATCTCCCTATAGTATTCTGCCTTGAGATCATTTGGTTATATACCAAGAAATGGAATACTTAGGTTATATGATAATTCCAGTCCTAGTTTTTTGAGGCATCTTCATACTGCTTTCCAGAGTGGTCACAACTAACTTCTATTCTTGACAATTGTCATTCTAATTGGAGTGATATGAAATTTCAGTGTAGTTTTGATTTGCATTTCCCTAATTACTAGAGATGGTAAACATTTTTTTTTCCAAATATTTATTGGCCATTTGTATTCCTTCTTTTCAGAAGTATCAGTTTGTTTCTTTTGCCCATTTATTTATTGGTTTATTTGGTTTTTTTGGTGTTAAGTTTTTTGAGTTTTTTGTATATTCTGGATCTTAATGTCCTACTTTTGTGGTTGGTGAAGATCTTTTCCCATTCTGTAGACTTTCTTTTCATGCTTTCACTTCCTTTTCTGTGCTGAAGCTTTTTAAACTGATACTATCCCACTTACTGACTTTTTGTTTTATTTCTTGTGTTTTAGGTGTCTTGTTAAGGAAATAAATTCCTTTGCCAACATGATGGCGTGTTGGGCCTTATTTTTCTTAAGAGACTGCTCTTGAACTCTTGGGGTCAAATAGTCTTCCTCCTACCTCAGCCTCCAGAGTAGCTGAGACTTCAGTTGTTTTCCATGGTGAACAAATGATTTTGTTTTCTTTTTCTTCTTGAATTGCCATATTTATTTTTATACTGGAGAAGATGATATCTTTACAATTCTTGTGAAAATACAATGAGATAATTTACATGAAAATGACTGAACAAAATTGTATACCCATTAAATTAGATTTTTCCTCTCCATTTGAATGTTTTTATGCTTAAAAAGCTTTTGCTAAGGGAAACGGTGTTTGTAACTTTGGACACTATATCTCTGTATCTTCAATGAACATAATTAGTACAAATAGAGGTGATCCTGTTTTTCAGATTGTGCCTTTACCTCCCTATTATAATTTTAAAATTCTTCATATTTGTATATTCTTTTCCATTATTCAAATTGCTTTCAGGTATGTTACACTATTTTCACAACTCTAAAAATATTAATTCATGTTTACAGATAAAGAGATCAAAGTTCAAAGAAATAATTTTAATTTCATACTGCTTCTCAATAAAAGTAATCTATTCAGATAAAATACATTTAGTAGTTATTATTCTAAATAAAAGAAATGTCCAAATTCTACAAATTATTCATCAAAGTAGAGATCATTTAATAAATGAAGTTTAACCTCTAAAAGTTAATAGAGTTAAACAGACCTTATTACCTCATGTACATGTATGACTGCATGATTGATGTGATCCTACAGTATGTAAACCATAAAAATAAGAGATTACACTCCATTTATGTGTGATATATCAAATGTATAAATGCATTCTACTGTCATGTGTAACTAATTAGAACAAATAAAATTTTAAAGCATTTTTAAAAAGTTAATAGAGAAAAGGAATTTTATTTTCAAATGTAAGAGAGTAGATCATACCCTATCATCCCACTGGGAGAAAAGTTAAGCCTAGGAAAAGTTAGATAAATATTCAAATCCTTATTTTAAAGACATCAAAAGAGGATGTGAAAACAGTAACACTAAATTAAAATCGCAGAGAAAAAAATTCCCTTGGAAAATTTGCTCATAATCTCAAGTTTCTTTTTCCCCAGAAGTTATTTATCCATTCTGAGACCATCTGGGGTTGGACTTGACCCAGGGCTAGTGCCTCTGCTAGGGAAAGGGAAATCTGAAAACTGTTGACAATCAAGCAAGCTTATAATAAAATAAACTGGAGATTTGGGGGACCTCAAGAGCCCTCGTGGGACAATTCCTAAACTCTGGGGCTGCACCAGAACTGAGAATTAGGCAAAAGATTCTATGAGGGAAAATAAAAACTTCCTCAGTCTCAGATGTTTAAAATAGAAAGCAAGACCACTGGTAGGAGATCAATATAAAGTACATACTAAATCTCTTCCTCAATGCATTGCCAGATTTTGAAGTTGTGTGAGGTATGAGGTTGAGGAGCTATGTGGGAAGCCTTGAAGGACATCCCTGTGAGGTATGAGGTTGAGGAGCTATGTGGGAAGCCTTGAAGGACATCCTGACTCTCAGTTTTTCCATGCTGAAGAAACAAAGACCTGAAACACACTCAGTCCAAGTGCCAGGATTTAGTTTTGCTATGCATTCTTGGTGAATGGTCCTCTTTATTATTATTTGATGACTCTCTTCATCTTTAGTAATAGTCCATGTTCTTTTAGAGGTGAGAATAAAACCTCTATATATTCTAGTGTCTACTTTGTCTGCTACTACCATATCACATTAGCTCTTCTGATCAGTTTAAAGTAAGTACAAACACACCCATCTCCTTCACCCACAGGAATTTCCCTCATATTGACAATATAACATGTTAATTTCATATTGTTAAATAGTTAAAAGGTCTTCCATTATGTGTTGCATATTCGATGTGCATGTATGGGATGGCTGTGCTGGCAAAGACATGAAGTAGGCTGTAACATCAATGTCCCTTCAACATCTGCTCTCAACATTCATTCTGCACAGATGCATAAGACCAATGATCTTCCCACACTCAAAATAATTTCACAAGCACACCAAAGTGATGATGCCTAGAAATTCTCAGTACAGTAAGTTCTACCTCTTCCTCTTTCTTTCACAGTCAAAATGCAAATGAGTGGGCCATGACATGAGTCAATTCATTCTGATTTTCCAATGCATATTATTTCTTGGAAATTTTAACCAATACTTTGCTAACAATATATTAAATTTGTAATGTCCTCAGTTTTCATTGACAGACCCATAGCTGAAACACAACAATATGAACAAATCCCTACTCCCCAAAATTCCAAAAGGATGCTAGGATACCTATATAGATTTTTCAAAGAATGGAAGTATAAAGCTATCTCCCTAAATAAGGTTGAAGGATGTGAAAAGTTTTGAAGCAAAGTAGTTGAGAATGTTACAGTACTTTTCCCTTCTACTTGCTTCCCAACAAAGGAAAAGATGTATTTTCCTTGTTTTTAGCCTATTGAAAAGGTTTCAAAAAAGGCCACTTAGATGATTTGACATATATCCCTTAGAGTGTGGCAACTACTACTTGTGAAATCTAAATTTAAAATGCTGTTCTGAAATGTCATACTGGCAGAGTGAAGAATGGTACATTGAGAGCCAGCTGCTTTCCTCTGATAGCAGAGGAAAGATGCATATTTGCCAAGGACCCAACATAGATTGTGTAGTAGGCAACCAGCCTAGAGTTATTATCATCATTATTATTTTTAGAGACAGTGTCTCAATGAGTTGCTTAGTGCCTCACCATTGCTGAGGCTGGCTTTGAACTTGAGATACTCCTATCTCAGCCTCCCAAGCTGCTGAGATTATAGGCATGCTAGGGTTATTTTTTTAAATATTTTTTATTTGTTCTATTTAGTTACACATGACAGCAGATTGCATTCTGATTCATTGTACACAAATGGAGTACAACTTTTCATTTGTCTGGTTGAACACGATGTAGAGTCACACCATTCATGCAATCATACATGTACATAGGGTAATGATGTCCGTCTCATTCTACCATCTTTCCCACCCACTTCCCTCCCCTCATTCCCCTCTGCCCAATCCAAAATTCCTCCAATCCTCCCTTACTCCCTTACCCACCCCCATCATTATGAGATGATCAGAGAAAACATTTGACTTTTGGTTTTTTGGAATAGTTTATCTCACTTAGCATGATATTCTCCAACCACATCTATTTACCTGCAAATGCCATAATTTTATTCTTCTTTAAGACTGAGTAATTTTCCATTGTGTACATAGACCACAGTTATCCATTCACCTACTGAAGAACATCTAGGTTGGTTCCACAATTTAATTATTGTGCATTGAGCTGCCATAAACATTGACTTGGTTGCATCACTGTACTATGCTGTTTTTAAGTTCTTTAGGCTACAAATGTGATTAAACTCGGAAGAATAATCATTTCAAAGTTCCATCATGCCCAGAGAGCACCAGTTCTCCACACAGTTCAAACATGACATGGCCTGAATGTGATCCCATTGCCCTCTCCCTACACCAATCCCAGAGAGTCAGGAATTGCAGCTGCAAAGAATCTCATCCTGCTTTGTACCTCATTACTGGCTTTCCAACATGGTGAAATTTGTAGAAAAGGAAACTTTGGGTTCAAATTAATTTTATAATTCAAAATGGATATACTGAGACTGGTCTTAGAACGAAAGTTATTTTTGTTTTTAAATCTGGGAGTCATGGAAATAATCACTATTGATCCAGTTCTCAGGTGCAGCAGGGAAGAAATATCTTGATAGTAGTTATATGAGTGGATGTCAGTGTGGAGGAAGACAGCTGTATCTTTTCAGTCTACCTAGATGCTGATTTAGATCCTACACTCTGAAAATACAGAGATAGTAATTTCCTAGGTTCCTTTGCAGTTGAACTGAAGTCATGTGACTGAGATCTGACCAATAAAATGTGAATGGAGGTATACTACTACATAGACCTGGTTATAAACCACCTCAGTGATTCCTGATGTAATTTTCTCCTGACCTTATTGCTAGAAGGGCATGACGATGAGATTATAAAGCTGTATGGTGGGAAATCAATATTCCTGAATCACTGCTTGAAAGCCAGCACTACTCAAAACCCCAGCAAATAACTCAAAAGATAAACCTTTACTGTTTCAATTCAATGTGCTTTGGGTTTGTTTTCCATAGAAACTAGAGTTAATTAACCTAATGAATATACAGTCTAACTCTGTACAAAATTCTGAGAATATTAACAATTATGTGCCTCATACCTACAACTGTATACTACATAGATAATAATTTTCTTGAAGAATTAAATATACAAAAATCTCTCTAGAAAGCTGCAGGAGAGTCACAGAACAAAGAAATTTGTTCCTTAATCGACAGACAGATAGAACTATGTCATAAGGCTGTTTTGTGGAGAGGAGAATAGTGTATATATGAACTCCATGGGCATAATTAAGGCTGCCCAAGATTTTAAATTTGACCCAAACCTAAAATATGAGTCAACTCCTGGTTTCTCAGTAGGGAGAAGAAAATAAAGAAATATGGTTGTGTTAATCAGAGAAAGGTTTGGTTAAGGCAAATTTGAGCTTCACCAAAGAGGTAGGTAGGATCAGATTAGGAAAAAAAAGATAGGGAGGGTGTTCTTGGAACAAAGTGTAGCATAAAACAAACAAACAAACAAAACTTAGTGCAGGTGTAGAGCTGACCATAGTTACTAAGGCAGAAAATGAAACAGTCGTTTAAGGTGGTGGATTCCTGTATTATACCATGGACACTGAGTCTGAAAAGATGGAAAGGAATACAGGAAAATTTTAAATAAAGCATTGATAAGGTATCCTAACTGATACTATTAGATGACTCCGATTGAGAGCCTATGATGTGTCAGTTACTGTACCAGGTGCTTCTCCTTTCATTTCTTATGACCCAGGGAGGGACGTCTTTTATTAAATGAGAAAACTGAGGCAAAGGGAAATAAAATATATTGACCTCGGACCACAAGCCTAGCAAGTATAAGTAACATCTAGAACTCTGACTGATTCTGTGCACTACAGCACTATCCTCTATTTTAAGAATATGTGACAGGACATTGGAAGCAGTGAGTGACTCAGGGAAGAGTTTAAACTTTGGAAGTGTAATAACCTCAGTTTCAATCCTTTATCATATGAAATCTTGAACACACAAAATGTTTTTAGTTTAAATATCCTTTTTTAAAAAATGATAAATTTATTTATTTCAAATTAAAGAGATCCTTAGTGTAAACAGTAACTCGTACAGTACATAGATCACAGTAGATTGTTTAATACATAGTAGCTTTTATAGTACTAAAATGTGATTTGTTGGGTGAAGAGAAGATCATAAATTTAAATTTTAGATTTTCATTTTTTGAGATGAGGTTATAGAGTTGGGCATGGTTAGAAAGTGCTAGCAGATATGGGTACTTACATTTTATTTAACCCAGTTCTGAATTTGTGGTGAGCGTGGGGTATGCAAGTAGCACTGTTGGTGATACTTTCAGATAAAGGTTTGGAGATCGGGATAATTAAATATGGAAACAACAGCCACCTGTGTGGTTTGTGAGTTGAGTTTAAAGAAGTGGATGAGATTTGTGCGAAAGAGCTATAAAGTGGCAAGGCCCCAGTGCTTGTGGAAGATGAAATGGATCCAGAAAGGAATGACACAATACAATTATACTTGGTTAGGCTTAAATGAAAAGAAGTTAGCTTTTCCTAAGGATAGATGGGATAACTAATAGAATTACTTTTCACCTAGAATATCTAGTGTAATGAAAAAAAAGATATCGATAGATGAAATATTTGTCACAGACAATTCACAACGTAGATTCACAAGTGAATACTGTTTTTTAAATTACATGTTAAAGAAAATATTTGCTTTTTTTCTGAAAACAATTTGCAAAAAAAACATCGTTTTCCAATCCTGTTGCTCCACTTATTTTGTCATGTATACATCTCAAATGGCTTTTTTTCATTTCCATTGGCACCTTTTTTTTCTCAGAATAGCAAAATAAATAAATAAATAAATAAATAAATAAATAAATAAAAATAAAGCTTTCCCACAGAGAATTTAAGACTACTTTGTTTTTTACATTTCTGCTTTCTATTGTATTTTTCTCAAAGTAGTCTTACTGTTTTTCTTATCTATTCAACAACCAAACATTTATTGTACACCTGCTCGATGGAAGATGCTATTAGTCTCCCTTGAGCTTATAAAATACATTAAAAAGTGATCACTGTCATTAAATCTGTGTATCGAGTGATGCAAAAAGCTATTCATACAGGAAATGTGTACAAAGTACCACAGAACAAAACTTAATATTCATGCTCTGTGGAAAAAAAATCTTTAAAGGGGCTGAGGATGTTGAGCTGAACGTCCTCTAGGAATTAAACAAGGAGAAATGAGAAGTGGGGAAGAGGAAATACTTGTCTGAAAAATTGGAAAGTTGTAATGAACTAAATTTCAAATCTATTTTTCTTGTTTGCACATGCTAATGCATAACTGTGACGTGTTGCTTTAACACACATCACAGAACTAACATTGATCTGTTATATTTGACTGGAAACACTTTTGATTCAGTCACTAATGAATACCCGAGCTTATGTAAAAAATTTAAGACAACTAGTTATACTTTCCTATTATTGTCCTACCTGTCTGAGATGTCTCTACTCAGGTATAATTCTAAAGTTCATGCAAGTATGCAGAGGAAATTATCTCTGGTAAGTTTGATCTATTATCTATGCAGAAGGCAGAAAAGGATTCCTTTATTGCAAATCCATGTTGACTATCTGAATTTAATCTAGTCATGAGAGAAGAACTAATGCTTACCAGCAGTTTATTTATGGTGTCATCAGGATTTGGAACAGAGATTGCTATCTGTTAGATAAATTAAGGCTTTATCAGATGACTATTATATTGCAAGTCTCAGAGTTTAGGAGCAAAACCCCCAAGAGTCACTTTTTTTCTTTTTAAAAATTTGTTACTAAGCAAATATAAAAAGAGAAAATACCGCACTATTGAATTTGCTAAATTCTCATCAAAGCTTCCTTTAGGGGGTGTCAATTTACTATCATGAATGTTACTTCCTGGAAGGAAAGATTAGCAGCATCTATCTCTACCATATTTTACATTGTCATTTCTTAAATTCTTTATAACCTGTGCTATCAAAAAGAGGAATTCCTGTTGAATAAGAGGGCCAGGCTCTTTTGCATTGAGAGAGAGGGGAAGAACCTCCTGATATGTTTGGATGATAACAATGAATTTATTGAATGCTAATGATACATCTGATATCAAGCTGAACAGTTTATCACATGCCTCAAATTCACTGGCATTATAAGAAAAAGAGCTAAGATTTTATAGTCAGGTAGGTTAAAGTTCAAAGCTTGACTCTTAACTATCTGGGTTTCTTGAATCTCATTTCCGTATCTTTATGACAGGGACAATAATGTCTAGTAGATATTATGAAAAGCCAATCTCTTCATAAATCACATATTAGGTGCTCAATAAATTCACAGGCCTAAAAACAGGTACAGAAACTTTATCCATGCTTTGAATGACATTACCCTAATGCTTCTTACCATGTGGACTTAGTTTCATCAATACATTCAGTTAGGTAGAGGACTGACTGTAATGATTCCTGGTATACAAAAAGTTGGAGTTGGGTAGAAATCGGTGTTGCATCAAAAGACAGAGATTATTCTTAATGCAATGCTTTGGTTATAACTGAAAAACCAAATCAAGGTGAACCGCTGTTTGTCTTTGGACTTCCATAGTGGCTTCACATATATGAATCAATTTCTTCTACCCACCCTCCCCATTTTCCTGACCATCCTCATCTGTAGTTTGAAGATCACTATTAATATTATCTTTTTTAGGGCCACAGATGCTCCAGACATTCACGAGATAGACCACAACCTTTTCATTCAAACATGATCAAAGAATTAAAGTCAATGAAAGTTTTCATAGAAATTTTCTGACAGCTATCCTGTGATGAGCCGTTAATAAGTTGTTTCATTCTTGTTGGAGTTTGTGCACAATTAGTGCTAACATTTTATTCGCGGCCCTGAATATCTTTGCTTTTGATCTGGGTTCTAGCTGAACATGTTCAAAATCTCTCACTCATGTTTTCTAGTGTTCTGTATAGAATGAGTCCTTGTACATTATTCATTAGATACAGACTTATAAAACTTTTTACTAATTAATTTTTGCTTGCATATAAAATATAAATTACTTTCATGCTGAATTTGCTAAGTTGACTTGCTAATTCTTTCAATTTATCTGAAGATTCTTTGAGATTTTCCACACACATAATCACATTATCCATGAGAACTGATGAGTTATTTCTTCCGTTCTATACTTGAGCCAATTTTTCTTCTACCAAGTCTCTTCAGTACAGTGTTAGAAGAGGGAGACTGGCCATCCTCTCTTATCACGAATCTCATGATGTAAATGTCAAGTATTTTACCTCTATCCATGAGTTGTACAAGTAAGGTTTTATAGACATTCTTAACAGACTAAAGAGCTTTGCTTTTATTTCTAGTATGCTAAAGGTGAATAATATGGATGGACCTTGATAATATCAAATGCTTTTTGTTCTTCAACTTTATTTTTTCCTTCAGTGCTAAGGATACAAGCCAGGGTTTTGCTCATGCTAATCAAGAATTCTACCACCAAGCAATTGCTCCAGTCCTATTTTGCAACTACTGAGACATGATTTCTTAACCCATTAAGTCCCACATTTTCAATTCTGTGAATATTTCAATTGAATGGATGTAGGTGCATTCAAATAGGTTGGAAATCATCTAGGGCTTATATATTATTAATATTTTAATATTACAATATAATTCTTCTTTTTTCCTACCCTGAAAACAGAAACAATTCATACCATGAAAACCCAGACCCAGAGCTCCTTAGGGAACACACCTGTGGAGTGTGACATTTTCATTTTTCAGCGCCAGGCTGAGTCTAACGTTTCCCTTGCCCCCTGAACAGTGTTATTTGTTTTAGTCTGTAGTCTATTTAGCTGGGGGAATAATTAATAAACAATTAAGTCTGCTGAAAACACGCCACCAAGTGGCACTCAGTAAACATTTCTTGACAATGACGAGGGCATTATTTATCTATGCCATCAAGTTAAAAACAAAATTGTGGAGTTTTTCAGCAAAGTATTAGAAATTTGTCATCTTACAGATGGGGAAAGTGAAGGCCAGAGAAGAAAGGATATTTACCTAACATCCCATAGTCAGGAAGGGAAAAACCTAAAACATGGGCCCCCAAACTCTTTTTTTAAATTTAAAAATTGTTTTGTACACAAATGGGATGCAACTTTTCATTTCTATGGTTGTACACAATGTAGATTCACATGATTCATGTAATCTTACACATACATAGGGTAATACTGTCTGTCTCAGTCTACTATCTTTCCTTCCCCCACCCACTCCAGTCCCATTTTTTTCTGCACCATCCAAAGTTCCTCCTTTTTCCTCTTGTCAAACCCCCCCATCACCCCTCCCCACCGCATTATGTATCATCATCCACTTATCAGAGAAAATGTTTGGCCTTTGGTTTTTTAGGCTTGGCTTATTTCACTTAGCATGATATTCTCCAACTCCACCCATTTACCAGCAAATGCCATAATTTTATTCTTCTTTATGACTAAGTAATATTCCATTATATATATATATATATATGTATATATATGTATATATATATATCTCACAGTTTCCTTTTCCATCCATCAATTGAAGGGCATCTAGGTTGGTTCCACAGTCTAGCTATTGTGAATTGGGCAGCTATGAACATTGATGTGGCTGCATCACTATAGTATACTGATTTTAAATCTTTGGGGTATAAACCAAGGAGTGGGATAGCTGGGTCCATTCCAAGTTTTTGAGGAATCTCCATACTGCTTTCCAGAGTGGCTGCAACAATTTGCAACTCCACCAACAATTTATGAGTGTGCTTTTTACCCCACATCCACACCAACACTTATATTATTGCTTGCATTTCTGAAAATAGACTTTCTAATTGGAGTTAGATGAAATCTTAGGGTGGTTTTAATTTACATTTCTCTAATTACTAAAGATAATGAGCACTTTTTCATATATTTGTTGATCACCTGTATATTTTCTGTCAAGTGTCTGCCCAGTTCCTTAGCCTATTTATTTGTTTGGGTTCTTTGTATTTTTGGTGTGAAGTTTTTAAGTTCTTTATAAATTTTGGAAATCAGTGCTCTGTCTGAAGTGCGTGTGGAAAAGATTTTTTCCCACTCTGTAGGCTCCCTTCTTACATTACTGATTGTTTCCTTTGCTGAGAAAAAGCTTTTTAGTTTGAATCCATCCCATTTATTGATTCTTGCTTTTATTTCTTGAGCTCTGGGGGTCATGTTAAGGAAGTCTGGTCCAGAATATAATTCTACTTAAATTATTATTATGATATATTACATAACTATATTTAAGTTTTTATAGGCATTCCACCTGGTAGTATGATACACAATTCGTTAAGATAGTGAATTATGGGCTGGGGTTGTGGCTCAGTGGCAGTGCTTGCCTAGTGTGAGGGTCTGGGTTTGATCTTTAGCACCACGTACAAATAAACAAATAAAGGCATTCTGTCCATCTACAATTACAAAAAAAGATTAAAAAAAAGATAGTGAATAATGTTAATTTCTGAATGTTGAAATAATCTGAAGTAAATTCACCTGGATCTCTTTTGATTCAATAATCAGCTAATATTATTCAGAATTTTTACATTTATGTTTATGAGAAATATTGACTTGTAATATTTACCTCCTATAATGACCTTCTCAGATTTTATTATGAAGATTATTCTGGCCTAGTAAAATTGGAAGTGCTTCTCTTTTTCTATTTTCTGAAAGAAGCTGACTTTTTTTAAAATTTAATGTTTGAAATAAGTCACCATTAAACTCATCTGTGCCTGCAGTTTCTTTTGTTGGAAGGATTTTGTTTTCAGACAGTTATTTACTAGATATAGTGCTGCTTGACTTGCACAATATTTTGTGTATGTCTTAATAAATTGCAATTAAGTAATGTCCTCTTTATCAAAATCTTATAATCTTTTCACTATTTGTATCATACTAATTTCTCATAATCAAATAATGATCTCACTGACGTTATCTGTGCTAACATTTAATCTTCACAACAACCCTATGTAATGTGTATTATCATTATTTCCCTGCCTTCACAGAGAAATAAACAAATTGCAAAGAGCTAAGAAGCTGCCCGTGTTTAATCGGCCAGTAAGCAAGAACCAGGACCCCAGGTGAGGGTTGCAAGCCTCAAATGCCCACATTCTTTACAACCATGCCAGGCTTGCTTCTAATACATATTATAGTCATGGTTATGCTTATTTCAGTCCTTTCAGAAAAAAAAATGCATATAGTAGCAGGGCCTTTGTCCAAGAAGAAGAAAAACTAGAACAGGGAGAAGGTAAATGCACTTCCCTCAGTCTCTAAACACTTAAATACATTTGACGTGAGAACTGTTTGAATCATTTTTTACTTAACATATGCCTTTTATGCTTTTCAGATTCTTTGAAAAATCTCTTCCCCAACCTCTTAGAAAACTTTGAATCATCCTTTAAGAACCTGTTCTGTGAAGGATTCCCTCTATTTTATTCTTCTGTGTCTTCTATTCCATTCAATATTCCTAAACTCTCCCCCCAAAACCTCTATTGTATACCACTAGAGCTATATTTTTGAAATCTCTATGATAGCTCATACATTTGCATAGAGCATTGGGACTGTATACAAACAACTGTTCTCCCACAAAAATATCAGTCTCTTGGGGACAATAGGAACTATGGCTCTGGCATCTTTCTATCCCTAGTGTTCAACCTAATTTCAAAGTATGTAGTGAAAATGCGATCATGCTTTATAGGGCTCTTCTAGGTTTGCATGCCATTCTACCTTACCTAAGAATTTTTCACTCAGGGAATCTAATATAACATCTAGCATTGCTAGGCAAACACCAACTATACTCTCTAAACAAATTTCTCTGAAGAGTTAAAACTCCAACCCTAATTTTTTAAATGAGGAAACGCCAACACATGGCTGCAAAAATTGAAGCATATTTTAAAGGTTTACATTTAATGAGTTAATGGTTAAAATACACAGTCACAGACTCAAAAGCTTTCTATATTACCTAAATTTGGGATAATACCAAAGTCTAAATTTGGTCCAAATTTGAAGTATTCATTATTGTCAGACTCAAAATAAATATTTGCTCTGTTCTATTTCTTCTCACCAGTGCCTTTATCCTCCCCAGTTCTATTGATAACAAATGTACTATGATGGAACACTTGAAAATCTACCCAGGGTACTTTAGTGAAGGCCTTAATAAAACCCTGTAGAGTTTAGAGCTGCAATATGAGGCAAAGCCACTAGGTGGAACCCCATAAAATCTATGATTACCTCAGGTCCAGTATTAATCATTTAAACCCATAGGAGGCTCATGCTGGAAAGGACAGAGGAAAACTGTTAACTAATCTTTTCATTTTCACAAAGGATAAATCCAAGGGCCAGCCAAGGAGGGGACCAGCCTAGATCTCACATTGAATTAGTTAGAAGTCAAAACTCAGCACTCACAATCTCTAGAGCCCAGGTCTGTATTTGCTGCAGTAATTGTTTTGACCCCAGAATTATGAACAGAAAAAAAAAAAAAAATGCACAGCTTAAATGAAAACAGGAAAAATTTCCAACCAATCTGTCTGGTGAAGCAAAGGGGTGTTGGCAGAGCATTAATCGACTTGTGTTCTGGGGTCACACTCTCAGCCAGAGGAAGTGGGTTTCAACCTCACAGTGTCTACAGCAAAGCACATTCCTTTGATGATGTCTAGGTTTCCTCCTACTAAATTATCAAGGAGGCCTTATGCTACTCATCTGCTTCAGCTGTGGAGAGGGGTTTGGGCAGACTGAGTGGAAAGGGCTGTCAGTAGATTTTCCACTGACAGACTATAGTCAGAGGCAGGTTTCCTGCCCGCTCCCCACCTTCCACTGGGTGAGAGTCACTGTCCACTGTGCCTGGTGGGCAGTCAGAATAAAGAGTTGCAGGAATGCAAGATGAGATGACTGCAGGACAAACTGATCATGACAAGTTATCACTAATAGATTCTCTAACACATCAGATCTCAGACTCGTTTTCCCACAGTGCACTCATCCTACTGTGCATTTGTCCCAGAAGGGAATGTGGAAAATATAGTATGTGGATTACATACTGTGATCTGAAAATAGAAATAATACAACAGGTAGGGATTGTGTTGTGATATTAGGAATAATTTATACACATATACAAATAATATATAATACATATATAAATTATATATAATATATAATTATATATGTATTATATATTAACAATATATAATACATATGTTATACATATAATATATATATTCCAGCATAATATATAGCATATACATAGCAGTAATATTAAAAAATTATTGCTATTTCTATATTATCTCACGCCTCCCAATTATATTTTCATTAAAGGGAATACTAAAGCAAACTACCTCTTTATCACTACAACCAATGAGATACAATTCTGAGAGAGAACTTTTGTGTCAATTAGTATATTTGTCAATAATGATTAATAGCCACTTTGAATAGAGTTGCTCCACAGATAAGGGTTACTTAAATTTTTAGTCTCTTCATTTTTACATATATAAATTGAAAGTAAAAATTAAGTCAGCTTATAAAAAAAAGGAAAGAAACACAACATTTATAGAAAAGATAACACCCAATGCGGTGCAGGGTTAAAAGTATGATATAAATTTATATTGATAATTTTGAGAAATTTGTATATATTTGTGATTGTTTCCTTTGGGTGGTAAACAACTCATGTCAAGATTTTTTTGCATGACATAAACTAGAATAAGAAAGAAAACGTATGAAGCTCATTTGGATCAGTAAGTTCTGCCTACAAGAATACTTTCGTCCTGAGCATTGATAAACTTTGTCTTACCAGGAAAGAGTGTGCATTTGAAAGAGTTATCATTATGCTCCTGTTTCTGACAAGAAGACTGTGAATGAAGACTCTTCTAATGAAGTTAGAGAGAATACAGCCTCAGTTCTGGTGTCCCTAGACTGAAGAAGAGTGAGTCTTCCCCACCCAAAAGCATGGAAAGTTCAGCTCATGGGAGCAGGACTGTTGCTCCCATATACTTCATTCACGTCAAGCATGAGCTGAAATCTGACCCCTTAGCTGGGCTGCTCGAAGAACATCAAGTGAGGAGGGGAGTTCATGACAGTGATGTCATTGACTGAAATGACCACTAATAGCATGCCCATCATCAGTCAAATCCAGCCTGGGCTGAATTGCGCCTTGTGAAGAGCTTGCACTAAACCCAAGGGTGGTAGAATACGGATGAGCAGTTGATGCCACTGACCTTCTCGGCCCTTTGTGCCATTTCTCCTTCTTATTCTCAAAGAACAAAGGGATAAAATTGCTCATAATGGTGGATTATGGAGGACTCCTTTCCTTCATCTTTTATTTTTTAACATCACATATCACAACAAGACAGGACAAAATATACAAACTTGCTACAAGAGTAAATACTGTAGTACAGAATCGTCAGTGATAGGTGTGTGCATATATCCCTTTTCCTCATTTCTGTATGTAGTTACAGTGTTTTAAAACGTTAATGAAGAGCTTTATGGGAAGAGAACAGTTGATGTGAAAGGGCTTAAGAATCTTGAAAGAGCCAGAAACTTTACTTTCTACTTCCTGGTGGGTCTGCGGTAAAACCTTTTAACCTCTCACTCTCTGTTCTGTGTCTAGAGCCCTGACATCATCATCATCTCTCACACATTGCCACATTTCCTCCTTTATAAATGCAGCTTCATTGAGATATAATTTATATACCACACAATTCACCCATTTAAAATGTACAAACCTATGGTTTTAGTTTTATTCAGAGAGTTGTGAAACCACCACCACAATCAGTTCTAGAACATTTTCATCATCCAGAAAAGAAACTCTGTTACCATCAGTGGCCATTTCTCAATCTTCTCCCCCTTGCACCTTTCCTTCCTTCACCTCTGGGTCCCAAGCAATCACTTAACTACCTTCCTGTCTCTCTGTATTTGCCTATTATGGATATTTAAAAATACTCTCTCTATGTATATGTACACACACACACCTCCAAACTGTAATTTGAACAACTCTTCTCTCTTCCCTGCATGACTCTGGGAACCACCATTTTACTCTTTATTTCTATGATTTCAACATTTTTTAATTCCAAATTCAGTGAGCTCAAGTGGTATGTGTTTCTGTGCCTGGCATATTTGCTTAACATAGTATCTTTGAGGTTCTTCCATGGTATCTCAAATGACAGGATTTCATTCTCTTTATGACTGAATAGTATTCCATTGTGTGTATGTATTGTATCTTCTTTATTCAATTATCAATTAATGGACACTTAGGATGATTCCATGTCTTGGCTATTGTGAATAGTGTTGATTCCATGTCTTGGCTATTGTGAATAGTGCTGTGAGCTTGAGCTCACTGAATAGGCATGCAGGTATCTCTTTGATGTAATGATTTCATTTACTGGATCATATGGTTGTTCTATTTTTAATACTTTGAAGAACTGCCTTACTCCTGTCTGTAGTGCCTATACTGATTTACATTCCTAGCAATGGTGTGCAAGCCTTCCATTTTCTGCATATCTTCACCAGCACTTGTTACATTTGATTTTTTTATAATAGCCCTTTGAGAAAAGATGAGGTAATATCTCAACCAAGTTTTGACTTGCATTTTTCTGATGATTAATTACCGATGTTGAACACTCTTGCATACACCCATTGATCATTTGTATATCTTCTTTAGAGAAATGTTCTGCATAGCAAACTTTTTCCTATAACATTTTTCTGGCCTTACTCAACATTCTCTCAGGAAGTGGATTTAAAAAAGCCACAGGAAGTGAAATAACTCTATGATCTGAAATGTTTGAAGGAAGTTTTAAAAATTGTATTATAGAAAGAGTAAGGTTTTGCTTGCCTATAATTTCAAATTCCTATTGTATGAGTGGTTCCAGTTCAAGCAAGTACCTTGTAGATAACAAGTATCTACAGGAATTTAATAGACTAGAAGCATGGAGGAGAGAGATATATCTTGTGCCTGTGTTCATGAAAGTCACACTGTGCCTATTAATTAAATCATGAAAACCAAACAAACATTTCAATTCCATAACAGTTTATGCAAAGCAACATGGGGTTTAAAGTACATATATCCTACTCATTTGGCAAGGAAGAAATTTGTTGAGAGAGGAAACATTTAATTTTCCTATAATCCATTCTACCTTTGTTATCTATATTTCCAGAACCTCAGTTAATATTTCTATTGACTGAGGACACCAGAGTTTCCTAGCTGGCTTCCCTACCCCTGCTTCACTTTATTGCCTCCCATATTCTACACTGCTGCCCTTCATTTTCCATTTACTTCTTAGTAAATATTTCCTGAGCTCCTGCTATGGGTAAGGCACTGTGCTTGAACTCTGATCAAAATTTACGGCAGGGCTTAAATGCCTTCCTCGGGCTTTCTGGTTGGAGTCTATATCCCTTGTTTGGCATCTAGGGCCCACATTCCCCTGGCTCTGCTCATCTCCTGACCAGTCCTTTTTCATCATATTAGCTCTACAGTACCACTTGCTTTTACCCTGCTTATGTGTTCCGTCCCTCATAGCCTTTCCATGCATGCTTATCTGTCTTCACCTAGCTCTCTCCTCCTAGTGAGTTCTAAACTCATTTCTTTTAGGGAAAGGAGATTGTGAAATAAATGTAGTCCTAAAGAGCATCTATAACTATAGTCTTTAAAGATATATATACACACATATATACACACATACATATATATATATTTACATACACACACACATACACACACACACACCCAAAAACAAACAAAAACAAAGTGCCCAAAATGAAAAGAAAAGATATATGGTAAACAGTTGTCATTCGTAATTAGTAAAAATTAGATTTTTTGTCTCTATATTGTTTTGTATTTCCTAAAATTTTCTTTGATGGTCATTTATTTAATTTTATAATGTGAAAAATATGCATTTCTTATTTTATTAGTTTATTTTAGTTATGCATTAATGTTCATTTTAATATAATTATACAAGCATGGAATGTAATTTGTTCTAATTCAGTCCCCAGTACTTCCCCTTTCCTTCCCCATCTCCCTCCCCCGTTCCCTTTCCTCTAGTCTATGATCTTTCTTCTATTTATATATATACATAGATATATATATATGTATTTTAAATGAGTGGATATACATTAAGGTGAGATTCACAATATTATATTCACATACATGCATAGGAAAGCTCAGTCAGATTCATTCCACTGTTCCTCCCTTTTCCCATTCCTCCCCCCTCCCCCTCTATACACTGACCTTTCTTCTAGAAAAAAAAAAATTAATAAGAAAGAATGGAGGGAGAAAAGGGAAGAAGCAGGGAAGAAAGAGGAATAAATAGAAAGTTGTGGAAGCACTGAACAAATTGCATGATGCTAAATGAGTTACCCATCAGGTTAGCAAACTTGCCTTTATTTCTGTATTAAAAAATAATTCACATATTTCCCATTTATAGCCAGGCTCAGTTAATTACAGTATTGTTTGTGGTTGCTTCTGGTCAGGGTCAATACAGGTAATTAGATCTTTTACAATCTTTAGAAAGTTCCTTGTGAAACATCAATATCAGATGCAAGGTGCATTAGTAAGGAGACATGGTGAATTATAACATGATCCTAGATTCAGTGAGGTGAAAAACTGAGACAATTAGGAAGATAACTCAGACACAGTTTCTTGTCCCTGAATAAACAAGGGCAATAATTTTTGTCAGAATTATTTAGAAAAAAATATCTCAATTCTGTGGTTTATCAAAGCCAGGGGCGTTAAAAAATTATAAACTCTCAGAGCTAGATGAATCATTAGGAGTTGTCAAAATTTGTTCTAGCAGTAAAACCTTTCTTTAAATGAACTCTAAAATGGAGCTTGGTTCTGTAACCTCTGGGTCGAAGACAAAGTAGAAAGAACAGGAGTTACAGACTTGGACAAACCCAGACTTAAATTCGATTTCCATCCTTAGGCAAATAACGTGGCCTAACTGATTACAATAAGGAAAATAACATCTACCCCAAAGACTGGTTGTGATGACAAGTGAAGTGTAGCCTGAGTTTATAGGATGGGGTTGGTATGTGGGGACTGCAGTTTGTTAGGTCTCCCCAAACTAAATACTAGGGGAATGAATTTGATCCTTAGTAATGGATTTGATCCCTGGAAATTAAAATTACAGCTGACATATGTAATGTCATTGAATACATCTGAATAATTTATAGTCTAGCAGAACTGATTTGTATCTTATTGAATTTATTAACATTTAAAGAAAACATGAGACACAGAAGAAGAACTGAGAATCTCAAAGGCATTCTACATCTAGGCATTTTGCCAGAGGATCTTCAAATTTAGCCAAGTCTTATTCAGGAGGGAACCCCCGTTTGAAAAGGGATTGTCCACTAAGGTGTTTTAGTAGGCATTTTTGTCCTCTGCCATGGAATTGGGGACCAGGGTGTGTGTGACTAGTGCCTTTAGACTTTAAGTGCTTCCGGTTTCTCTTGTTCTGATTCCATGGTATTCATACCGCTGCTAATGCTTGTTTGGAATCCCATGTAGGTCAGCCTCTAGCAACAGTATGCATATGTCACTTGGTGGTTGACTATGTTAGTCCCTGTGGCCATAATTTCCTATAGTAAATTCATAAACTGATATTTCAGTTTTATACCTTAGTTCTAGAAGCTAGGTCTATATGACTTTGCCCAAGAAATATAGGTCTGCTCTCTTTGCTGAAAAGATCAACAAGGCTTCAGATTAGAGAAGGGTCATCAGGGCAATAAATATCTTCTAGTGAGAGAGGCTTTGGGGAATAGCTGGTAACCTCCTTTGATGAGATAATACAATATTACTCTTGTCTGTAATTAATAATTTTAAAATTTCCATCCAAGTAATCCATTAAGCATTTGCGATATCCCTTTTCTATCCTGAGAAGATATGGGAAGGTGTCTTTGGTTAGATTCCCCCTGAAGCAGTCCCTGAGATAAATATGTGGGTGCCAATAGCACATTTGGGAGGTGGTCACAGAAAGCACCAGCAGGAAAGTAGGGACAGAAGGAGACAGGAGAAAGAAGAAAGTTATCAAGCAAAGGTTACAATATCGGACAAGTGATACTGAGGGCAACGAGGGCTTAGTCACAAAATGGAACTCAGAAAATGTGGAACACACTACCAAGTTACTCACCTCCCTCTCCCTGTGAGTAACGAAGATGTTCATTAGTCCTTCGTTCACCATCTCTCTTTTGCCAAAGCCTGCTCCTTAATGCACCAACTCTTAGTGCTTCTGACTTTATAGGGTCTGAGAGCTTAGAAAGTACCCCCAGGGGAGAATCACTTGGGTTTCCATAGAACATGTACAGGAAAGGGTAGCACCAAGGAGGGGTGGGACGATGGGACAATTGGCAGTATCTGCTGTAGGGGGTAGTGCATGAAAAACAAAGCAGTCTAGCTGGGTGTGTGGTGCACACCTGTCATCACAGTGATGCAGGAGGCTGAGGCAGGAGGATTGCAAGTTCAAAACCAGTTTCAGCAACTTAGCAAGGTCCTAAACAATTTAATGAGATCCTGTCTCAAAAAAATAAAATGGGTTAGGGATGTGGCTCAGTGGTTAAACAAACCTGGATTCAATCCCCAGTATAAATAACAAAAGAAAAGAAAGAAGGAGGAAGGAAGGAAGAAAGCAAGCAACCTCTATACTTGGAATGCTTATAATAACTGGCCATAATTCTAAATGATAATATAGTTCTGTCAGAGTAGTGAAAGAGATACAAGACTGTTTTCTGTGGTTTCAAATTTTGCTCAAGAAGGAAGTAAAGGCAAATCTGAGACTGATTGCTACTTATCTGCATTCTTTTTATTTTTTTTTATTTTTACAGACTGCATTTTGATTGATTGTAACAAATGGGGTACAACTTTTCAATAGTTACACACGATGTAGATTCACACTGCCATTCATGTAATCGTACATGTAGGTAGGGTAATGATTTCTGTCTCATTCCACCATCTTTCATACCCCTTCCCCCATCCCCCTCTCATTTCTCTCTATGTAATCTAAAGTTCCTCCATTCTTCCCTGATCCCCACCCCCTCACCCCCATTATGTATCATCATCCACTTATTAGGAAAAACATTCTGCCTTTGGTTTTTTGGGATTGGCTTATTTCACTTAGCATGATATTCTCCAATTCCATCCATTTGCCTGCAAATGCCATAATTTTATTCTTCTTTATGGCTGAATAATATTCTCTTCATTCTTACATGATTAATGACTAGCAATTTATTCTCCCAGGTCAATGGTAAATCAGAATAGTACCTTATATATTAGTCTGCTTTTTGTTACTGTCACAAAATACTTGCGAATGTCAACTTAGAGAAGGAAAGATTTATGTTGACTCATGGTTTTAGAGGTTTCTGTCCATAGTGGCTTGATCTCATTGCTCTGAATCTGTGGTGAGGCCAAAGCATCATGGAGGAAGGGCATAGTAAAGTTGTTTACCTAATGGCAGCCAGGAAGGGGCTAGGACAAGATACACTCTTCTAGGACACATGCTCAGTGACCTACTTCCCTGCAACTAGGGCCCACTTCCTGTAGTTTCCACCAATGTTCAATTGTCCTTTCAATTATGAACCCATCAATGAATTAATCCATGGAAGAGGTTAGATCCTTCAGCATCCAATTGCTTCCTAAAGCCCCACCTCTAAATTCTGTTGTATTGGGGACCAAGCCTTCAACTTATGAACCTTGGAGGGGTATTTCAAACCTAAGCCATAACAGCTTATATTTACATTGATTCAGAATCTGGCAGACATCAAACGTGGGAGTCTGCCAACTGATCCCTATGTAACTCAGTCAAGGGTGATCAGTTAGAATATAATACAATTTTTTCAATACCCAAGCTGCCAATAATACCACATTTTTAAAAATTTCTCAATTTAAGATCTAGTGAAGACTCCCCTGTTCACTCAGATTTGTGAGGAATCCAACATGGACTTATCAGGAAACTGTTGGTGTTGGTTCCTTTCTCTCTTCCCTTTTATGATACTAGAACGCTGACAGCACAAGAGTGAGATGGGACTTACACAGTCTTGAGATGGTGTTTACCAGGCATCAAAATCTTGAGCAATAGCCAGGCACAGTGGTGGACACCTATATATAACCCCAGCAGCTCCAGAGGCTGAGGAAGCTTGCAAGTTCAAAGCTAGCCTCAGCAAAAGTAAGGCACTAATTGACTCAAGGAGACCCTGCCTCTAAATAAAATATAAAATAAGGCAAGGCATGTGGCTCAGTGGTTGAGTGCCCCTGAGTTCAATCCCATAACCCCCCAAAATAAAAAAATCTTGAGCAAGGAAGCAAGATCACCGTGTGCATATTTGCTGACCCCACTCCTTGTTGCTGTGTGATGATTCCTTGAGAGTAGTGGTCATCTTGCCTCTGCAAAACAGAACTGGGACAGAGTATCCTTGTTCAGCTCTCTACCAAGGAGAGAAGCTCTTCAGGAATTCCAGGCCCTCACAGGTAAACTGCAGCCCTCATTTTTCTTCACACCATTTTCTTGGGCCACAATGACAAGCAATCCTCCTGCCCTTTTCTCCAGAATCCCACTGGGTATGTATTTTTGCCCTCTAAGCCACAAAACTAAAAGCCAAAAGTGCTCTTCACCCTCCTGTGCTTGAACAAGAAAGCCTAATTACTTGCTTGGAGCCAGAGTCAGCCTCATCAGCCTTGGCTATTTTCAACTTCCTTTTCATTTTTTTTTTTTTTTTTTTTTTGGCTCATAAGTCACAATGTATATAAACACAAACTCAGAAAGACAGAATTAGAGAAGAGCAAGTTGGTAAGAGTGTTGGGAGGGTGATACACAGCTCCAAAGTAACCACTATTGAGAACATCAGCAGGAAGCTTGGCACAGTGGGGAAGCTGAGGTGGGAGGATCCTATGAGCACAGGAGTTTCAGCCCTGGGCAACATAAGGAGACCCCATTAGAACAAAAACAAAATGCCTGCAGGACTCAAAGGCATCTATGTTCAATGATACAATTTGATAAAATGATGACATTTCTGGCCCTAGAATTCCACTAGAAATTTTCAGACATAATTACTCACTTGTGTGAGTGGCTGTTAGAAGTGTCCTTGCCCGCAGTTCAAGGCATCTGATTTCAGTCAGACATCAAACCCCAGACCCCCCCTTGATGCTCATCAGCTAAGATTACCTTACCCAGACTACTGTTCACATGATATTCAGACACAAATAATTCACAAAGGTTTTTCTTTTAGATGTTACTGCTTTGAAGTGTGCACTGCATTCCCCAGAATCTTCTCTTCAGTCCACTTTCATGTCTCTGCAGTGCAGTGCGTGATCTCCCCTTGATGGTCCTAAGATTATTTCAAGAACCTCACTGAAGACTTTTTGACTGTCTAAACTACTTATGTGTTTGTATAGGCAAGTATTTAACATTTAGTTACAATAATCTTCCCATCTCAAGGAAGAATTACCAAAGGAGTTTGTTAAAAATGTAAACCAAAACTTGAGATTTTAATTCAGTAGGTCTGGCATAGGCTTCAGGAAGCTCTATTTTAAACAATGATTTTTCAGATGCAGAGTTACTCGAACACATTCTGTAAAACACTTATTAGGTACTACGTGTGTTGGGTAGTTCATCAAAAGCTGTATAGGCCTTTTTAAAATCAATCAAAGCAACATGTCAATGCTATAGTGCAAATATTAGCTTCATTTTATAGTAATAGGAGGGTCAGAAAGAGAAATCAAAGCCAAGGTATTAAAAATACATTTTAAATCAGATATTCAAATTACATTGTGTACATGGTTATAAAACCCAAATTCTTTCAATTATATTACACTATCAAATTAATTCTAATGTTAAAGATATTTCAATTCTAGCAAAAATGACAGTTTCTACTAATATGTCTTAGGTTAAAAAATAACTAGTTCTTTAGTTGAAATTTATGTATTGATCAGTTTAGTTAAGTTATGCTGTGATAACAAACAACTCCTGGATAGGAGCAACTTAAAGCAACTAAGATTACTTCTCACTTTTGCTAGGTTTTCTGCATTATGTTGTCTTCTTGCAGTGACCCAATTGACAGAGCTGTTACCTTCTGGAACATCTCCGCTCCTTGCAGCAGGGAAGAAAAATAAAGCAAAAGGTACTAGCTTTGCTCCCATGTCATTAGTCAAAGCATGTTGCATGGTCATAATTAACATCAGGAGGGTAGAAAAGCACCATTCTGCCATGTGCCCTACAGCACAAAGGTTCACAAATAGACTAGACACTAGTAGACTCAGAGAAAGAGGACCTGGTTCAAATTTTGACTTTGCAGTGTATTAACCAAACACTTGAGTGCCTGAAGCATGCTCACGCTAAATTAGTTGACTTGGAAATCATTTTGCTGATTCTAGTTAATTATCACATACCATGATATTTCAGATTCACTTAGTTTATGCTCACGTTTTAGTTAAAAAATGATGTCTAATGAAATCACACTATAGGAAGAATAAAAAGCATAGTAACAGATCATCTAATATTGACATGATACTTAAGATTATGTAGAGGGAAATGAGAGGGAGGGGGGTATGAAAAATGGTCAAATGAGACAGACATCCTTACCCTGTGTACATGTATGATTACACGAATGGTTTGAATCTACATCATACACAGCCATAGAAATGAAAATATGTACCCCATTTGTGTACAAAGAATCAAAATTCAGTCTGTAAAAATAAAAAAAAATATTTTAAAAAAAGACCATATGATGCTGATAGGGTCCACACTTGCACCTGCTAGTTAGGACCAATAAAGGCTTTGGGAGCAAGAATGTCCATGTGACATTTGTTTAACTTGCCAGTGTAAGAAGCTGTTATAGACTGGGTTCCCCAGTAAACAGACTGTAAGGTGTATATTTGTTTGCAGAAACAGCACGTGCAAAGGGGTAAGGGAAGCTGGACTGAGTAAGAAAAGTTGACCTGCAATGCAGAAACAACAGAACCGATCTGCATGGGAGCTCTGGATCAGGGATGGCTCTTCAAGGATGTTTTGGATTGTGGCATGGGGGGTAGGTCTAACTTCAGGTCAGCTGGTGTGTAGGGCAATGCCCAGACAATTACCTAGCTGAGAGCAATAACCAGTCAAAAAACTCTTGCTTCAGCTGAGGACTGTAGGGGCATGAGTGCTTCAGACCTGAATGGAGGAATATGAACAACAATGTACCATGACATTCACTTTAAAAGTAAATCTAGAAGTTAACTGGGTTATAAAACTGGAAGACCCTGGACTTTGACTTCTCATTATTTTTCATTAAGTCTTGCTTTCATTTGAACAGTAAGTTAACTGGGGTATTTAATGTTTAATGTTCTAATATATAAACAGTGACATTTATAGAAAAATGAATAATTGGTATAGAACCCAAGTTATTTTTTCTAGCCTCTCTATCATCCTCGTCTAGAAATAATTGACCTCTTAGGGGTTGACCTAACTATCAAAATGTTAGGTCTAATGCCAGAAAGGAATTTATTTTCACTTCAGAAACAATTTCTAAAAGGCAAAAATCATTATTTGGCTGATTTCTACCTAGGTTGAAATACTTTCTAAACTTGTATTTTTTAGGTTAGAATATTGCACCTCTCAGGACTCCTGAGGTATGTTCCGAGAGGGAGGAGCTACATGATGAAGGCACATCTGGAGCATGCACATGACGGTATATATGTTGAATTTGAGATTCATGAAGTGGTCTTCTATGAGCTTCCAGATCTACTATTTTTTAATTATTTGAATGGTAAATTTAATGAATATGTCTAAATGAATGTGCCACCTTCAGTCTAGTTAGTAGGAAACCTAGTGGAGGGCTGGCAGTCACTCAGCAACCCTGGACAGGGGAGGGAAACACTCCCAATTAGTTGGCTTCTTAGCTCTGTAATTTAGGCTGGCCCTAGAATGTCTGCACCTCTCTCAGGCAGCTGCTGACAGTAAGGAACATCAAATATGCTCCTTTAGTTTTCCCACAGAAACTTGGTAATATTCCCAGTATACTATTGTTTTTAATCTCCATCTTTTACCTGGGCCATTTTGCATAGGATATTTTCTCCACCATTTGAGCAAGTTTTAATTAAAGATGATAATTCTGGAGTGCCTTCCACATGTTCCCTGATGAGTGTGATATAAATGGACATAATAAACAGACCATCTAATATTGATAGAGTCTACAGCTGCATCTGCTAATTAGGGCCAATAAAGGCTTTGGGGGCAAGAGTTCCCATGTGACATTTGTTTAATTAAAGCCTTTGTCTCCCCTATTCAGAAGGGTGAAAAATATTCCACTTAAAATGTACTGAAACAAACAGTAATTACAATGCAGAACATTCCATAATAGTCCCTCCTGGACCCCCAGAAAAAAACTTCTGGGCAAAATATTTTTTTCTTGTAACATATACAGTATTATTGCTGTAATTTTTTTAATTAAATCAGATAATTTATTCTATTTCTAAGTTATATATATTTTATACACACACACACACACACACACACACACACACACACAGTCTGGCCAGTGTGCTTTAAAGGAGAGAATAGGTTTAGAGATAAGTCAGGAAGGATTGGAGGAGGGAATATGGGACTGATGGGCAATGGTAGAGGGGTGCAGGAAGAGAGGAACATAGGAGATCTATAAATGGTCATGAGTGAACTTTTTCAGGCAATGCACATATTCATTATTTTGACTGTGGTATGGTCTCATGAGTCAAAACTTGCCAAATTTTGCATTTCATATTTATGTGACTGATTAAACACCATTTTGACTCACTTTTTTTAAAGTATAAAAGACTAAAACATCCATGATAGTGATCGTGAAACTCAAATGAACAAAATTAATTCAATATAACTTTTCAATGTGAAAGGTGAAAATATTAGATTTAAAATCTCTGATAATTAAAAAAATGAGGTATTCAATTATATAGATACAAATAGACAGTGTCAGAGAAGAAAACATTTAATATGTTTCTCATTTTATCACAATTATATATATTATACACACACATAAAGTAGGTTAGAGTAATAGAGAGAAAATTAAAAAAGCATGAGATGAGAGAATGGACTAAGAGTAAAGCTTAGTTTTGAGCCACCAGCAAGAAACCAGTGCCTAGTTTAGAATATAGCTTTACATAATGAGGTTGAAACCTTAACTCTTTCTTGACATAAAATTTGAGAACGTTTTGCCTAAACCAAGCAGAACCAAAGATTTGTGATGGGAATTCAAAGAAGAGTAAAGTGAGTTTGGTAATACTAGCAGAACTCAGAGCAATGATGCTCAATACCTGCACCATCCTCAAGAACACCCTTTCCTGGGTACCCCAGGAATGTTCCAGTATTATTATGATTCTGTCTGAGACCTTAGCAATTCTGTGTATTCACCTCAGTATTTATCTTGTTGGAAGCAAGCTGCCCCCTACCACAAATTGGTCATGTAGCAAAATTTCCAGGTAGATAGAAATGAAAATTCCTATTTAGAAGTGGAGGCTAAAGATTTGCTTCCCACAAATGTTCAATATTATGGGAAGATTCCTTTCAGTAGCAACTTCTAGATTTATAAATATGAAATGAACAGTTATTGAATTGAAAAAATGAATAGGATTTCACAAGGTTCAAAGTAAGCTATCCTTATACTCTTCGCCACAGACCTGGTATCTCTGTCTCTTTTTCTTCCTATAACATACCTAATTCCTCTTGCTAAATGGCCATCCATTACAATGTCTCTGAAGCGGAATCATAGACTTTAATCCTCTGTATAGCTGTATAGTTACCAGCAGTACAGTAGCAGTTAGAGCTTTAAAGGGAAAGATGTCTTTAGCCCCAAATAAGGATTTAATTATAAGGATACAGGGAAAATCCAGAGAAACTCTCAATGTTGATGCTGTGTCTTAAGAAAATACTGGAGCCAGCTGCAAGAAAACAGAATGACCTTTCATCTTTGCTCCCATGCATAGATCTTGAAGGTTCCTCTCCTCTCTCCTTCCTCCTTCACCTCCCACTTCTCTTTCTCCTCCTCTTCCTTCTCTCTCTCAAGATTGATAACTTATATTCATATTACTCTGGTACATATGAAGGGACTACCTTCTCTATAAAATTGGAATGATAATAGATGATGAAGAAGAATACAATTATGATGACAGTGGTACTTATGATGGTGAAGTACCTACATTATATGTCTAGAAACAGGGATAATAACACCTGTCCAATAGGACTATTCTATGAAGTCAACAAAATCATGTTTGGAGAAACCCAGTAGAAGTCCTCATACACATTAACTTAAAAGTTAAGTAAGGGCCTTAAATGGTCTTGAATTCTGCATCAACAATGATATTAGTTAGCATTCATTAAACTCTGCATGCTAGGAACTTTTTGAATGGCTTCAGGTAACTTATCTTCTGTAATCTCCTTAGCAGCTATATGAGGTGGGTGCTCTCATTACCCTCACTTCCCAGATGAGGAAACCAAAACACAGGTGGCTTCCTGGGTGGCAGAACCTGGAGTGGAAGGAAGCTCACCAATCTAACTTAAGCACTCACTTGTGCTCTTAAACATTTCAACCAATTTATTTTTGGCAATAACTTTAAGCAGATTAGGTTTTTATAAAGATCACTTGGATGATGGAATGGAAACTATTTCATGACCTAAAGGTTAGCTCTCAGCATTGCTAGTGAAATTAAAAATAGGAATAATCATGTGCCAAATAATTGGAAATACATGTGGCTAGAAATAATCCAGATAAACACATAACATCCCATTTGATGACTTTAAAGAGTTCAGACCAAGTTAACCTACAGGCTTCCCCCCTTACCTGAAAGTATAGTTCTTTCTCTTTTCTCTTGTGAGACAAAAATCTAACTTCATGGCAGGACTAAGGACTTTTGAGTTACTGATAACATGCCCAGCCTTGGGATAAAACAGCCTCAGGCTCATGAAGAGATCAGTCAGGTATTCAGCATTTCCAGGATCAAACTGTGAGTGATTTGTGAGTTTAAATATCTCCAAAGCACACGCATACAAAGAAAGTAACCACGGGCTGCAAACTCTACACCCTAACAATTGCAACTGGAAGAAAGCCTCATCAGCTTCAAAGGCTTCATCTTTACACCAGGTATAGTCCCAGTTTCCATTTGAAAGTTGATGACAAAATCTTCAAATTTTTGAAAATGTTTGTTATTACTGTACCATAGTTATACATGATAATGGGATTCATTTTGACACAATAAATGCATGGAATATAATTTGCTCTATTTTAATACCCTGTACTTCCTCTTTCCCTCTCTTCCTCCCTTCCCTGGGTCCTCTTTCTCTGCACCACTGTTCTTCCTTTATTTATTGTTTTATGAATTGGTGCTTTGTAGATAAACATAAAGGAGGACTTCACTATGATATATTCATATATGTATTTAGCATAATTTGGCCAACTTCATTCCACAAAAATCTTGGAAGTTTTTATAGCAATTGCTTGTCACTTCTCTCTTCTCTCCACTGTCTCTGATTCTGCCTCTCTCCCTCTCTCACACACACACGCACATGCACACACATAAACACAAATATATATACACTAACACATATATGAACATGTGTAGGTGTACCTTAGTGATTAAAATTTTTACCTCTGATACATTGTGTTTAAAAAAATCCAGTTCCTTACAACTTGGATAGTCTTATGTACTCTATTATATAACTCAGAGTTCTTGTTGAATTCCTCTAAGTTTTAGTATTTTAATCTTATACTCTAGATTTCTGCAAGGTCTGCTCAGGCCTGCCTTTATATGTAATACATTCAGGTCAACAAGAAGTAGTCCTTATTTTTAATGAACCAGGTCTGTTTTATGATATTTTAATCTGCCTTTCTTTCTGTTAAGACATGAAGGGATTTGCTGGTCTGATCACAAGAATAAAAGGAGTCTACCTTTTCTCTCCTTGGCAACTAGCCAAACAGATTGCTAACCTAGGTACACTCAGTGTTCATGTCCTTGACTATATGTCCAGACATTGCTGTGTGGAATATTACTTCATTATATAATCTCTGAATGACCTCTAAATATATTTCACCCTTACTACTACAGAATGCCAGAGATCAATATGAAGTTTACATAGCAATGATTCTCACAGATTCACTACCAAGACCCAGAAAGAGGCATGATTAAGTAAGGCTTTTCATGTCTGTGCCTGAAAGAAGAATCTTATATAGAAAAGGCTGTGAGGCTTATTACCCCTTACAAAGGAACTAACGAGATATTAGCATTTTTGTTCTTTATCAGATTTTTGTTGTCATATTTAGAACAGGTCACCCCAGAGTATTATAATTATCACATAGGCCTGTCTTGACAAAAGCCTAATTCTTCTTTGCCCTTATTTACTATTGTTAAGCACAAAAGAGAGGTTTTTTTTTTTTTTTTCTTCATCTGTATGTCCAAGTACATGACAAGATGATGGCAGGACATTTTAAGAGTATATTTCACTGCTTCTCTTTCAGACAATGTCTGAGTGTAAGCAGAGATGAAATTAAACTACAGTTTAAAGATACATAATTAATTGGTATAGCCATTCATATTATTCCACTAACAAATATTTTTTGAGTAGTCATCATATGCTAGCAATTGTGCTACACATAGGAAACATCATCTGAGTTCTACTTTTTCTTCTATGCAGAAAGTTAGAAGAGAATATAGCATCCTTTCCAAATATAATAAGTTGGGTAATATAAAAAGGCATGGAATTTTTTTTTAACCTCTTAGAGGAGCGATGGTACAAGGTAACCTAACAAACTCAAACCCAAAATGTGCCAAACCTGACAAAAAGTCATCTTTTGCAGAACAATGGGAGAAGAAGGAAGATGTAATAGACTAATTTTCAAATGTTGAAGCACAGAGATTTCCATACCCACTCACTAACTTTTCCCTGGGCCTTCACTGGGCACTCAGGAAAAACTGAGAACAGAAGAGGGAATAAAAGAGATTCTGGTGTAAATGTGCTTGGCTACCTAAATCTGATGGTGAAGAAAGGTAACTGAGAAAGCCTTTGCCTCCCAAGCCCTGGAGGAAGGCATTCTAATCAGTGGGAGAAGGGCCAAGATCATTACTTTTAAGAAACAGATGCACAGGGCCTACCTAAGTCTATAGAAGAACTGCAAGAAACTTCAAGCACTCAGGCCTTGGTTCAGAGATAGGCTGATTTTAAAATGAGCCGACTGGGGACTTTTATAGCTCACTTCTCTAGCATGTTCAAGCCCCTTTATTCAATCTCCAGCCCTGCAAGACAGAGCAAGAAACTAGAGCTGGGGATTG